>OW121741.1:117030833-117275868 GCA_933228675.1 Stomorhina lunata | reverse complement strand
AAAAAGTAAATTTTTGAAAAATTTACTATAAAAAAGTAAATTTTTGAAAATTTACTATAAAAAAAGTAAAATTTTTGAAAAATTTACCTATAAAAAGTAAATTTTTGAAAAATTTACTATAAAAAGTAAATTTTTGAAAAATTTACTATAAAAAGTAAATTTTTGAAAAATTTACTATAAATAAAGTAGTAATTTTTGAAAAATTTACTATAATAAGTAAATTTTGAAAAATTACTATAAAAAGTAAATTTTTGAAAAATTTACTATAAAAGTAAATTTTTGAAAAATTTACTATAAAAAGTAATTTTATGAAAAATTTACTATAAAAAGTAAATTTTTGAAAAATTTACTATAAAAAGTAAATTTTTGAAAAATTTACTATAAAAAGTAAATTTTTGAAAAATTTACTATAAAAAGTAAATTTTTGAAAAATTTACTATAAAAAGTAAAATTTTTGAAAAATTTACTATAAAAAGTAATTTTTGAAAAATTTACTATAAAAAGTAAATTTTTGAAAATTTACTATAAAAAGTATAATTTTGAAAAATTTACTATAAAAAGTAAATTTTTGAAAAAATTTACTATAAAAAGTAAATTTTTGAAAAATTTACTATAAAAGTAAATTTTTGAAAAATTTACTATAAAAAGTAAATTTTTTGAAAATTTACTATAAAAGTAAATTTTGAAAATTTACTATAAAAGTAAATTTTTGAAAAATTTACTATAAAAAGTAAATTTTGAAAAATTTTACTATAAAAAGTAAATTTTTGAAAAATTTACTATAAAAAGGTAAATTTTGAAAAATTTACTATAAAAAGTAAATTTTTGAAAATTTTACTATAAAAAGGTAAATTTTTGAAAAAATTTACTATAAAGTAAATTTTTGAAAAATTTACTATATAAAAGGTAAATTTTTGAAAAATTTACTATTAAAAGGTAAATTTTTGAAAAAATTTACTATAAAAGGTAAATTTTTGAAAAATTTACTATAAAAGGTAAATTTTGAAAAATTTACTATAAAAAGTAAATTTTTGAAAAATTTACTATAAAAAGTAAATTTTGAAAAATTTACTATAAAAAGTAAAATTTTTGAAAAATTTACTATAAAAAGTAAATTTTGAAAAAATTTACTATAAAAAGTAAATTTTTGAAAAATTTACTATAAAAAGTAAATTTTTGAAAAAATTTACTATAAAAGTAAATTTTTGAAAAATTTACTATAAAAAGTAAATTTTTGAAAAATTTACTATAAAAAGTAAATTTTTGAAAAAAATTTACTATAAAAAGTAAATTTTTGAAAAATTGACTATAAAAACGTAAATTTTTGAAAAATTGACTAATAAAAAGTAAATTTTTGAAAAATTTGACTATAAAAAGTAAATTTTTTGAAAATTGACTATAAAAAGTAAATTTTTGAAAAATTGACTATAAAAAGTAAATTTTTGAAAAATTGACTATAAAAAGTAAATTTATGAAAAATTGACTATAAAAAGTAAATTTTTGAAAAATTGACTATAAAAAGTAAATTTTTGAAAAATTGACTATAAAAAGTAAATTTTTGAAAAATTGACTATAAAAAGTAAATTTTTGAAAAATTGACTATAAAAAGTAAATTTTTGAAAAATTGACTATAAAAGTAAATTTTTGAAAAATTGACTATAAAAGTAAATTTTTGAAAAATTGACTATAAAAAGTAAATTTTTGAAAAAATTGACTATAAAAAGTAAATTTTTGAAAAATTTACTATAAAAAGTAAATTTTTGAAAATTTGACTATAAAAAGTAAATTTTTGAAAATTTCCTATAAAAAGTAAATTTTGAAAAATTTCCTATAAAAAAGTAAATTTTTGAAAAATTTCCTATAAAAGTAAATTTTTGAAAAATTTCCTATACAAAGTAAATTTTTGAAAAATTTCCTATAAAAAGTAAAATTTTGAAAAATTTCCTATAAAAGTAAATTTTTGAAAATTTCCTATAAAAGTAAATTTTTGAAAAATGTCTATAAAAAGTAAATTTTTGAAAAATTGACTATAAAAAGTAAATTTTTGAAAAATTGACTATAAAAAGTAAATTTTGAAAAATTGACTATAAAAAGTAAATTTTTGAAAAATTGACTATAAAAAGTAAATTTTGAAAAATTGACTATAAAAAGTAAATTTTGATAAAATTGACTATAAAAAGTAAATTTTTGAAAAATTGACTATAAAAAGTAAATTTTTGAAAAATTGACTATAAAAGTAAATTTTTGAAAAATTGACTATAAAAAGTAAATTTTTGAAAAATTGACTATAAAAAGTAAATTTTTGAAAAATTGACTATAAAAAGTAAATTTTTGAAAAATTGACTATAAAAAGTAAATTTTTGAAAAATTGACTATAAAAAGTAAATTTTTGAAAAATTGACTATAAAAAGTAAATTTTTGAAAAATTGACTATAAAAAGTAAATTTTTGAAAAATTGACTATAAAAAGTAAATTTTTGAAAAAATTGACTATAAAAAGTAAATTTTTGAAAAATTGACTATAAAAAAGTAAATTTTTGAAAAATTGACTATAAAAGTAAATTTTTGAAAAATTGACTATAAAAGTAAATTTTTGAAAAATTGACTATAAAAAGTAAATTTTTGAAAAATTTACTATAAAAAGTAAATTTTTGAAAAATTTACTATAAAAAGTAAATTTTTGAAAAATTTACTATAAAAAGTAAATTTTTGAAAAATTTACTATAAAAAGTAAATTTTGAAAAATTTACTATAAAAAGTAAATTTTTTGAAAAATTTACTATAAAAAGTAAATTTTTGAAAAATTTACTATAAAAAAGTAAATTTTTGAAAAATTTACTATAAAAAGTAAATTTTTGAAAAATTTACTATAAAAAGTAAATTTTTGAAAAATTTACTATAAAAAGTAAATTTTTGAAAAATTTCCTATAAAAAGTAAATTTTTGAAAAATTTACTATAAAAAGTAAATTTTTGAAAAATTTACTATAAAAAGTAAATTTTTGAAAATTTACTATAAAAAAGTAAATTTTTGAAAAATTTACTATAAAAAAGTAAAATTTTTGAAAAATTTACTATAAAAAGTAAATTTTTGAAAAATTTACTATAAAAAGTAATTTTTGAAAAATTTACTATAAAAAGTAAATTTTTGAAAAATTTACTATAAAAAGTAAATTTTTGAAAAATTTACTATAAAAAGTAAATTTTTTGAAAAATTTACTATAAAAAGTAAATTTTTGAAAAATTTACTATAAAAAGTAAATTTTTGAAAAAATTTACTATAAAAAGTAAATTTTTGAAAAATTTACTATAAAAAGTAAATTTTTGAAAAATTTACTATAAAAAGTAAATTTTTGAAAAATTTACTATAAAAAGTAAATTTTTGAAAAATTTACTATAAAAAGTAAATTTTTGAAAAATTTACTATAAAAAGTAAATTTTTGAAAAATTTACTATAAAAAGTAAATTTTTGAAAATTTACTATAAAAAGTAAATTTTTGAAAATTTACTATAAAAAGTAAATTTTTGAAAAATTTACTATAAAAAGTAAATTTTTGAAAAATTTACTATAAAAAGTAAATTTTTGAAAAAGTTTACTATAAAAAGTAAATTTTTGAAAAATTTACTATAAAAAGTAAATTTTTGAAAAATTTACTATAAAAAGTAAATTTTTGAAAAATTTACTATAAAAAGTAATATTTTTGAAAAATTTACTATAAAAAGTAAATTTTTTGAAAAATTTTAACTATAAAAAGTAAATTTTTGAAAAATTTACTATAAAAAGTAAATTTTTGAAAAAATTTACTATAAAAAGTAAATTTTTGAAAAATTTACTATAAAAAGTAAATTTTTGAAAAAATTTACTATAAAAAGTAAATTTTTGAAAAATTTACTATAAAAAAGTAATTTTTTGAAAAATTTACTATAAAAAGTAAATTTTTGAAAAATTTACTATAAAAAGTAAATTTTTGAAAAATTTACTATAAAAAGTAAATTTTTGAAAAATTTACTATAAAAAGTAAATTTTTGAAAAAATTTACTATTAAAAAGTAAATTTTTGAAAAATTTACTATAAAAAGTAAATTTTTGAAAAATTTACTATAAAAAGTAAATTTTTGAAAAATTTACTATAAAAAGTAAATTTTGAAAAATTTACTATAAAAAGTAAATTTTTGAAAATTTACTATAAAAAGTAAATTTTGAAAAATTTACTATAAAAAGTAAATATTTGAAAAAATTTACTATAAAAGTAAATTTTTGAAAAATTTACTATAAAAAGAATATTTTGAAAAATTTACTATAAAAAGTAAATTTTTGAAAAAATTTTTAAAAAATATCTTAATAGAAGTAAATTTTAAAAATTTTTCTGTGACTTTCATGTTTCGAAAAATAGTAGTTTTTCGAAAAATCGCTATAGCCGTATAAAATACAATATGTCTGGAATATATAAATTTTACGAAAATATATGTTCTTGGAATTCGTATTCAGATTGAAATGTAATATCACTCGTGCATAACTAAAGATAAAGATAAAGACACATGCACAATTTGAATTTCATACTTTGATGGTATATTAGGGTGCTATTAATTCACAAGATTTTGAAATGTTTCACTCTAAACCCTCACAAATGTTATAGTTAATTCATAAATTAGCTTCAGAAAGTCCATCAATGATCATTAACATCTGTTGCCCAAAGAATTTAAAAAAAGCTTTTTCTATTTAGTTTTTTTTGAGCTTTTTTTCCTTTATTTTAGCTAATAGGCTCTAACTTTCAACAGATCAAAAAACTGAACTGAAATTTTAATAACTAGTTTTTAAACGATATATAATATTTAGTTTCCCTAATGTGGACATATGAGGGTTTCATTCTTTTTGCATATGTCCATGTATTTAAAAGTCCTTCTGCGTATATACATACATATTGTCGACTATGTAAATATGTATATATAACATACGTATGTCTTTATGTTAAACTTAACAATTTTCATTCAATTGGTTTATTCGCGTTTATTTATAGAGATATGGTTCCAAGTGCTCTACACATACACATTTTATTTGTATAAATGTATATGAAGAGATGAGCTTAACAACAGACATAGAGATGCAATATGCGAACGGATGCAGAGAATGATGATGGCGTTGACAATAACGATAGTTGAATTGTTTTCAGAACAATTTACGCTAAATACATGGGATAGATGAATAAAATGTTCAAATCGAGACTATAGGGGATCGAAAACATGAAATTTTACTGCAACACACACATTTCAAGCCATATGCAAATGTAAATGGAAAATGTGAATGTATATTTTCTTTTCTATATGGATTTGTTGTTTTTTTTTTTTTTTTTTTTTTTTTTTTCAACAATAGTGCAATTTCAATAAAGTCGTAGTAGTAATGTATGATGAAAAATTGTTTTATATGCTTTAGTTTTTTTTTACTTTTTATTGTTCTGGGTCATTGAATGTTGAAGTTTTATAGTTTTCCTATTTGAAATATTTGCTATGGAATAGCATGATATTTAATACTTTTTTTAAATTGAAATAAAATTTTGTTTTGAACTTTCAAATCTAAAAATTCAGAAACTATTCTTGGATTAATTTCAAGTTGGGATCTTCCTAAATTTAATACGGATGAAATTTAAATTATATGGAATAAAAATTTTAATTTCATATTTCGATTTTAAGGTCTATTTTCTATTTTTGTAATGACTTGCAAATGACCAGCTATGACAATAAAATTGAAAAAATAAATATAAATGTCAACTACCCTTTTAATTTTCTTAAAAATTATTTCACACAAGAACATTTCTATCAAACAATTCTCAACTCATGTCTATGTTATTACTATTGACTTTTTATACCCTTCACCACCATAGGTGGAAAGGGTATTATAAGTTTGTGCTGATGTTTGCAACGCATAGAAATATTTATCTTAGACCCACCTTTTAGTATACCAATAGACTTAGAATCACTTTCTGAGTCGATTTAGCGATGTCCGTCCGTCCGTCCGTCTGGCTGGACCCCCATGTAAACCTTGAAATCAAACTACAGGTCGTAATTCTAAAGATAATTTGATGAAATTTGGCACAGATAATTTTTTTGATAATGGAACCATGGCTATTGAAATTGGTCAAAATCGGTCCATTATTTATGGTACCTCCCATAGGTCCCACTTCCCGGAATTGCTATATTGGCCACAAATATCTATATTTTTTCATGAAATTTAAAAAAGATACTGCTTATGTAAACTTAAATCACAGTACCAAATTTCGTTGAAATCGGTCCACATTTGACCATAGCTCCCATACAAACTCTTCTTCAAAAACGCACTAAATGAGACAAAATATCACTAAAACGCTCGTAAATCTTAAGATAATGAAAATTTTGAGTTTATTTTTTGCATACATAATTCTTGTAATAACTGAAATCAATTTGCCAAATTTCGAGATAATCGGTCCACATTTGACCCTAGCTCTCATATAAGTCCAAATGACGGAAACAGGTTGAATATATACGTTTTGAGAAAATGTTTGTATGATGGCAAAATTTAGCAAATATTTGTCTTTATACAGGAAAAATAACACCTTTGACCTTAGTGGTGAAGGGTATCGTATGGTTGGCTTGACCGACTATAGCGCTTTCTTACTTGTTTACAAATAAAATAGTTAAAACAAAAATTTCAAAAAATATTTTCTTTATATACTTAACCTTAAAAATATAGAGATATTTGTGTATAAACAATCGTATGCGACTACTTTTTCAATTTTAATAAAAACAAGTAAGAGTGTTATATTCGGCTGTGCCGAATCTTGTATACCCACCATCAAGTTGTACGAGAGTGCAGCTAATTCAAAATGTTGACCAAATGTGGTATTGTTGTTAATATATTTGGACTAAATTCGGTTGCAGTGGTATAGTTACTATAGCTCAACATTTAAAAGTATCTAAGTGGTTTCCCAAGTATTTACCTTGGACAAAATGCTGTTCCATAACCGAATATAGTTTTTCATTAATAAGCTGTTTAGTTGTGCCTTAAACATGTTGACAGCAACACTGCAGGTTCATATATTCTGTTAGGAGTTCCTATTGCATCTACTGTGTATAAAGTCTGGACCTAACATTGATTGAATGCTATCTAATTTCGTAGATGCAATCTTAATATACTGAATGTACCTCCAAATCTTTTTGATTGTAGATATAAAAAGGGGATGTTATATATATAAGAACTATAGCCAAATGTTGACCGATTGTTAAAAAATTTAACATACTGGCTGAGATTAGTATAAAGTTTATTTGTGCAAAATTTAGTGGCCATAGCTGACATAGTTTATAATTTAATAGCTTTTAACTGGCGTTTGTGGCATTTTAGTGGTTACCGCGAGCTATTTTTATGTGAAAGCTATGGTCAAAAATGGACCGATTCTTATAAAATTTGACGTACTGACTGAAAGTTGCATAAAACTTCTCTGTTCTAAATTTAGTAGTCATAGATTTTTAAATTTTATTCAATTTATTAGCATAAATGTGATTCCCGGGGCAGGGTTATATGGGAGCTCTAACTAAATGTGAACCGATTTTACCCATTTTCAGCACACAATTTCTATAACATATCGAAAATACTTTTGCTAAATTTTGTCCCTCTAGCTCTTGTAGTTAAGGAACTATCGTGCTTTTCTCTAATGGAAAGACTGACATAAACCGTGTTTTCTTTTTGTATTTTTGTGTTTCCGTAAGTTTTTTATATGGGAGCTATGGTGAAATGGTGACCGATTGTGCGCACTGGCTGACATTGACATAAGACTTCCATGTGCTTAATTTAGTCTTACTAGCTTTTGTAGTTAAGGAGCTATCATGATTTTATCTGTCAGACAGACGGACATAAATCCATTTTTCTTTTTGAATTTTTGTGTTTTCGTAAGTTTTTTATATGGGAGCTAGATCAAATGGTGACTGATTGCGACAAAATTTTGCACACTAGCTGGCATTGACATAAGACTTTCTTGTGTTAAATTTAGTGGATATATCTGTTATAGTTTAAGATTTATTGGTATTTAAGTGTATTTTAGGTGAAATTTAGGCTGTTTTCGTAAGTTTTTTGTATGGGAGCTATGGCTAAATATCAACCGATTTTGATGAAATTTTACACGCTTGGTAGGGCTAATGTGAAACTTTTATATACCAAATTTTATCATCATAGCTGCTATAATTTGTCATTTATTAACAAAAAAGCGATTAGCCTAGACGAGGTTATACGGGAGCTATGGTCAAATGTGAACAGATTTTGCCCAATTTTAATACCAAAATTTTCTCATAGATGAAAAATATTTTTACTAAGTTTCATAGGGCTAGCTCCTTTCGTTTAGGCGTTATCGTGATTTCAACAGACAGACAGACAAACAGACAGACAGACAGACAAACAGACAGACAGACAGACGGACAGACAAACGGTCATCGCTCAATCGTCTTAGAATTTCATAAGGATTCAGAATATATATCGTTTTTGGTTTTTGAGCCAATATTAAGGAAATTACAAACGGAATGACAATCTCAATATTCCCCCCTATTCTTTTTGATGGTGGGTATAAAAATATTTCTCATTACATTAAAACATATTGCTTTTCTCAGAATTTTTACATTTATATTCATTTAAACTATAACTATTTGCATAATAAATGAAATGTAGATTTTGTCAAAAAAACAATGTATAAGAATAGCAGTATACATATATAATATACAAATGCAATATAAGATTTTATGAAATGCAGAAATTTTTCTTTTTAAAATGCAAAAACATCAGAAATCTTGATAAAACTACATTTTTTTGTTGCTCAATATCAATTAGACATTGCTAGAGTTGCAAACAAAATATGTAAATGGATCTCTTCAATTTGATAATAAGTTCAAAGAATCCTAGTCATAGCATATGTTACGTAATGAAAACATAGAAGTATTTGTTTTGAGAAAACATTTTGAAACTAAGAATTAAAATGTACTTAAAGTTTTGGAAAAAAGTTTGAACAATATAAGTAAATTTAGTAGATACTTATAATGGGTAAATATGTATGTATATGAAAGTTTTAATGTATTTTAACCCTCCATAATGCACATGTTTCTATAGTACGTGGATCTGGTCAGATACACTATGTATATCAATACATTAATGCGAAAAAAATATATATTTTAATAATAATATTATATTGTTATATTGTTAGCAAGCCAGGCAGATAAATATTTGAAATTTTTACTGAGTACATGTACTTAGTACTTACCATAGCAACTACACAGGAAAAACTTTAATTAGAAATAAAACAAGAAAAAATTATTTTTTTTACACCACAAAGTACCCTCCTTACCAAGGAAAAAATCTTTGGCAGTATAATTGTCTCTATCAAACACTTCATTTGGTTCGATAACCAAATAATTTTCAATGTCTTAGGCATAGTCATAATTTGGTATATAATTTAGGTCCATCTACAATAATTCAGAGTGCAAATTTAGTGCAGTTTCAGTTGATTTGAGTAAACAAACGCAAAAATATTAAAAAATGCAAGTAAATTACATTGTTCTTCACACAAAATACAAGATACATGCGATACGTATGTGATGTGTTGATGAAAAAACTCACACAAATTGTTTTTGTTGTTTTTTTTATAGTCTTTTTTTGCATAAAATGATAGCTAACAATATTTGTAGAGAGTACCTGTAGACATAAATAAATTTATTTAAATCAAAATTTTAGTTTAGTTGTCAATTTGGTGATAGTTAGAGCTCATTAGGTAAAATAAGAGAAACAACCTCTTATTTAAATTTCTTAGGCAATAGGTGTTAATAGATATCGTTTGACTTAAAATTTTCTGAAGATAGTTTATGAATTAACTATAAGTTATCTTAGAGTAAGTAATGTAACATTTCTTAATTTTGTGAAATAAAGTCAACCCTAATAAACCATAGAAGTATGAAATTCAAATTGTGCATGTGTCTTTATCTTTACTAGCGTATCCTGCGGTCGACGCAATCGACCGTCATCTAGTTCATTGTGAATACAAATTTCCCGTGCTGTGGCTTAGTTGGTTAGTTGGTAATATCACATTGAGAATGGGTTCGATCCCCGGTCTTGGCAACAACAATTTCTGTAATTATTAATATCCATTAAATTTAAGGCCCTACGCTCCACTGGGAGTCAATGATAACAGAATTAAAATTATTAATTTCCACAGCATCTTCCGTCAGCGGTAAGCCTACAGCAATAATACGCTGTCTACGAAAAATAAATAAAATTGGCTGTAAAACAAAAAAATGCATCTAAATAACAACAAATGGCGCAACTTCACTGTTCTAAAAATAGATATCGTGTGCAATTACAGTGTTGCTTTATCTCTCCCTTTCATCACCTTTCTCTTCTCTACTATCCCCTTTCCAAAGAAGGTTACCCAATTCGTATATACTCTATATGCAATTGTGTAGGCAGTATTTGCCTGAGTGCTACTTCTCTTTAAAAAAACTCATAAAATCAGAGCTTTAAGTCAAAAATTACAGATGTAGCAAGTTTTTAAAATTGCTCGGGCTAAACGGATATGTGGAGAAATTGATCTCATTGATTTCTATGTCACTCCATACAACAGAGCGTCGAATTGGCCAAATTGGCAAAACTAGAATTAACAATTGTGTAGCTGTCGAAGTATTTACTGATTCAAGATATTCCATAATAAACCGTTTTTGCATCTTCAGAAGTGAATGAGAAGGAAAAAGTGTTAGACTTAGTAGCTCTTATCGAAACAACTTGCGTTATCGATGTCAAAACAGCGCTCTATGATGTGATGAACAGATAAACTTGTAAGCGTTGCTAACGGACTGACAAAAATGATGGAGAAATCAAGGTCTTATTGAACTTTTTAACAAAGATCCTATTATTCCAAATTTATTATCATTTTACTGCATAATTAACCTAGAGAATCACGAAGTACTTGGAATCTGTAGAAGCTTACAGTTTAAAACCATTCCAGTCGCAATGCAAGATTTGCCTTTTAATATTCCTTCCTGATATTATAGCATTTTCTAAACATTAATCAGTTTTGAATTTAGATTTGATTCAGACCGATTATTTAATTCCTTTTCTTAATAATAATCTGTAATTATTATAAACTTTTCTTCAAAAGACTGTTTTTTTAATCGGTAACATCATTTTTGGGTATAAGTCACAATGTTCTTATCTAACTCTTTACTACTCTGACTCTTCAAAAAATTGGCATTGTAAAATAGCTCTAAATGACCTCATGCGTGCCATTCCCTGCAATATTATTTGATTTTTTAAGGGATAAACCCTCAATCACTCGAAGATTTTATAAACCAACCCAAAAACAAAATTCCATAAAAATTTAACTTCAAATAATTCAAATTTGAAAGGTTTACATTTTAAGCACTTTTTTTGTCAAATCTTCCAAAATTTTAATTTTGTCTTTCACTCCCTCACCACAAATAATAAAAACAATACCAATAATTTTTGTTGCTATTATTTTACAAAACAAAAACATTGATTTAATTGCAATAAAATACTCTTTATTTTTGTCTTTGCCTACCACAATCTCCCCACATATATACTCTTTAATTCTCACCAAAAATAATAAAAACAAAAGAAAACATGTTTGCATACAATTTCTTTTGTTTGATTCTTAATAGTGAATTTCATATGCATGTGAGTTTTCTTTATTGTGTTAGTAAGATTTTTAAATACCAAACCGATTTTTTAAAACTGAACTGATTTTAATAAAATATAGATTCGTCTGATCTACGGAAAAATACCTTTCAAATGGTATAAAATTTTCCAGAAATGAGTGTATAATTAAAGCGTAAAAGGGGATAATAAATGGGTGCTTGCGTATTAATATTATAGATTTATGCACAGGTGATATAACATTTCAATCTGAATACGAATACAACAGCATTTATTTTCTTAAAATTTATTTTTATATACAAATATATATATACAAAACTACTACAGTGGTCGGCATATTTATTTTGACATATTATTTGTTTTTCTTCTTTTTTATTTTTGTTCCATTACAATTAAAAATAGGTTAAATTGCAACATATACTGTTATTTATTAGAACACAAAACACTTTTCACATTTTTAACGTTTTTGTAATATTTTTTTTTTAATTGAAACTAAAAAGTCGAAGATTCAGTATAAGGCATAAGTATTTTGACATGTTTTTGCATTGCATGTCAACAAATTGGGAACTTCAAGGTCAACAAAAATTAAGAATAATTATTTGGATTAATATAAAATATATCCACCTTTAGTATTTTATACTTTTTGGAGGCGATTTGGAACGGAATTCATCAAAGGTAGAAAAAACTTCATAGAAATCTATTTCCAAGCTTTTGTGAAAAATTACAAAAAAATTAAAAATGTGAAAAGTGTTTGTGTTCTAATAAATTACAACATTTGTTGCAATTTTAACTGTTGTTACTTATTTTTTTAATAACATTACACCAGAAGTAATAAAACAAGAAAAATAAATGCTATGTGAAAATAAATATGCCCACCACTGTACTTTGGAGTAAATGGTATATTCCTGCAGGAATTTCATGAAATAATATATTTTAAACAGCGATAGCGACTTTTCGAAAATTTACTATTTATAGGAAATTTTTTGTAAATTGACTATTTATAAAAATATTTTCAAAAAACTACTTTTAAAGGAAATTTTTTCAAAAAATTACTTTTAAAGAAAATTTTTCAAAAATTTACTTTTTATAGAAAATTTTTCAAAAATTAACATTCTTAGAAAATTTTTTAAAATGTTCTCTTTATAGAACATTTTTATACATACTATCAAATATAATGAGGGTATATTGAGATTGTCATTCTGTTTGTGATTTTCTTTAATATTGGCTCAATCCTTATGAAATTCTAAGATGATTGACCTGTCTAGGGTGTTCACTCGAGTTATGTTTGCTCGATTAATCGGAAAAATAATCGATTAATCGCTCGAGTAGAACAAAATGGCCAATTTCAAATAAAGATTTATTTTTGTAATTTTCCACGAGTAATCGAGTTACTCGAGTAAAATTATTTCAATAATATTGTAAGTATTTTTTTTTAATAAAACGACTAAAACTGTTAAGTTTGTAAAAAAAAGTTGGCCAAATAGACAGCCAAGATACTACTTCTGTATGCTTTGTTAGTTTAGTATGCATTTTTTCTTGTGTTTTTTTTTTTGATTGCAAGTTAAGGAAAACTTTTCTTGTTTAATATAAATTGTTATTCCCCTACCACGCAAATAATGGCCAACTTTGCTGCTAGTAATGATATATTCCATTTTATGAAATAATCAAGGGTTCCAATGAAGACTTTAATCAATTATCTACCGTTCTATGGTCCATCTTAGGCAATAATTGATGGTTCTACTATAGTTAATTTAAAGCAATAATCGAGGGTTTTAATATAGTTAATTTTCCATTTATAAAATAATTGTGGATTTTAAGATTGTCAATTCTAAGCAATAATCGTGACTTGTAAATTACAACTTGTAGTATAGTCCATAGTATATATAGTCAATGTAATTTCAGATATAAATAGCGTAGTCTACCATAGACCTGTTGTGGTATCCAATGTATTCGTAATTTCTACTATTGTTTATTTAAAGGTCATAATGTAATCGTAGCTCCCGTTATAGATTAGTTGAAGGTACCATTGCAATCGTAAAACCTACTATAGTCCAGTTGAAGTCTACGATGTATTCGTAGATACTACTACGTAGGTCTACTATAGTAACAGTATATCCTACTATATTTCAGTTAAAGGACGCAATGTAATCGTAGATCCTACTTTTGTCCAGTTGAAGATCCCATTGTAAACATAGGTAAAATTTAGTCGTAGAGCCTACTAATCTATAAGATCAAACTCAGGATTTATGAAATCGAAAGATTGCTTTTTGTATATAGAAATAAATAAACTCACTTAAAATATTTAGGGTGACAATATGTTACAAATGTTAATTTGTATTAAAAATACATTTTTATATTTTTGTTTTATGTCTTTTATTGCGAATTGTTAAACTTTTTTGTTAATAAAACACTATCATTTTATTAAAAAAAATTGTTGTATTAAAAATATATATAAAGCTTACAGAAAAGTTTTACTCGAGTAATTTTAAGATGAATTTTTTACTCGATTAACTCGAGTAATTTTTAACGATTAATCGATTTTCCGAGTAATTAAAAAAACCCATTTTCAAGTTATTTGATTACTCAAACAATTAAAAGCCGAGTAAAATGAACACCCTAGATCTGTCTGAAAAATCACAAAAATCAAATCTGTTGAAATCACGATAACGCCTTAACGGAAAGAGATAGGTCACTGAAACTTCGCAACGATATTCTTAATTGGGAAAATGTTGGTGTTGAAATTGGGAAAAATGTATTCACATTTGACCATAGCTCCCGTATAACCTCGTCTAATCTAATTGCTTTTTGGCTAGTAAATGACAATTATAACAGTAATGATGATAAAATATATAGAAGTTTTCCATAAGCACTAGACAGCATATAAAATTTTATCAAAATCGGTTCACATTTAACCATAGCTCCCATACAAAACACTTAGGAAAACGGCCTAAATTCTACCATAAATACACTCGAATGCCACTAAATAATAAACTGTTATAGTTTTGACCACTAAAATTAGCACAAGAGAGTCTTATATATATAACAACAGCCAATGTGATAAATTTTATTACAATCAGTCTTCATTTGACCATAGTTCCCATATAAAAAACTTACGGAAACATAAGAATACAAAAGAAAAAGTCCGTATGCCCATCAGATAAAAGCGCGATATCGCCTTAATAAAAATAGCTAGAGGAACAAAATTTTACAAAAGTATTTTTGATATCTTGAGAATGATGTGTACTGAAAATGTCGGTTCACATTTAGTAAGAGCTTCCATATAACCCCGCCCCGGAAATCACATTAATGCTGATAAATTGAATACAATTGTAATAGTGATGACGAATAAATTTAAAATAGAGAAATTTTATGCAACTATTGGTCAGTATATCAAATTTTATAGGAATCGGTCCATATTTGAAGATAGCTTTCTTATAAAAACCACTCCCGGAAACCCAACATGTTTATCCTAACTACATACTTAGCGTAATGAATATGTTTGTGTAAAACTATACCTGGTTATGGGACAAAATTTTATGCAAAGTAAATACTAGAGAAACCACTTAGATATTTTTTTTGAACTATAAAGCTAGTGCAAACGAATTAAATGCAAATATTTTACCAGCAATACAACAATTGGTTCACATTTTAAATTTGCTGCATCTCGTAGATATATGAGATGGTGGGTATATACGATTCGGTACAGCCGAATATAGCACTCATACTTCATTTTCAAAGCTAGAATAGAAAGAGTCTAAAAAGTTAAAAGGGGTTTAATTCATTTAAGAGTTAGTTCCTCACCCATACAGTCTTACTCTTTATATCTCAAAGCTATCAATAATAGCAACATTTTGAAATTGCCTTAATCAGTAAATCATCAGACTTCTTTGATTGAAAAAATAATGAATCCTTTTAAAATTTCATTTTTTTCTATTTTTGATTTTTTTCCTTAACTATAAAAAATGCTTGTATCTACTAGAAGAATCTTTGTATCAATTTCCCTCAATATCAATAATAAAACCCTTATACATATTTACATCTCTAGAAATGATACTATTCAATATAAAGATATACAAAATTTTTCCAATATTTAAACTTCTTGTGTCTCTTTAACCTGTTTGCTCTTCGTTCTTTGAAGATTTTAATTCCCCAGTTCAATTTTCCATAAGTTTTTTTTGAAATATCAACAGCTGAGGCCAAAAAGAAAGAGAAGAATAATATTTGCTGCCAAAATGTTGTTGTATACAAAAAGGAAGCAAGGACATTTTTCGATTTGCTCTACAGTCTTTTTTTATTTGCATATTCAAGGAATATTTGTTTTCTAGATTTACTTTTCTTTTTTTTTTCCTTTTTTTTTGTATCTCATATTCTTTTTCAATACAAAACAGTTCAATTCCATATTTTGCTTATATTACATGCTATTTATAATGATTTTCCTATAAATGAAAACTTTTTTTCCTATTTCGTGTTACCATATTCAAGGGGTAAAGGGTAGGTAGGTTCAGAAATGTATATATCTCTCTGTTTCGTAGTAGCAGAATAAACTATAAAATATCCTTGAAGTTAACTACCAGGAAGATTAATGTTTTACTGCCAGCACACCTTTTTGACACTTTCAGATGATTTATAGGTATTTGGTTTGTTATAAAAAAATATATGTATATAAAATTGTTTAAGCATTTATTTTTCATTATAACAAATATATTACTTACTCCTATGCAGAGGATACAGGATACCTATCACTAAAATGCATCAGATGTGTGATACTGGAGTACAAGGTTCACTTGCAAAGAAGATAACTTTTTATGGAAAAACAATTTTGCAAGAAAAAATTTTAATATTAAAGATAGTACATAATAAATTGCTTAATATTTTAGCAGAGATACATATGTTGGGTTTTACCTAGATGAAATTTTAAGTTTTGCTTAATATAAAAATATTGTTTCCATTAAAATTGTATAGTATACTTTTACTGTTCTTTCTCTAATCATCGTTATATTCAAAATATTACCTGTAAAAATTTGATATAGAAAATTGGTTAGAAAAAATATTTCCTATAAAAATTTTGTATAAAAAATTATTCTTTTAAAAATTTGTTACAAAAAGTTTTTTCAAAAATATACAAAATTGTCGGGATAGTAAATATTTATTCAAAAGAAAAATTATTCTCACTTAATCCCAGTCTACTACATTTATTTATTAAAGTAATAGATAATTTATTGATAAAAGCAAAAAACTCTTTGTGGAAACAACTAATTCTTAAAGAGTTTCAATGGTTGATTAGGTCATCATTGTTAGATAGTGTATTCCTACTTTTACTTATTTTACAAATACAATTATTACGAATTATGTTTGTAAATCAAATGTAATAGCTCAGATTATCGACTGAACAAAAGTAAACACAAACATTTTTCAGTTTCATATTAATATACATACAAACATACATAATTGCCACGACATTCCAATTGGAACAAGGCGTACTTCTCTAAGACAATGTGCTACATCCGATTCTATTTTTAGACTCATTGAAATGACCTACGTTTTATCTCCGGCTCAGAACAGCAAAAGCATTAGTTAGATAAATTTTACATAGACTAATACTTAAAAACCAGTGGCTATAAGGTTAACCGCTTTGTATGAACCGCTTTTTTTTTAATTTACTTTTTCAAGTGGGTCTGGCTGGGGATTAATCTTGGGATCTCTGGTATGCTGGGCAGATGACTAACCTGCTATATCACGGCGATTCACAAATAATATTAAAAATGAAAGTTTAATTAGTTGACTAAGCAGAGATGCTTCAAGAGTTCGAGATAACAACTTATTAGTTTAAGATGACTAAAGAATTCGAGATGGCTCAATAACTCGAAATGACTCAGAAGTTAAAAACGACTCATCAGTTTGAGATAACTTAGTAATTCGAGATGACTACTGAGTCAGCAGTTCAAGATGACTCAGCAGTTAGGAATGACTCAGCGATTCAAAACAACTCAGCAGTTCGAAATGACCCAGTTATTTAAGATGACTCATCTGTTCAAGATGACTCAGCAGTTCAAAATGACTCAGCGGCACAAAACGACTTAGCAATTAGAGACTATTTAGTAATTCCAGATGACTCAGTAATTCTTGATGATAACTTTCCAGTTTGAGATGACTCTAGAGTTTGAGATGACTCAGTAGTTGGGGATGACTCTTCAGTTCAAAATGACTCGTCAGTTCTAGATAACTTACTAATTCAAAATGACTCAGTAGCTCATGATGACTCAGCTGTTAGAGATGACTCAGCAGTTCAAAGGATTCAGCAGTTCGAGATAACTCAGTTGATCAAAGTAACTCAGTAATTTTTAAAAGACTCAGCTATATAAGATGACTCAACAGTTCAAGATTACTCAATAGTTTGAAATCACTTAGCAGTTCGAGATGACTCAGTAGTCATCTTCGAGAAAAGGGACCTAAAGTTTCAAAAAAGTTTTTGGACTTAAGTCTAGAAAAAATACAAAACCAATTTTTATCAGGTTTCGATAGTTTTTAGTTTCGGAGATATAACATGACTTAATTTTCCCCCAAAATGGTCAAATGTAAAAAAAGTATTTCATAAAGCAAAATAATTATACCCACCATTAAAAGTATGGGGGTATATTGACATTGCCATTTCGTTTGTATTTTCCTTAATATTAGCTCAAAAACCAAAATTGAAGTATATTCAATTTTATAAAATTCTAAAACGATTGTGCGATGTCCGTATGTCTGATATTGGCACGATAAAACCTTAACGAAAGGATATATGTCACTGAAATTTAGCATAAATATTCTTTATTTCTTAGAAAATTTTGCTATTGAAATCGGGTAAAATCGGTTCACATTTGACCATAGCACCCGTATAACCTCGCCTAGGCTGATCGCCATTTTGCTAATAAAAATTTGGTATATATAAGTTTTACATAAGTACCAGGCAGCATATAAAATTTCATGGAAATCAGTTCAAATTTAACCATAGCTCCCATACAAAAAACTTACGGAAACAGCCTTAATTTCACCTAAAATACACTTAATTGCTAATGAATGATAAACTGTAATAGCTTTGGCCACTAAATTAAGCACAAAGAAGTCTTATATCAATGCCAGGCAGTGTGCAAAATTTTGTCACAATCGGCCACCATTTGACCATAGCTCCTGATATAATGATTAGTTTGAAAGAAATACAAAGATTAGAAACAAAATTCTTCATCTAAAATTTGTTTTTATACCCTTCACCACCGGAATTGATATATAGGCCACAAATATTAATATTTTTTCTTGAAGTTAAAACATATACTGCTTATGTAAACTTAAATCACTGTACCAAATTTCTTTAAAATCGGTCCACATTTGACCATAGCTCCCATACAAACTCTTCTATCAAAACTCACTAAATGAGACAAAAATCACTAAAACGCTCGTAAATCTGAAGATAATGCAAAATTTAAGTTAATTTTTTCACACATAATTTTTGTAACAACTATAATTAATTTGCCAAATTTCGAGATAATCGGTCCACATTTGACCCTAGCTCTCATATAAGTCCAAATGACGAAAACAGCTTAAATATATAAGTTTTGAGAAAATATTTGCATTATGGAAAAATTTTGCTAAAATGTGTCTTTATACAGGAAAAAGAACACCTTTGACCTTAGTAGTGAAGGGTATCGTATAATATAACACTTTCTTACTTGTTTTTATATATGTTTACCACTTAGATCGAAAAACTCTTATATTTTAATCGATTTCTCTATAAATTTTATTTCTGGCGTTATTGAACATGTGCCGCATCTGCCCACAAAGTTTTAGACATTTTTGTATGGGAAAAATGGGAGTATTTTCGGTTTTATCAAAATTTTAACCACTAACATTTAAAGAATTTTAAAAGATTAACAGAATATAAAAGTTGCAAAAGTTGCTTTATTTTAAGTCATCACAATAAAAATCCATGAAATCGTTTCGAAGTTATTGCGATTTTTCCCCGAAAATTCTTATCCTTGACAACACGCCTAAGGATATGCAGTCAAAAAAATTATTAAAGTATAAAAAAATATCAGTGTAAGACATGATTTACAATTATATGACCTGAAAGCACTAAATAGTTGAGTTTTGTTTAATTTAACGAATTTATTAGTTTTTTTTCATATTAGAAAATTATACTTTTTTCTAATTTTTTAATTTTTTGAAAATTTTTTTCAACAATTATTACAAATAATAAATTTGCTTTCCAGTATCATAAAACAAACCATTAGGAAAATAAAATACAAAAAATATAAAATCGATATCTGAAACCGTTTCGCCGTACTTGCGATTTGAAATCGTAGAATTTCGCGAAAATGTGCATTTTTTATAATAATTTCTTAAATTTACAATAATGTGTTAAATTTTACCAATATTTAAAATTATAATTTATATATTTAAATTATAATTTTATAATAATTTCTTAAATTTACAATAATGTGTTAAATTTTACCAATATTTAAAATTGAAAAAAGGGATATTTTTCCTTAGACTATAAAGAATATTGGAAAATTGTAACCCTTTCTTTAACCCTTAAACGATCACCAGGGCCTGGCCAGGCATTTTTGAAGATTTTTATAGTGTTTAATTCAGATATCTTAAGCGAACCTTTGTGAGTTCCTCAATGAAGGTGTTTTGTACAAACAAATTTTAAAAAACCTACAACTTTTTATCTGTAGGCGTGGTAATTGCTCTACGAAAATTTTTGTTCATGTTTGTAACACCACCTCCCAGCCAGGCCCTTTACTATTGTATATAGAATGCAGCAAATAAAATCAAAATGTTAATGATTTATCAAATAATAATGATAAGGAGAAACAGCAGATTTGGAATCCAATGACTATGGAAGAGCTGGATGGTCTCAAAGGTACATAAATTTGCGGAGGGCAACTCACAACAACACACTTGCTATCTCGGAAATCGACAAATATAACATTATTTCACGCAACAATGTCATTGATTTAACACACTACTTCGCTTAATACGATTTAATGATAGCCGTACTACGTCATACCTATTTTAGTCTGACATGACTTCATCTATACGAATTATTCGAAACTTGTTAAACAGAACAAACCGTACTAAACATATTACAGTGAATGAGTTTTCGTTCACCCAGTATATTCTATCGAAACCTGCTATATATGCAATAAAAATATGGTGGCCATGTGATGGAAGGTAATATATACACAAAATTATGGAGAAATTCGAGCAGAAAAGCAGGGTGAAAACGTGCTCATGCGTCTTGCAGTGCGATACAAGGGATCTGGAAAAACAATCATCTTTGGTATCTTTTTTAGAACTTTACATTTATGTAATAGATAATTAGCTATTTGTCTTAGTTTTGTTTGTACGCTCAAAAGCAACAAGCGCCTCATTCCACAGCAAACTCTTGAAAAGTGAATTATTATCAAGTGAATTCAGATTCTATGATATCATTGTCAACAGTTCACAACATGCTTGAAAAATATACCCTTAAACAAATCGAACAAATGAATCTTGGCACTTTTTTACAATATGATTGACGTAATGGCAAAGCATCTTATATATAAGTCGTAGTCGAATAAACGACTTCGACTACGACAGTGAGTACTAGATTAAAGAAAACAACACAATTTCAATGATCTAGTACCAACTGCCGTAGTCCAAATTATAGATTCGACAACCGTAATATGGCTGAATATATATTAAAAGTATGAAAACTTTTTAAATCGTCTTTGAGAGATGCAAAACGAGTTACGGCAAATTTTGTTAGTAGATTGGGACTAGAAGCTTTTCGAAATAAAACCATTTAGGTAAAGCTAATTGAAACTATTATATATATAATAGTTTTTAATTTTTTTATAGGAACCTAAACCCATTTTAAGGAAAGAAATCGGTCCTGAGGTCTTAAAAAACAAATCCAAGAACAAATTTAATGTAAAACGCAACACAAGATTCTTTTGGAAATTTTGTAAAAATTCTATTAAATACATACAAAATATAAGAAGTCCCAGCCATGCCCTGGGGTTCGCTTATGTAGATACGTTTTGGCGTTCGCTTAAGGGTTAATAGGGTCAAAGGTCAAAATTTGGAAGTTTTTTTTTTAATTTTCTGTTTAAAAATGAGGAAATGTTAGGAACTTATTACTAAATTTCATTCATAATGCAAAAATAAATTAATTTTTATTAACATTGAGTTTTTTTAATAATATACATATTAACTTTAAATAGACATGGGGACTAAAATGACCAAAAATTTTTTTTCTTATCAACTTTGAATTGTTTTTCGTGCTTCAATATATTAACAATTTTAGTGTTTCATAAGCTCATTTTAGGATTTCTTAAAATTTCCTTAAAATAAACAAAATTACTACCAAGCAATCCTACAACTTTTATTACCTACGTTTAAATGTCTTCTTAAGGCATTTATAAATTGAAATTAATTTATTTTAGTCTATCAACCTAAGGGTTATAGGATAGAACTAAAATATTTATTAGTTAATCAAAGAAGTGTATTTTTGACTAGTTCAAAAATTTAATTAAGCAGCTTCAAATTTATCTCAAATTAACTTAAATAAAACAATTAATATGATATCTTTAAAATTTCCCAACAATAGAGTTCTAATTAATAAAACATTAAATCTTAAAGCTGTCAATACACTTTCTTATACATGTCAACGAAAGCCTTTTCAAAACACACTCCTTTGTTGATAAATATGTGTGTGTGAGTTTATATGAATGTGTTGACATTTGTCTTTTGACAGTATTTAGGTGTAAATACAAGGTATTCGTGTGTAAACTTATACATATAATTTATATAGAAAATGTTTATAAGTGTCTTAAATTTATGTACAATACCGAGACTACACAAATATACGTCAAGTAGAGAGAAACAAATGTCAAATTTATAAGTTAATAATAATGTGTAGAAAAGTGTTGAAGCTAACTAAACATTTATTAATAGATATAGATACATAGATCTTTCGTATATAGAAGGATTGACATTTATATAAATATACATACATAGGTACTTTTGTATTCTGTATATGGACATAATATTCTTATAATGAAACTAATCAGTAACTGAGAACCAGTAAATAAATTTATCTGACCGGAATAGCAGATGAGTGTTATTCGATGATTGTAAATGAATACATGTAAGTTACATACACTCAGAATATTATGTAAGTAAAATTAACTTAAAATGTAATTTAAAATGAATGAATATTCATTTAAAAACCGGTCAACTGATTTTTCATTCAAAATCAATAAATATTTCATTTAAATTTAACTGACAAATATTTTAACTACATTTTCAGTTTTAAAAACGAAATATTCAGTTATTATCAAAAAAATTACTGACAAAAATTTAAACTACATTTTTAGTATAAAAAACGGAAATTTTCATTTATTTTTAAAAAATTGAATGGTAAAAACTATGTAAAATTTCCGTAAAACGGACAATTTTCATTTGTTTTGTGATTAACGTAACATAAAAGACGAAACCATAAAAAGGTTATATCCTTTAAGACATCAAATAACCAAACAGACAAAACAAAGTTTGTTGTTTGCTTAGGCCATACCCTGTGATAGGCGGCCAGTATTATAAAAAGTTTCTTCAGTAAGCAAAAATAAGATACTTAAGGAAAAACAATAATTAAACAAATACGAATTATATTTGATACAATAATTGAAAAAATTTATAAAAACTAAACAACTGATATTTTCAAATGTTACGGATTTTCATTATTTTTTTTGTAGGTTGTTTTTTAAACAAATGTACAAATATGTTGAAAATCAATTTTCATATAAATTTAAATGAATATTCATTTGAAAACAACATAACCGAAAATTTCCTAAACAACATACAATCAGTTACTGTAATAATTTCCTGAGTGTATGTATCTATAACAGCATTTCTTCACTTTTTTATGTATATGTGAGACCTTTGTATTTTATACAATATATCTATCCTTCAAAAGACAAATAAATTATATATATGGGATTTCAATATAATCGTGGTCTAAAATTCAGATATAAACAAGTAAAAGTGTTGTATTCGTCTGTGCCGAATCTTATATACTCACCATCAAGTTATGTTAAATTAAGAAATATCTCTCATATATCTACGAGGGTGTAGCTAGTTCAAAATGTGGACCAAATTTGAAAAAAAATTGTTGCGCTAGTTGGTATTGTTAGTAAAATATTTGGACTTAATTCGGTTGCAGGAGCTTTATGGTTCAACATTTAAAATTATGTAAGTGGTTTCCCTAGCATTTACTTTGAACAAAATTCGGTATTGTAACCTGGGGCCAAATTAACGCATTCGATATCGATCGAAAATTCAGACTTTTAATCGAATATTGTGAAGTATATTTTAGGGATGTTCAAAGTTATTTCGATGCAAAAAGTTTATTGAAATTTGGTATACATTTTGATTCGTTTTTAAAAAATATATAGTTCAATTAAAACTCTTTTACTATTGTTCATCTTCAAAAAACATATAGTAAACTGTGTAAACTGTCTTTTAAATAATTTTGTTTATCCTTAAAGTATGCTATACAAATGTTTTGAAAATATCTAAAATTTCGATCGATATCGAATACCGTAATATGGCCCCTAAGCCCAAATTACTGCATTCGATATCGAACGAAAACTTAGACTTTTAAGCAAATGTTGTGAAGACTACTTTAGGGATGTTTAAAGTTACTTCGATGCAAAAAGTTTATTGAAATTTGGTATACATTTTGATTCGTTTTTTAAAAATATACAGTTCAATTAAAACTCTTTTACTATTGTTCATCTTTTGGCAAATAACTAAAAAAAAAAATAAACTGGGGCCAAATTACGGCATTCGATATCGATCGAAATCTTAGATATTTTCAAAACATTTGTATAGCATACTTTAGAGATAATCAAAATTATTAAAAACATGCACTGTTTACTATATTTTTATGAAGTTATTTGCCAAAAGATGAACAATATTAAATAAAAAATTAATTGAACTATATAATTTTAAAAACGAATCAAAATTTATACCAAATTTCAATAAACTTTTTGCATAGAAGTAACTTTAAACATCCCTAAAGTATCGAATGCGGTAATTTGGCCCCTGAGCATATTTTAAATAATATTGATTATCCTTAAAGTATGCTATACAAATGTTTTGAAAATATTTAAGATTTCAATCGATATCGATTGCGGTAATTTGGCGCCTGGTATGGTTTTACATTAATAAGTTGTTAAATGCTTTTCGTTTAGCACTCTTCGAATCTCCGAATCTTTTTGATTGTAGATATAAAAAGGGGATGTTATATTTATTTAAGAACTATAGCCAAACGTTGGCCGATTGTAACAAAATTTTACACACTGGCTGGGTTTTAGATAGAGCTTATTCTTGCAAAATTTAGTGGCCATAGCTGTCATTTTAACTTAATAGCTTTTAACTGGCCCTTGCTACATTTTTGTTAGTTTCCGGGAGTTTTTTTTATATGAAAGCTATAGTAAAATATGGACCGATTCCTTAAAAATTTGATATACCAGCCGATAGTTGCATAAAATTTCTCAATTCTAAATTTAGTTGTCATAGCATTACAATTATATTCAATTTATCAGCATTAATGTGTTTCCCGGATCGGGGTTATATGGGAGCTCTAACTAAATGTGAACCGATTTCGCCCATTTTCAGTACACAACTTTTGTTACATATCAATAATACTTTTGTAAAATTTTGTCCCTCTGGCTTTTGTAGTTAAGGAGCTGGCGCGCTTTTAACTGACGGACAGACGGACATAAATCACTTTTTCTTTTTGTGTTTCTGTAAGTTTTTTATATGGGAGCTATTGTCAAATGGTGACCGATTGTGACAAAATTTTGCACACTGGCTGGCATTTACATAAGACTTCCTTTTGTAAAATTTTGTTGCTGTAGCCCTTTTAGTTAAGGTGCTATATTGCTTTTATCGGACGGACAGACGGATACAAACCCCCTTTTATTTTTGTATTTTTGTATTTCCGTAAGTTTTTTATATGGGAGCTATAGTCAAATGGTGACCGATTGTGACAAAATTTTTCACACTCATTGACATTGACATAAGACTTCCTTGTGCCAAATTTAGTGGCCGAAGCTATTACACTTTATCATTTATTGGCATTTAAGTGTATTTTAGGTGGAATTTAGGTTGTTTCCTTAAGTTTTTTGTATGGGAGCTATGGTTAAATGTGAACCGATTTCGATGAAATTTTATGTGCTGACTGGTACTTGTGTAGGACTTTTACATCAAACATATCATTTATAGGCGAATAAGCATCTAGACGAGGTTATACGAGAGCTGTGGTCAAATGTGAACCGATTTTGCCCGATTTGAATACCAAAATTTTCCAAGAAATGAAAAATATTTTTCCCAAATTTCAGTGACCTATATCCTTTTGTTGATGTTTTATCGTGCCGACAACCGGCAGACGGTCATCGCTCAAACGTCTTAGAATTTCATAAGGATTCAAAATATACTTTTATTTTCGGTTTTGATCCGATACAAATTACAAATATAATGACAATCTCAATATACTCCCATTGTTTTTGATGGTGGGTATAAAAAAAACTAGGAAATGCCAATATATGTATTTTTTGTGCTTATGTGTTAGAATATCAATCTTCTTAAATGACTAAACCCAACATATGTGTAATGTATACAATAGAATAGTAAAATACAATCAATATAAAATAAACTATATTAAGGGTTTTCTTGAAAGTCTCTCAGACTATTTGTGGAGACGAAGAAGAAGCTAAATGCAGCTTTTGTTGAATTTCTACTAACAAGACCCTAGATAAAATTCAATTATAAAGAGGTCAGCTGTAGAGGTATTATTTGTGTGTTTTTGTGCAATCTATAACAAACCAATAGTCCATAAATCTTTTAGTGGATTATGGTTATGTACAGCGTCTGACAAAGACGGTTGCGAAATGAATGATTGTGCGGTTGTAAGAAATTTAAAAATTTGTAATAGAAGGTTTAATTTTTGAAAAAGAAAAATTGCAAGATTTTTGTGGAATGGACAAAAAACTAGTAACCATAAATGCCCAAAAAATAATAGTATTTCATATAAATTTAAAATCTATGTAGAGAAATAATTGAAAAATACTTACTTTTGCATCATCTGATCAAGGACCATTGAATCATGGGCCATGGCCATTTAAAGTTATTATGTGCTATTGCACTTAAACACTTTACTTAGCAATATGTATTTTGTATATGTATATTGTATATACATATATATATATATACGTATACATTGGGCATCATACAGGTTAAATTCAACAGACAGACCGACCAACTGACGGACATCGGAAAATCGTATTGTCTATACCTATAGGGTCCCACAATATATACATACACTTAATGGCATATTGCAATAACAATAAGCGGAATGACAAACATAACTTAATAATTTTACACTAATTTTAACACTTTAAGAAATTTTCACAAGTAACAAAAAATTTTTAGGTTGATATCAATCACTGCTACTACAGCTGGTTGAAGGGGACCAAATGCAAATCAATAAACAGATCTGACCCGATGCAAACAGCTACATTCAGCGTATTTTATTATGGTAGAAAAATTTTAGGTAATTTAACTATTTATTAACAGAAGGTTTTCACTAAGTTTTTTATATTTACAGTAAATTTTTAAGCAATTTACTAATTACATAATATACAAATTATATAAGTTCATTAAAACTTACCCTGTGTTGTTAAACAAGTTAAAGCTGAAAGCAAAATATGTAAAGCATTAATTATTTAAGATAAATTTCAAAAATACATACATATATCTATATTGTTACAAAGCAAATTACTAAATTATTCAAGCAATTCCTCATATTAAATTTAAAATCTTAGAATTTTTTACTTTATATTTCCTCAAAAATTTAAATGACTTTAAAAAGTCATTCATGAAATTATTTAGTAAATATTTACGTTATTATAAAACAATTTATAGAAATATTTAAAGAAAAATAATGGATAGAACAAAATATATTTTTTATACTGTCAAATCAAATTTTTGAGTTACTTAAGGTACGGTCACATTGATTTAACATTTAATCGAAATTATCAAATATTTGATCCTCGTAGTCTGACCACAAAATATTTTTGATTTTCAAACAAGAAATATGTTGATTTGAAGAAAACAAAATCATTTGCCAGCAAATAAAAATTTTCCTAATGTGACCACGCAAAAGCTAATATTTTATTAAATTTTGATCAAATAATTATAATTATTCATCTGCTCCTAAAAAAAAAAAAATCACGTTGTCTACCTTTGCGTAGTTTTCTACGCATGCAATATTATTTGTAGTTTTTGGTACAAAATTTTAAAAACTCTGGGAGGAAACAGTTAGAAAAAGTAATTCATATTAATTTGGTGGACAAAAAAGCTTTTCTTGCATTTCAAAGTCTTAAATTAGCTTTCCACCGAGAAAGACTATATGAGGAAAAACCATTACCCATTGCCATGAACTTAGTTCAAAACAATGATTTTGTTAGCATAAGCTTATACTCAATATTACGCTGGCCGAAATGTGGGAAATAGTAGTGGTCAGCGATGGACAGCACCCTATAATAAAGCCTCGAATTTCGGAAAAAAACGACAGAAGTAAAGTTGTTAACCTAATATTTTGAAGGTTTAAAGGGTAAAAGCTAGCAAGCACCTTTTATATAACTAAAAGATGTATCACTTTACTAGATTATAAAGATTCTGGCACTAATTCTTCTTCATCTTCTTTTTAGTTTTTCTTGTAAATGGTGCAAAAATAATAATCAAAAAGAACTTTTCCATGTGTTAAAATCACAATGATTGACAAAAAGGAACCATGACATCAAAAATTCCCACCAAAAACGTATGTTTTTTCCCATATGCGTAGAAAACTACGCAAGGGTAGACAACGTAACTTTTGGGAGTAAAAAATACCTTAAATTATGCAAAATCATGTTACTTACAAAGTCAATAAATTTTGTTAACTTAAAGCTTGCACTTCTAAAACAAACAGAGAAATTGTGTAGCGTTTGCGCAGTTTTCTACGCAAAGATTAGATGAAGGTTAATCTTACAAAATTTTTGTAACATCAAACAGGGGCAAATAGCAGCTGAGCATGTGTATTGTTTACTATTCAAACAGAAACAACAACATCAAATATGAGAAACAACAACATCAAATTTGAGAAACAACAACATCAAATATGTGAAACAAATTGCTAGATACACAATTTTGTTTTGAAAAAATTTGATCAAATATTTTTTGGGAAAATATTTAATCTTTAGTGTGACCATAAATAAAACTTGTTTTTTTGTTTATACTTTGAACGTATTATTTCTATATTTTATCAAATAAAAATCTTCAAATAAATGTGCAAATGTGACCACAAATTTTGTATTATATTGTTTTGACAATATTTTACTCAAAATATTTGATTTAAATGTTTAATGAGTCTGACCGTACCTTTAGTAAATATACAAGTGCACACTGGGAACAGATGACGACAATATGCAAATTTTTCAAAAAATCTATTTTAAAACTTTTGTACGTTTGAAAAAACTTCATTTTCTTAAACATGTCTTATTTTTATAGAAAAATTAAAAAAAAATAAATATTACAAAATTTTTCAAAAATTTATTTTTCTATAGGAAATTTTTTTAAAATTTCTTATTTTTATGGAAATTTTTTTTTTAATTTCTTATTTTTATGGAAATTTTTTTAAAAATTTCTTATTTGTATAGGAAATTTTTTAAGAATTCTTTTTATAGAAAATTTTTTACAAATTTCTTATTTTTCTAAAAAAAAAAAAACTTTTTAAAAACTTCACATTTTTGTATTGAAAATTTTTTAGAAATTTCCTGTTAACCAAGGAAATTTTTCAAAAATTCATTATATTTCTATAGGAATATTTTTAAAAATTTTTTATTTTCATAGACAATTTTAAAAGAATTTCTTACTTTAGAGGATTTTTTTTAAATTTTCTAATTTTTTAATAAAAATTTTCTTATCTTTACAAGAAATTTTCATTTAATTTTAAAAGAAATTTTACAAAATTTTTCAAAAATTTTTGCAAAATTTCTAATATTTTTTTGGCAATATTCCAATAAAAAAGTCCTATTTTTATAGGAAATTTTTAAAGAATTTCCGATCTTTATAGGAAGTTTTTTTTAAATTTTTCTAATTTTATTGGAAATTTTTCAAAAATTTTCTATTTTTATAAGAAATTTTTCAAAAAATTTTCCAATTTTTGTAGGAAACTTTCCATTTTTATAGGAAATTTAAAAATACAGAACGTAAAGTTGTTAACCTAATATTTTGAAGGTTTAAAGGGTAAAAGCTAGCAAGCACCTTTTATATAACTAAAAGATGTATCACTTTACTAGATTATAAAGATTCTGGCACTAATTCTTCTTCATCTTCTTTTTAGTTTTTCTTGTAAATGGTGCAAAAATAATAATCAAAAAGAACTTTTCCATGTGTTAAAATCACAATGATTGACAAAAAGGAACCATGACATCAAAAATTCCCACCAAAAACGTATGTTTTTTCCCATATGCGTAGAAAACTACGCAAGGGTAGACAACGTAACTTTTGGGAGTAAAAAATACCTTAAATTATGCAAAATCATGTTACTTACAAAGTCAATAAATTTTGTTAACTTAAAGCTTGCACTTCTAAAACAAACAGAGAAATTGTGTAGCGTTTGCGCAGTTTTCTACGCAAAGATTAGATGAAGGTTAATCTTACAAAATTTTTGTAACATCAAACAGGGGCAAATAGCAGCTGAGCATGTGTATTGTTTACTATTCAAACAGAAACAACAACATCAAATATGAGAAACAACAACATCAAATTTGAGAAACAACAACATCAAATATGTGAAACAAATTGCTAGATACACAATTTTGTTTTGAAAAAATTTGATCAAATATTTTTTGGGAAAATATTTAATCTTTAGTGTGACCATAAATAAAACTTGTTTTTTTGTTTATACTTTGAACGTATTATTTCTATATTTTATCAAATAAAAATCTTCAAATAAATGTGCAAATGTGACCACAAATTTTGTATTATATTGTTTTGACAATATTTTACTCAAAATATTTGATTTAAATGTTTAATGAGTCTGACCGTACCTTTAGTAAATATACAAGTGCACACTGGGAACAGATGACGACAATATGCAAATTTTTCAAAAAATCTATTTTAAAACTTTTGTACGTTTGAAAAAACTTCATTTTCTTAAACATGTCTTATTTTTATAGAAAAATTAAAAAAAAATAAATATTACAAAATTTTTCAAAAATTTATTTTTCTATAGGAAATTTTTTTAAAATTTCTTATTTTTATGGAAATTTTTTTTTTAATTTCTTATTTTTATGGAAATTTTTTTAAAAATTTCTTATTTGTATAGGAAATTTTTTAAGAATTCTTTTTATAGAAAATTTTTTACAAATTTCTTATTTTTCTAAAAAAAAAAAAAAACTTTTTAAAAACTTCACATTTTTGTATTGAAAATTTTTTAGAAATTTCCTGTTAACCAATGAAATTTTTCAAAAATTCATTATATTTCTATAGGAATATTTTTAAAAATTTTTTATTTTCATAGACAATTTTAAAAGAATTTCTTACTTTAGAGGATTTTTTTTAAATTTTCTAATTTTTTAATAAAAATTTTCTTATCTTTACAAGAAATTTTCATTTAATTTTAAAAGAAATTTTACAAAATTTTTCAAAAATTTTTGCAAAATTTCTAATATTTTTTTGGCAATATTCCAATAAAAAAGTCCTATTTTTATAGGAAATTTTTAAAGAATTTCCGATCTTTATAGGAAGTTTTTTTTAAATTTTTCTAATTTTATTGGAAATTTTTCAAAAATTTTCTATTTTTATAAGAAATTTTTCAAAAAATTTTCCAATTTTTGTAGGAAACTTTCCATTTTTATAGGAAATTTAAAAATAAAAAAAATTATATTATTATAGGGAATTTTCCAAAAATTTTATATTTTTATAGGAAATTTTTCAAAAACTTCCTATTTTTAAAGAATTTTTTACAAATTTCTTATTTTTATAGGATATTTTTTAAAAATTTTCTTTTGTTATAGAATTTTTGAAATGGTTCCTGTTTTTATAGAAAAAAATGTTCCTACTTTAAATTTTTCAAAAATCGCCTATTTCCATATTTCCAAATTTTCTATTTATACAGAAATTTTTTCAAAAATTTCCTATTTTTATACGTTTTTTTTCCAAAAAATTATTTTTTAATATGAATTTTCCAAAATTTTTTATTTTTATAAGAAATTTTTCAAAAATTTTATATTTTTTCTAGAAAATTTTTTTAGAAAATTCATATTTTCATAGGAAATTTTTCAAAAACTTTCTATTTTTATAGGAATTTTTTTAAGAATTTCCAAAAGTTTTTAAAAATTTTGTATTTTTATAGGAAATTTTTCAAAAATTTACTATTTTTATATTAAATTTTTCAAAAATTTTCTACTTTTATAGGAAATTTTTCAAAAATTTCCTATTTTTATAGGAAATTTTTCACAAGTTTCGTATTTGTATAGGAAATTTTTCAAAAAGTTCCTATTTTTATAGGAAATTTTTCAAAATTTTCCCACTTTTATAGGAATTTTTTCAAAATTTTAATATTTTATAGGAAATTCTTCAAAATTTTACTATTTTGATAAGAAATGTGTCAATAATTTCCTATTTTTAAAGAAATTTTTGTATCAATGTCTCCCTTGTGCATTTTTAGTATTTACTTAAATTATAAACTTGAATTATTGCTTTAAATATTACTTAATTTATTACATTGAAGCAAAATTTAAAAGGTGTCTTTAAATATGTATATAAAGTATGATGACGACTTTTGAAATCAATAGAAAAGAATAAGAAATATTACATTTTATTTATATTTATAAAAAATACTCTATACAATATTTTTCTAAATAAGAACTCTTCCTTTTAGATTTTCCACTTACTATCTTGTAAAATAAAATTTACATACGTAACAACATCCTGATATGCAGACTAAATTTATTTTCTATTTTTCAAAAGGCAAAAATACTTTAAATTTAACTGACTGACAGTTGGATATGATAGATAGACTTAGGCGGTGAATCTAAAAAAACGAAACTAAACTATTGCATCAAAAACAGACATACGAATAGACAGACAGTCAGACTGGGTAGACAGCTAGGCAGACAGATAGACAGACATTTAAGATAGTCAGTTCGTTATTTTCAATTCTCTGCAGCTACTCTAGCATTAAAGATGCAAATTTTATGTAGATACTACAAACAAAAAGAAAATATTTTTCTATTCATAAACTCAAGCTATTACACAGTATATATAGACTTAAATGCAATTTATCATACAATCAAAAGTACCCAGTAGTTCGAAATATAAGAAATGGCTTCATGGATATTCGCGTAGATAGCTAATAATATCACCGTTTTAAGTTTTTATTATTAAAATCTATTAATAATATTCGAAACATAAAAGACTTTTTAACACATTTTATGAACCCTCCTAAAAGTAAGCAATACTATTTAGTATTGACAGTATAGACTGTGGTTACTATAATTATCCCAATTCAATGGAATCGTGTAGTAAATTTTAAAATGTATGGAACAACCTTAAAGTTGTATGATAAAGTATTCGATTCTTACAGAATAGCAGTCGCCCGCTTATATGTGGACAATTAAACAAAACAATTTTAAGAAAATTACTCAAATTTTGTGAACTGACAATTGTGTTGCATATTTTAAGGACTTCGTTATTATGTTCTGTTTTACTTATTTTTTTTTCTTCATAAGACATTTATATAAAATTTACAGGAACTTTGGAAAAAAAAAATTTATAAAAAAAATCCTTATGACCGCAAGAACGTTAAAAATATTTAAAAAAAAATTCTATAAAAATAATAAATTTTAAAAAAATTTTTTTTTTTTTCTTATAAAAATAGGAAATTTTTGAATAATTTCCTATAAAAATAAGAAATTTTTGAAAATTTTCCTATAAAAATAAGAAATTTTTGAAAAATTTCCTATAAAAATAAGAAATTTTTGAGAAATTTCCTATAAAAATAAAAAATTTTTGAAAAATTTTCTATAAAAATAAGAACTTTTTAATAAAATTTCCTATAAAAATAAGAAATTTTTGAAAAATTTCCTATAAAAATAAGAAATTTTTGAAAAATTTCCTATAAAAATAAAAAATTTTTGAAAAATTTCCTATAAAAATAAGAAATTTTTGAAAAATTTCCTATAAAAATAAGAAATTTTTGAAAAATTTGCTATCAAAAAAAAAAATTTATAAAAATTTCCTTTAAAATTAAAAATTTTTGAAAAGTTCCTATAAAAATAAAAATTTTTTAAAAAATTTCCTACAAAAATTAGAAACTTTTTAAAATTTTTCTACATAAATAAGAAATGTTTCTATAAACAAATTAAATTTTTGAACTTTTGAAAAATTTTGAACTTTTTGAAAAATTTTCTATATAAATAAAAAAATCTCTAAAAATTTTCTTATGAAATTAAAAAAATATTAAAAACCTCCTATAAAAATTTAAAGAATTTTTGAAAAATTTCCTATAAAAATAAAAATCTTTTTAAAATTTCCTATGAAAATAGAAAATTTTCGAAAATATTGCTATAAAAAAAAAAAATTTTGTAAAAATGTCCTATTAAACTAGAAAATTTTTAAAAATATTCTATTAATATAAAAAATTTTTCAAAATTTTCCTATAAAATTAAAAAATTTTTGAAAAATTTCTTATAAAAATAGAAAAATTTTGAAAATTTTCCTATAAAAATAGAAAATTTTTGAAAAATTTCCTATAAAAATAGAAAATTTTTGAAAAATTTCTCATAAAAATAGAAAATTTTTGAAAAATTTGCATTAAACATAGTTAATTTTTAAAAATTTTCTATAAGAATAGAAAAATTTAGAAAAATTTTCTTATAAAATAGAATTTTTTTTTTTATAAAAATATAATTTTTTGTAAAATTTGCTATCGAAATAGATTTTTTTTTGAAAAATTTCCTATTAAAATAGAAAATTTTTGAAAAATTCCTATTAATAAAGATAATTTTTGAAAAAATTCCTATAAAAACAAAAAATTTTTGAAAAACTGCCCATAAAAATAAGAAATTTTTTAAACATTTCTGATAAAAATATGAAATTTTAGAAAAATTGACTATAAAAGTCAGAAATTTTAAAAAAATTTTCTATAAAAATATGAAATTTTAGAAAATTTTCCTATAATAATAAGAAATTTTAGAACAATTTCCTATAGAACTAAGAAACTTTTGAAAAATTTCCTATAATAATAAGAAATTTTTGAAAAAATTCCTTTCAAAATAAGAATTTTTTTTTTAAAATTCCTATCAAAATAAGAATTTTTAAAAATTCTCTATAAAAATAAGAAATTTTTGAAAATTTTCCTATAAAAATAAGAAATATATAATATAGAAAATAAGAAATTTTTGGAAAAATTTTTTATAAAAATAATTTTGAAAACTTTTCTATAAAAAAATAAAAAAATTTTAGAAAATTTCCTATAAAAAGAGAAAATTTTTGAAAAATTTCCTAAAAACATAGAAAATTTTTAAAAAAATTAATAAAAAATAGAAAATATTTGAAAAATTTCCTTTAAAAAATTAGAAATTTTTGGAAAATTTGCTACAAAAATAAGAAATTTTTGAAAAATTCCCTACAAATAAGAAATTTTTAAAAAATTCCCTACAATAAGAAATTTTTAAAAAATTTCCAATATAAGTATGAAATTTTTGAATAATTGTTTATAAGTTATGAACTTTTTTAAAAATTTCCCATAAAGTATGAATTTTTTTTTTTTAAATTTCCTATATAGAAAGTAAATTTTTGAAAAAATTTGAAAAATTTCCTATAAAAATAAACGAGAAATTTTAGAAAAATTTCCAGAAGAAAGTTTCCTATAAAAACAAGAAATTTTTTTAAAGTTTCCTATTAAAACAAGAAATTGTTTGAAAATTTCCTATTAAAATAAGTAAATTTTCTTATAAAAATAAGAAATTTTTTAAAAATGTTCTATAAAAATAAGAAAATTTTTGAAATATTTCTTGTAGAAAAAGAACTGTTTAAAATCTAAAAAAAAAAATTTTGAACTGTCGGTCCAAATTATGTAAATGTTTATAAAAAAAATATTATTAACTATGAAAAAACAATTTTCGCAAAATTGAAAGAGTTGTTCAAGAAATTCTGAAAAACTGTTAAGAAAAAAAATGAAAATAAAAAGTAAGAAAATATTGTATTTCGTCAGACTCTTTGGCAGAAATTGTGTTATGCCTTTCAGTCAAACTGTCAGTGTAGTTGTTCGTTTGGCTGTTTGTGGTGATGTGGCTCTGGTGGCTACAGAGTGCAGTTGTATGTTAATATATGTAAGTGCGTGTATTTTGTATATAGTTGTTTTTTTTTTCATATACATGGTAAGAGCCAAATAACTTTTAACTTGTTCACTTGCAAAGAAAACGTTTTAATATTATCGATAATTTAATTTTCATAATTTAAAAAAAAAAAGTATTTTCACTGGCAGGTATAAGAGGAGTTTCATGGGAGATAATATTAATCTTAATCCAAAATTTGCACAAAATTGTTTGTAAAAAATCCATTTCATCAACCAAATAAATATAAATAACTTATTTAACCCAGAGTGGTAAAAATTTTCTTACAAAAACTATGAACAGGTAGAAACTATGAAAGGTAGGAAACGTGATCTTTTTAGAAGCAGATGAATATCTTATTTGTTTGTTAAAAAATAACTTAACGATGTCAATTTTAGATTTGTATCGAAAGCAGGAGCCAAATATAAAAGATATTTACAAAATTGTATTGCATAATTTAAGGAAGTTCCATTGAAAGTTAGATTATTCTACTATTTAATATGTTGTGAAACAATAAAGTGGTTTATACTTTTCATTAAATCTGTTCTTTTTAATGTATTAAAATGTCAAAACAAAGCTTAAAGGTAAAAGGTTAAAACTTTTTCATATCCCTTAAAGTAGGCAGCACGATTTTGTTGAAAATCTTTAAGTTTTCGATTGATATCGAATGCCGTAATATGGTATCAGATGTTTGAAGTACTGATACCCAAAGTCGAAATGAAATACCCCCGTACTTCTGTTTAATTATAGACAAAAATATTTATTTACTCAAAGAATCATGTGAAAAATTCCACTTCGCCTTTAGTAATATATTTCAACAATTTTATGTTTTTTCCCCCCGAGACTATAATAATCATTAAGAAAAATTATAGGCATATATTTTAATCTCATTTATTTCTTCATTTTAAATCTCATTTCTTCCTCCTTTGTTAAGTTATTATTGACTTTCATTCATACATTTATTATTTTAAGAAAAAATGGATTGCAAATTTTTTCGTATGTGAAAATTTCTTTTACAAAAATTTTGCAATTATCATAATTGATATATTTATTGATTGTCTGGTTGTAAATGAAAATAAATTCATATTATTGACAATTTATCAATGGCACACAATTTTTAAGAACTTCATATTTTAAGTCAATGTTATATAATTAAAATTCATAAATGAAGAAATTGATTAAGTTTTAAAGTTTAAAGAAAATTTGTAATTTTAATCAAATTTAAAATTAAAATTTCATCAAATATTAATCTTTCAAAGTACTTAATTTTCGTGCTCTTTTGTTTGAAAATACATTTGTTTTCCTGAGTTTTATATAATCTATGCCATAAAAAAATATATCGACCTTTGTGTACAAACCGACTCAGAACCACTTTGTGACTAAGACAGTCCATCTATTCTTTTCAGCAAGTATTATCTTGATCTATCTACATATACACTATCGAATATAAGAAAGCTTTTCTCCCCTGTAGGATATCTTATGGTCGGACTTAACCGACAATAAAACCTTCTTACTTGTTTTCTTTACTTTTTCATAAATATTTAATTGTATTTTATATTTCCATATGAACATAAATTATTAAAACTTGTCATAATTGGGTACTTATAACATGTTTTTTGCTTGTTAAATTTATTATTTAATTTGATTAAAAATTTAAAATTGTTCATAATTTTTGTTGAAAAATTTATTAAATGTGAATTAATTAAAGCGACATAATTGCGGTAATAAAATTTTAAAATCTAATTGATAATTGCTAGCTAATTAGAAAAAATAACATCAAGAAAAATATATAAAAGTATTTACAATTTTTTGACTTAATTATAATCAACTAATAGAACTTATAAAAAAATAAATAAACCAGCCTGAGGTTACCAAAACCTTACACTCTTATGTTTCCATGCCCAATACTGGTTTAAGTCTTTGCTAAGAGATAGTGATTTAATTCCATTCTTGACAAAAACTACTGACTTTTTCTGCGAGTTGGATTTGAAAAACAAATTTTTTTAAAATTTCCAATATAAATAAGCAATCTTGAAAAATTTCCAATATACAAAAGCAATTTTGAAAAATTTCTTATAAAAATAGGAAATTTTTAAAAATTTCTCATAAAAATAAGAAATTTTTGAAAAATTGCTTTTAGAAGTAACAAATTTTTAAAAAATTTCTTATTTTTATAAGAAATTTTTCAAAATTGCTTATCTATATACGAAATTTTACCAAACTCTCATATTTTAATAAGATTTTTTTTTTTTATTTTTCATAAAAATAAGAAATTTTTAAAAAATTGCTTTTAAAAGTAACATATTTTTAAAAAATTCTTATAAAAATACGAAAATTTTGAAAAATTTCTAATGAAAATAAGAAATGTTTTAAAAATTTCTAATAAAAATAAGAAATTTTTGAAATATTTTGTATAGAAGTGAGAAATTTTTTAAAAATTTCTTAAAAAAATAAAAAAATTTTGAAAAACTTCTCATAAAATTATTGAAAATTTTCTTATCAAAATAAGAAATTTTTGAAAAATTTCCTGTAAAAACGACAAATTTTTTAAAAATTTCTTATAAAAATAAGAAATTTTTGAAAAATATCTTATAAAAATAAGAAATTTTTGAAAAATTTCTTATAAAAATAAGAAATTTTTGAAAAATTTCTTATAAAAATAAGAAAATTTTGAAAAATTTCTTATAAAAATAAGAAAATTTTGAAAAATTTCTTATAAAAATAAGAAGTTTTTGAAAAATTTCTTATAAAAATAAGAAATTTTTTAAAAATTTCTTATAAAAATAAGAAATTTTTGAAAAATTTCGTATAAAAATAAGAAATTTTTGAAAAATTTCGTATATAAATAAGAAACTTTTGAAAAATTTCTTATAAATATAAGAAATTTTGGAAAAGTTTTTTATAAAAGTAAGAAATTTTTCAAAAACTTCTTATAAAAAATCAGAAATTTTTGAAAAATTTCTTTTAAAAATAAGAAACTCTTGAAAAATTTCTCATAAAAATAAGAAATTTTTAAAAAATTTCTCATAATAATAAGAAATTTTAAAAAAATTTCTTATAATAATAAGAAAGTTTTGAAAAATTTCCTATAAAAATAGGAAATTTTTGAAAAATTTCTTATAAAAATAAGAATTTTTTGAAATTTTTCTTATAAAAATAAGAAATTTTTGAAAAATTTCTTATAAAAATAAGAAATTTTTGAAATATTTCTTATAAAAATAAGAAATTTTTGAAAATTTCATATAAAAATAAGAAATTTTTGAAAATTTTCTTATAAAAATAAGAAATTTTTGAAAAATTTCTTTTAAAAATAAGAAATTTTTTAAAAATTTCTTATAAAAATAAGAAATTTTTGAAAAATTTTTTATAAAAATAAGAATTTTTTGAAAAATTTCTTATAAAAATATGAAGTTTGGAAAAAGTTTCTTAAAGAAATTAGAAATTTTTAAAATAAATCTCATAAAAATAAGTAATTTTATTTTTTTTATAAAAAAATTTTGAAAAATATCTTGTAAAAATAAGAAATTTGCAAAAAATTTCTCAAAAAAAAAATAGAAATCTTTGAAAAATTTATTAAAAAATGAAGAAAATTTGAAAAACTTATTTTAAAAATAAGCAATGTTTGAAAATTTTTTTATAAAAATAAGAAATTTTTAAAAAATTTTTTATAAAAATATGAAATTTTTGAAAAATTTCTTATAAAAATAAGAAGCGTTTGAAAAATTTTTTATTTAAATTTGGAGAATTTTCTTAAAAAATAAGAAACTTTTAAAAAATTTCTTATAAAAAAAATTAAATTTCTTATAAAAAAAATGTTGAATTTTAAAAAATTTCTAATAAAAATAAATAAATTTTAAAGAATTTCTAATAAGGATTTCTGAAAAATTTCTAATAAAAATAAAATATTTTTAAAAATTTATTTCTTTTTGAAAAATTATTTATAACAATTAGAAATTTTTAAAAAATTTGCTATAAAAATAGAAATTTTTGAAAAAGGAAAGGACTTTAAAGAATTTTTTTTAAAAAAATTTTGATAAATATAGAAAATTTTTTAAAGGTTTTTTTTATAAAATTAAAAAAAAAATTGAAAAATTTCTAATAAAAAAGGTTTGTTTGTTTTTTTTAAACTTCGTATAAAAATAGGAAACTTTTGAGAATATCTTATTAAAATATGAAGCTTTGGAAAATTTTGTATAAAAATTAAAGAATTTTTGAAATGAAATAATTTTTTTAAAAATAAGAAATTTTTTAAAAATTTCTTATAAAAATAAAAAATTCTTAAAAATTTCTAAAAAAAATAAGACATTTTTTTATAAAAATAAGATTTTCTATAAAAATAAGACATTTTTAAAATATAAAAACATATTTGAAAAATTTTTGATAAAGTTAGAAAATTTTCAAAAATTTCTTGTTTATAAGAAATTATTTTAAAAAATTTCTGAAAAATTTTTTTAAAAACAAGAAATTTTTAGAAATTAAAATAATATATAAAATTTTTTGTAAAAATTTGTAATAGAAATTTGTAATAAAAATAAGAAACTTTTAAAAATTTTGCTTTAAAAATTAGAAAATTTTAAGAAAAATTTCATACAAATATTAAAATTTTTTAAAAAATTTGTTATAAAATAGAATTTTGCAAAAATTTTTAATTTTTATAATAAATTTTTTAAAAGTTTGCCATAGAAATAAAAAAATTCTAAAAGTTGCAAATAAAATTTTTTATTAAGGGTAATTTTTTTTTTTTTTGAGAAAGTAGCATCTAAGATCCTCAAATTTGCCCGAATACGCCAAGTAAATAAACAAACAGGGACCAAGTCGACATATCGATCGAAATATAGGATATAAGAGAAACATTTTTGTAGCATACTTTTAGGATAGTTAAAGTAATATTTAAGATATAGTGAACCTTAACTACATTGTAACATATTTGTCAGAAGTTTCGTGATAGTGAAACGGATATATAGTATCAAATTTTATAAAAGTTATTGCAAAATAAATTATTTTGAAAATCTCTACGGTATCTTACATAATATTTGCTTAAAAGTCTAGAAAAGATCGATATCGAATCCGGCGATTTCGTCCTAGACCTAATAATTTTTTTCAATATTGAATAACTGCCGTACGAAACTCATATATAAGAATGAAAGCGTTATAGAAACACTGAGTAAAGTTTCCTTGGACAGTTAAAGACAAGATATTGTTATTTTTAAAAATTATCTTTTTTATCCTCATATTTCATCTCGTTTTGAAAAGCAATTATTAGAAAAATATACTTATGCGAAAATCCTTTTTAACAACTTACAAATTGCTTTGAAAATTTGATATGCCCCAAAAATATTAAGTTTTGTTTTCAAAAAAAAAAAAAAAATCTCAAACTCAAAAAACCTCATGCTATTTATTTAGCCATTGACATTCACATTAACCATCACCATCATCAATTCGTATTTTTCACTCAACTGCTTAACAACAGGAAATACTATTCGCTTAAAAAAAGGGACAACATTAATCATTATATTGCTTGAACCGGAAACTGTTTGAAGAACAGCAAAATAAAGGGAATAATTGCAAAAAAGTTATATTTTTTTCAATTTTTTTCCTTTCATTTATTCCTATTTATAATTTTTTCTCTTGTTTTTTTCTTTTTTGTTCAAATAATAAGGGGCCACAAAATCTACAAAACACACAAAAGTTATGCAGACAAATGACATAAAGATTGAATGAAATGAAATGAACACAAACGATTCTGACGACAGCAGCTACAACAAATACAACAACTGTAAAGGATATGTTATCCTTTGAAATGACACAAAATCGATTGGTATTTTTTTATTTCACTTTTTTATGTTTTTCATAAAGAAAAATCGTATAAAGTGATAATTGTAAAAGGAGAAAAAAATGTGTTAGAAACTGGGTAAATATCAACTGTTGACAAATTAAAGAATTTTTTTTAAATCGTGTTTTAGTTTTGGATGATAAATTGATGATTGCAGTGGCCTTAATGTGACTTGTGGTGGAAGATTGCGTTATAGATTTCTCGCAAAGTGTATTTTTACTAATGTTTATCAAATACTAGATTTAGTTAAGTCTTGGAGATCTAGATAATGAAACTTGAAAATTTTTCTAGATCGCGATCTAGGTTAATAAAATCTCCTTGTATATTATGGTCCATCTAAATCTAGCCTTATAAGAATTATATTTTTTTGAAATTTTTACTTTACCACACAGCACTTTAAGTACTTAAAAATTTTGCATATTTTGCAACATATTTTACCAAGCGATAAAGTTTCAAAATATATGCATATATTTCATACGAGTAGGTATGTCGGTATGTTTTTTTATGAAGTCTATATGGAGATGAATATGTGCTTTTATACGGCTAAAATATAGCTATTACTGCAGCCTTTCACTTGTGCTATTCATCTTCATATTTAAGCCATAATTATAAAATTTATATTACTTTTTTTTTGCAAACATATTAAAAGTTATGACGATGCTTATGCGAATTTATGATAGAAGTTTTAGGTTGCAGATTGTACGCTTTGGATTTTTTAATAAAAAAATAGTACATTAAACTTTTGCAATAGCTAACATGTGTTTTACCCTTTAATATTTTATGGCAGTTTAAGTATTTTCATAACGAAGCCTGTAATACAGAATAATGATGATATGAGGCAAAAATTTAATGAACTTTATTCAAAAAAAAATTTTGGTTTTGAAAGATTTGTTAACTTCCGGCTTTTTATAGATAAAGAAAATTTTTTCTATAGACGACAAAATTTTCTTAAGCAGGCACAATTTTTAAAGAAGACAACATTTTCCAAAATTTTTTAAAGGAGATAGATTTTTTCAAAATCTCCTAAAGAAGACAAAATTTTTAAAAATTTTCTTAAGACAAAATTGTAAAAATTTTCTAAAGAAGACAAAATTTTGTAAAAATTTTTTGAAAATGCAAAGTTTTGCATTTCTAAAGAAGAAAATTTTTTAATTTTTTTTAGATAAGACACAAACTCTTGAAAAATTTCTATGAAGGTCATAACTTTGCAAAAATTTTCTTAACAATTGAATATAAATAATCAAAAAAATTTGTTGCCAAATTTTCTAAAGAAGACTTTTCAAAATTTTAAGAATCTCCTTAAAAAGACAAAATTTTTAAAAATTTCTTAGAAGTCATAATTTTGCAAAACTTTTCTGAAAAAAATTGAAAAATATTCTAAACAAAACAAAATTTTAAGAGAATACAAAATTTTTGCAAAATTTCTAAAGAAATTAAAATTTTGCAATATTTTTTAAGAAAATAAAATTTTCCAAAAATTTTCTAAATAAGAGATTTTGTAAAATAATCTAAAGAAGACAAAATTTTCCTAGAAAGCAAAATTTTCAAAGACAACCAAAGACCAAAATTTGCAAAATTTTCTAGTAATGGCAAAATTATCTCTAGAAGCTAAAATTTCTGCAAAATTTTTTATAGAAGATAAGACTTTTCAAATAATACACAATTTTGAAAAAATTTCAATTTAATAAAAAAATATAAAAAATCTTTATTAGAAGACAAACCTTGAAAAATTTCGTTTAAAAGTAACAAAATTCTTTTTTAATTTCCTATAAAATTTTTTTTTTAATTTTCTATAAAAATAAGAAATCATTGAAAAATTTTCCATAAAAATGTAAACATTTTAAAAAATTTCCTTTAAAAATAAGAATTTTTTGAAAAATTTCCAATTGAAAAAAATATTTTTTAAAAATTTTTTTATAAAAATATTGAATTTTAAAATTTTTCAAAAAATTCCAATAAAAATAAGAAATCTTTTTAAAATATTTACAAAAATATGAAAATTTTGAAAAATTTCCTATAAAAATAAGAAATTTCTATAAAAAAATATAAAATTTGAAAAATTTCATATACAAATAAGAAATCTTTGAAAATTTTGACATAAAAATAAGAAATTTTTGAAAATATTTTTTATCTGAATAAGAAATTTTTGAAAAACTCAATGTAAGGATAAGAAATTTCCAAAAATTTCCTATAAAAATAAGAAATTTTCTATTACAATAAGAAATTTTTAAAAATTTTCCTATAAAAATAAGAAATTATTAAAAATTATGAAAATTTTACAGAAAAATTTTCCTTATGAAAATTTTCCTTATGAAAATTTAATAGAAAAATTTTCCTTATGAAAATTTTATAGAAAAATTTTCCTTACGAAAATTTTGTAGAAAAATTTTCATTATGAAAATTTTATAGAAAAATTTTCATTATGAAAATTTTATAGAAAAATTTTCATTATGAAAATTTTATAGAAAAATTTTCATTATGAAAATTTTATAGAAAAATTTTCATTATGAAAATTTTATAGAAAAATTTTCATTATGAAAATTTTATAGAAAAATTTTCATTATGAAAATTTTATAGAAAAATTCTCATTATGAAAATTTTATAGAAAAATTTTCATTATGAAAATTTTATAGAAAAATTTTCATTATGACAATTTTATAGAAAAATTTTCATTATGACAATTTTATAGAAAAATTTTCATTATGAAAATTTTATAGAAAAATTTTCATTATAAAAATTTTATAGAAAAATTTTCATTATGAAAATTTTATAGAAAAATTTTCGTTATGAAAATTTTATAGAAAAATTTTCATTACGAAAATTTTATAGAAAAATTTTCATTATGAAAATTTTATAGAAAAATTTTCATTATGAAAATTTTATAGAAAAATTTTCATTATGAAAATTTTATAGAAAAATTTTCATTATGAAAATTTTATAGAAAAATTTTCATTATGAAAATTTTATAGAAAAATTTTCATTATGAAAATTTTATAGAAAAATTTTCATTATGAAAATTTTATAGAAAAATTTTCATTATGAAAATTTTATAGAAAAATTTTCATCATGAAAATTTTATAGAAAAATTTTCTTTATAAAAATTTTATAGAAAAATTTTATAGAAAAATTTTCTTTATAAAAATTTTATAGAAAAGTTATCATTAGGAAAATTTTCATTATAAAAGTTTTCATTATAAAAATTGAATAGAAGAATTTTCATCATGAAAATCTTATGAAAAAGTTCATTATGAAAATTTTATATAAAAATTCATTATTTCTTAAGAAAAATTTTCATTATGCAAATTTTATAGAAAAATTTTATTTATGAAAATTTTGTAAAAAAATGTTCATAATGAAAATTTTGTAGACAAATTTTTATTAAGAAAATTTTATAGGCCATCTTTTGTTTAGAATTATTTTTTTATTATTTTAAAATGATTCCTTACATTTATTCATTTTCTCATTATTCTTTTTAGGCAATTTTAATTAATTAAATACTTTAGAAATACTCTAGAAATAATTGAAAATTTTGCCCAACATTGCTTTAATAGTATAAACTGAAGAAGCCTTTAAATTACCCAAATAAGGCAAACTTTAGATGTAAAATAGTTCAGGCATGCCAGCAAGCACGAACATATTCTACTAGCATACACACTCCCTTAAACATATAGACATGCATATCATAAATTCTTGCCATATTCTTGTTATACTCACACAATTACACTCTTATGCCAACTTAAACTGAAACTAACATAAACTTAAATGCAAAATCAATAAATTGAAGAAAATTCCTTTAACATTAGCAAGAAAAGTACTGAATTTATAAGTTAGCAAAATATATATCTTTAAAATTTTGTAACATCCGGCTGCCGCTTATGTGACTGATGTTCTCTATCTCTTCTAGCAAAACTACAGAGTATATGTATGAGTAATTTAATTATAAAGTTTTGCATCATTAATTTAAAGTTAAAGCAACTATTGGCGCAGTTACAACAGCTGCCGTTGTATTGCTAGATTTTACGACTTTCGTATAAAATATTGCAAAATATAAAAATAAGACGAAAATGATGCTGATGAGTATGAGCATGAAATAGCAACAAAAATTCAATATTCAAAGGCACTCAAATTATTATGTATAGATACACGTTTGTGTTGTAAATCATCCTTTTTTCCGACAAATTTTCCTAGTCGTTCTTATATTATACCCTTAATAGCTTTAGATGTATGTGTATATGCCTAGAAGAAGGCATCACCAACACGTGCTTCCATTATAGAGATTCGTGTTTATTGGTCTTCATGTGAGAGCCTAGTGTAAGAAAATTCCTTGATAGTCAGCAAAATGTTGGTACATTTTCCAAAACTTATTTTGAAGCAATTGAAGTTATTACTTAGGTTCAACGACTTTAAGGAAGTTGTGCAAAAACCAAAGGAAAATTTTTTAACATATTTTTTTTTTACATTTTTAAGTATCAGAAAATGTAACAAGAGATTTTTTAATTAAGATTTAATTAAAGTATTTTTTTTTTTCAATTTTATTTAAAAACAAGTAAAAGTGTTATATAAGGCCGTGTCGAATCTTATATACCCACCATTACGTTGTGTTAAGCTTAGAAACGTATCTCACATATCTAAGAGGATGCAACTAATTCAAAATATGGACTAAATTAGAAAAAATGTGTTACGCTAGTTGGTATTGTTGGTAAAATTTTTGGACTAAATTCGGTTTCAGTAGCTTCATAGTTCAATATTTAAAAGTATCTAAGTGGTTTTCCTAGTACATACATTGCACATAATTTTGTCTCATAACCGGGTATAGTTTTACATTATTAGCTGTTAAATACTTTTCGTTGTGCTTAATAGTTAGGCCAAACCCATTGTAAGTATTACGGCAGGTCTATATATTTTGGTACTAGTTCTAAATGCATCCAATGTATATAAATTCTAGACCTTACGTAGATCAAGAGCTATCTAACTTCGTAGTTGTAATCATAATTTACTAAATCTTTTTGATTGTGGATATAAAAAGGGGATGTTATATATTTAAGAATTATAGCCAAATGTTGACCGTTTGTAACAAAATTTTATACACTTACTTGTATTTATAAAAAGCTTACCCTTGTAAAATTAAGTCTCCATAGATGTCATAGTTTCCTACTTCATGGCTTTTAACTGGCCTTTGCTATATTTTTATTTTTGGTTTTCGGGAGTGTTATAAAAAAAGAAAGCTATAGTAAGATATGGATCGATTCCTATTAAATTTGATATGAGAGTCATATAAAAAAGAAAGCTATAGTAAGATATGGATCGATTCCTATTAAATTTGATATACTGACCTATAGTTGCATAAAACTTCCCTATTATAAGTTCAGTCATCATAGCTATTACAATTGTATTCAATTTATCAGCATTATTATGTTTCCCTGGGCAGGGTTATATGGGAGCTCCAACTAAATGTGAACCGTCCATTTTTAATACACAACTTTCTCGAGATATCGAAAATGCTTTTATTAAAATGTTGTCCTCCAACTCTTTTCGTAACGGCGCTATTAAGCTTTTATCTGACGGACAGACGGACATAAACCCAGTTTTTGTATTTTTGTGTTTCCATAAGTTTTTTATATGGGAGCTATGGTCTAGACGAGATTATACATGAGCTATGGTCAAATGTGAATCGATTTTAGGCGATTTCAATACAAAAGAAATGGAGAATATTTATTCAAAATTTTAGCGAACTATATCCCTTCGTTAAGATTTTATCGTGCCGACAACAGACAGACATACCGACAGACGAACGGACAGACGGACTGACAGACAGACAGACAGGCAGACAGATAGACAGACAGACAGACAGACAGACAGACAGACAGACAGAAAGAGACAGACAGACAGACAGACAGACAGACAGACAGACAGACAGACAGACAGACAGACAGACAGACAGACAGACAGACAGACAGACAGACAGACAGACAGACAGACAGACAGACAGACAGACAGACATACAGACAGACAGACAGAGACAGAGACGGAGACAGACGGATAGACAGACAGACAGACAGACAGATAGACAGACAGACAGAGACAGACAGACATCGCTCAATCGTCATAGAATATCAAAAGGATTGAAAGTAATTGCAAACAGAATGTGCCTCCCATTCTTTTGATGGTGGTTATAAATACATTATAGACTTATACATATTACCCTTCCCATCTATTATGGTATAGCGTTTATATACCAACTTTATTAGTATTAAAATCATTTGCTTTAACTAAATACTCTATTAAATGTTAATTCCCTAAAAATTTCCACAAATCCATCTCTTATATATTGTAATGTTAAAATTTTTAATTTGACATTGTTTTCAACTCTTAAAACACTTACTTGACATTTGAATTTAAACGTATGTAAAAGCATGCCATGTCTGTAAATAGAAAAAATGACAAATATATTAAATTAAATTTATTTCCTGTAATATATTTTTAATAAAATTAATTCACATGTAAAGCATTATGTCTATGACATAATATTACCAAATAAATGTGTTCACATTAGCAACATAATTCATATTTTTTCTCATTTCGTTTGTTATCAACAAAAGTATAGTATAACTTCAGGGCGGTAGGTATGAAATACGTTTTAACAAAACTTTTCTAATTTTATAGCTCAATAACATGTGAAAAACAAATATATATTACTTAAAAAATAAACCAAACCTTAAAAAAATGTGATGGCTGAAGAAAAAAAAACTAATATTTATTTTATATGGACAAAAAATATACAACATAATATAAAAAGGTATATAAATTTTCCATGACAAATTAGTACAAAAAAAAAACCAAACCCAAAGCCAATGAAAATAAATGGTGATAAAATTTAAAATAATGGTTTTATTTAGATTTTTTAGATGTTTTGTTTAATCCATAGAACCACTTTTCATTAGTAGAATTTTTTGTTTTGACAAAAATACAATAACTTGTATATCAAAAACGATATGTTGATATAAGAGGCTTTTGAGCATAAACACATTTTAAATAATACTAAAGTATGATATGAAAATTAAAAATATATATATATATATTTATACTGATTACTTAAAATAAAATAATACCTGATTTAAAGTTGAACCAAAATGAAACAAAATGTACAAATAATTAACGCTACACGAAAATTTCCTATTCTTATAGAAAATTTTTAAAAAATTTTCAATTTCTATAGAAAATTTTTCTATTTTTCCTATTTTTATAGGAAATTTTTCAAAAACTTCCTATTTTTCAAAAATTTCCAATTTTTATAGGAAATTTTTCCTATTTTCATAGGAAATTTTTCCTATTTTTATAGGAAATTTTTCAAAAATTTCCTATTTTTATATAAAATTTTTCAAAAATTTCCTATTTTTATAGGAAATTTTTCAAAAATTTCCTATTTTTATAGGACATTTTTAAAAAAATCCTATTTTTATAGGAAATTTTTAAAAAATTTCCTATTTTTATAGGAAATTTTTAAAAATTTCCTATAAAAATAGCAAATTTTTAAAAATTTCCTATTTCTATAGGAAATTTTTCAAAAATTTCCTTTTTTTATAGGAAATTTTTCAAAAATTTCCTATTTTTATAGGAAATTTTTCAAAAATTTCCTGTTTTTATAGGAAAATTTTCAAAAATTTCCTATTTTTATAAAAAAGTTTTCAAAAATTTCCTATTTTTATAGGAATTTTTTCAAAAATTTCCTATTTTTATAGGAAATTTTTCAAAAATTTCCTATTTTTATAGAAAATTTTTCAAAAATTTCCTATTTTTATAGGAAATTTTTCAAAAATTTCCTATTTTTATAGGAAATTTTTCAAAAATTTCCTATTTTTATAGGAAATTTTTCAAAAATTTCCTATTTTTATAGGAAATTTTTCAAAAATTTCCTATTTTTATAGGAAATTTTTCAAAAATTTCCTATTTTTATAGGAAATTTTTCAAAAATTTCCTATTTTTATAGGAAATTTTTCAAAAATTTCCTATTTTTATAGGAAATTTTTCAAAAATTTCCTATTTTTATAGGAAATTTTTCAAAAATTTCCTATTTTTATAGGAAATTTTTCAAAAATTTCCTATTTTTATAGGAAATTTTTCAAAAATTTCCTATTTATATAGGAAATTTTTCAAAAATTTCCTATTTTTATAGGAAATTTTTCAAAAATTTCCTATTTTTATAGGAAATTTTTCAAAAATTTCCTATTTTTATAGGAAATTTTTCAAAAATTTCCTATTTATATAGGAAATTTTTCAAAAATTTCCTATTTATATAGGAAATTTTTCAAAAATTTCCTATTTTTATAGGAAATTTTTGAAAAATTTCCTATTTTTATAGGAAATTTTTCAAAAATTTCCTATTTTTAAAGGAAATTTTTCAAAAATTTCCTATTTTTAAAGGAAATTTTTCAAAAATTTCCTATTTTTATAGGAAATTTTTCAAAAATTTCCTATTTTTATAGGAAAATTTTCAAAAATTTCCTATTTTTATAGGAAATTTTTCAAAAATTTCATATTTTTATAGGAAATTTTTAAAAAATTTCATATTTTTATAAGAAAATTCCCAAAATTTTTCTATTTTTATATGAAATTTTTGAAAAATTTCCTATTTTTATAGGAAATTTTTCAAAAATTTCCTATTTTTATAGGAAATTTTTCAAAAATTTCCTATTTTTATAGGAAATTTTTCAAAAATTTCCTATTTTTATAGGAAATTTTTCAAAAATTTCCTATTTTGACAGGAAATTTTTCAAAAATTTCCTATTTTGACAGGAAATTTTTCAAAAATTTCCCGTTTTTATAGGAAATTTTTATAGGAAATTATTTTTAAGATTTCTTATATTAATAGGAAATTTAAAGGAAATTGGGAAAGATTTTGCTTTAGTTTCACCTTGTTTTTATTAAATAATTTCATAGTAAAACTTTCATTAATTCAGATAAATCCCTAAAATATGCAATACTTTTTGTTCTTTTATTGTTTTGTTTAACATTTAGACACGGCGTATGATCGTTAAATAAATTTAATACTTTCCGTATCAAGTATACGCCAGCGCACACAAAAATGGGAGTATTTTTTATTATAATAAAAAATAATTATTTTGGGATATTTGCACGAAATATTGACATTTTTTGTACATATAAGATAATAATGCCTGTATTTATTTTAATAAAATTTTAAATTCCCAATTTTATTGTCATTTATTTCACTAAAAAAATTTCACAAAAAATCCACTAATTCTCTATGGCTTTACCCGTAATATTTTTTCCATGAAATGTTTCACATTTGTTTGCTGTATTTATTTACCAAATTTCAATATTTAGTTTTAGTTTAATTTTTTTCAGGCGATTTTATGTCCTTTGGAGTTTTTCAAGCATATCATTTTAAATGACTAAAAGTGCTATTGGTTTTAAAAAAATGTAGTTTTATTCATGTCACTTTTGAGTTTTGAATTTTTTTTTTTGATATGGTTATTTTCGAGCAGTAATTGAATAAATTTAATTCACATTTATCAACACATATATTTCCGTCTGCTTTTTTTCGTTATTAGACTTTTCAGAATTGTTTATATTTTTAATTTCTTGTTTAAATTAAAAATTTGTAAATATGGTGCCAACAGCAAATATTTATAATGTCCTGGCAGTTGGTTTTTGTGCAAAGAATTTTTTTATTGCTTTCGGTTTTGTTTGCATGAGGAAAACACAAAAAACTATTTATGCAAATTGTTATTTAAAAAATTCATAAAAAAAACCGTTGAAAAATGCATAAATAATATGAGAAAATAATTTAACATATGATAATAAAATTGCAAAATAGTTCAAAATAATGACTGAAATTCTAAATAAACAAGGGATTTTTTTAATTGGCTAGAATTTTAATAGAAAAAAAGTTTTGTTTGTTTTAAAGTTGTGGCGGAAAATGTTGGAAAATTGGATAAAATTAAAAAAAAAATTAAAATGTTGGCAAAATTATACAACAAGAATTTAATGAATTTGTAATATGTTCGGAAATGTTTATTTAATTAAAAAAAATATTTTGGTTTGTTATTAAAAATGAAACACAAGCCAGATGATTTAAGTTAAGTATAATTAAAACAAGTACTTAAGATTTATAGTCTATACAATTCGAACATATGATACTCTACACAACAAAGCTGAAATGCATTTCAGGGCAGTAAACATGTAGTAAAATTGTTATACTTTTACTATAGGAAACATCTTTTATCAACACTTTTTCTATAGAAAAACTGCTATACTATCACTTGTTCTATAGAAAAACTGTTATACCAACACTTTTTCTATTGAAAAATGTTATACCAACACTTTTTCTATAGAAAAACTGTTATACCAACAGTTTAGAAAAACTGTTATACCAACACTCTTTCTACAGAAAAACTGTTATACCAACACTTTTTCTATAGAAAAACTGTTATACCAACACTTCTTCTATAGAAAAACTGTAATACTAACACTTTTTCTATAGAAAAACTGTTATGCTAACACTTTTTCTATAGAAAAACTTTTATACTAACACTTTTTCTATAGAAAAACTGTTATAATAACACTTTTTCTATAGAAAAACTGTTATACTAACACTTTTTCTATAGAAAAACTGTTATACTAACACTTTTTCTATAGAAAAACTGTTATCCTAACACTTTTTCTATAGAAAAACTGTTATACTAACACTTTTTCTATAGAAAAACTGTTATACTAACACTTTTTCTATAGAAAAACTGTTATACCAACACTTTTTCTATAGAAATACTGTTATACCAATACTTTTTCTAGAGGAAAAATTTTTATACCAAGACTTTTCCTACAGAAAAACTGTTACACCAACACTTTTTCTAGAGGGAAAACTGTTATACCAAGACTTTTTCTATAGAAAAACTGTTACACCAAGATTTTTTTATAGAAAAACTGTTATACCAACACTTTTTCTATAAAAAAACTGTTATACCAACTCTTTTTCTATAGAAAAACTATTATACCAAAACTTTTTCTATAGAAAAACTGTTATACCAACACTTTTTCTATAGAAAAACTTTTATACCAAGACTTTTTTAATAGAAAAAATGTCATATTAACACTTCTTTTTAAAGAAAAACTGTTATACCAATACTTTTTACTACAGAAAAACTGTTATACTAACACTTTTTTTATAGAAAAACTGTTTTAAAAAAATTGTTTCTGTAGAAAAACTGTTATACCAACAATTTTTCTATAGAAAAACTGTTATGCCAACACTTTTTCTATAGAAAAACTGTTATACCAATACTTTTTCCATAGAAGAACTGTTATACAAACACTTTTTCTATAAAAAGAGACTGTTTTATTAACACTTTTTCTTAAGAAAAACTGTTATACCAATGCATTTTCTATAGAAAATTGTTATACCAGCACTTTTTCTATAGAAAAACTTCCAAACTAACATGTGTTATAATATGGTTTCACTTTAAGTGATGTAGGATGTTAATAAAAATGTATTATACTAGTTTTATTTAGGAAATTTTATATGCTTGAACTATTTCTAAGATTTCTTCTTATTTTCCTCTAACTCTCTTAATTAAATAACCTTTTTAAATTATCTTTAATAAAAAAAGTTTTATCTTTTTTATAATTTTAATGAATTTCCATTTTTCTCGTTTTTTCTAGCAATCCAAACATCAAGCTCTAAAAGATTTTCACTTTTTAAATATTTACTTTTTATCATCATCCACTTTAACCACTTCTATCTGGTGTTTTTTTTTTTCTTTGTAGCTCGTTATCATTACCAAAGGCATTACTAGGTTAGTTTTTCTCATATATTTTTTTGCACGTTTTCTTTTTTCACATCTTTTCTATAAAATAATATTTTAGCAATTAATTTTATGCTGCCAGGCATTTTAAGCTACATTGTGCTACATTACACCCAGACAAATATTAAACATTAACACAAACACACTCAAACTTAAAGCCACACACACACACACACAGACACATACTCATAAAACCCAACTCGTTTTCATATCCTGTCATAACGAGACAACGTGCATAGTATACACTGTATACACAATAAAAAGAAGACTCTTTCACCAACGACTTCAAAGTTTTTCAGAGTCTGAATAATACGAAAGGAAAAAAAATAATATTCAAGGCATCGTCATGATTTTCTTTAATTTTGAGTTTTCTGTGTTATTTTTGATACTTTTGCTGTTGCTGCTTTTTAACTAACAAAAAAAAAAACAGAGAAAGAACCACTTAAGTGGCTGTAAGTGTTTGAGCGGCTTTTCACATTTCATTATGTAACACGTTGAGCACGTTAACGAGTAAATCAACGACCAGGACAACTGACAAAGTAACAGCGCAAAAAAAACTTACAGTGTAAAAAAATCTTTAAGTAATAAAGTGGAAAATGATATTTAAAATTTTGTGGTATTAAAGTCTATGTTATAGAAAAATGTACTGATACATAAAAACTTCGAATGATGAGTTTCTAAATAAAATGTTATTAAACAGTAATTTTTAAGTTTAAACTTCTAAACGATCATAATATAAGTCGAATAAATGTTATTATATTTAGTAATAATAGTGACTCCTATTTAGCTCTTAGTTCAATTTCTATCTTCTTTGCTTCTTTTCATAACAGTATGGACCTCTTAGATATTTTAGAGTCATTTGAATGGCAAACTTTTAAGAGTTTTGAATAACAAACCAAGTTTTCTTTTAAAAATTAAATAAATTAAAAAATTGTGATTGTTTAATCTTCGTTAAGTATGATTTTATAATTTCAATGTCTGGTAGGTAGTGAAAAATGAACAAAAATGTAAATTATTTAGAGTCTTCTCAAAGTATGTTATAGTATAAGCTACAACATAATCAGGGGCCAAATTGCCACACTTGATATCGATCGGAATGTAAGATCGCAGCATTCGATATCGATCGAAATCTTAGACTTTTAACAAAATATTGTGTAGAATACCTTAGGGATTTTCAAAATATATTATTTAAAAAAATGTTTAATAAAATTAAAGATATGCGTTTGTTTGTCAAAACATTTATGTGGGGTTTATATAACTCAAGCGTCTGACGATTGAGTGAAATTTACATGTATTTTGTTTTTGTTACAATAACAAAACACATACAAATTTCACTCAATCGTCAGCCGCATGAGTTATATAAACCCCACATTAATTAAAATTAAATTCTTTTGACAAATAAGCTAAAATGTAGTGAACTTTATATGTTATATATTACACAGATTATCCTGAAAGTATGCTACACAAATGTTTTTGAAATATCTTTCATTTCTTTAGATATCGAATGTGGCAACTTAGCCCTAGTTATCACGACTTGAAACAACCTTAGCAATTTTAGACGAACAAAAATCTATTGACATGAGGTTTCATTCAAGTCAGATGGCAGGTCATATTCAGACCCCATTCATGTAGATCATATGATATTTTTACTACTAAACAAAGATCAGTTGAATTTGAAATGAATAATATTCAATTTATATTTTCAAGAATAAGGTGTGGCAGTCTGAATGTAATACAAAAATGTCATTTAAAAATGTGTTTCCCCAAAATAATAAATCTCATTCTCTTAAACAATTCACGAAAGTTAAAGCTTAAGTTATTACTTGTGATTTTGGTGTTATGGTTATTGCTGTTGATGGTGGTAGTATTCTTAACTAACACTAAAGTAATGACACTTTCAGCGGAAGTAATATAATCAAGAACGACGAAAAAGACAAGAGTATAGCGATTACACTGGGAAAGTGTAACTTACAGCAAAAGCAACTAACTAAGGAAAATGCTTTTATTGAAAACATTTTCCTTGTCAACCTTTCCATGGAATACTCATCCTACTGTCAAACATTTTATAAAAAACTTTATCACTTACAACTTTTCTATGGAGAACTCTACCCACTGTCAACATTTCTATAGAAAACTCAACCCACTTTCAACTTTCTATAGAAAACTCTTCCCACCGACAACTTTTCTATAGAAAACTCTTAACACCGACAATTTTTCTATAGAAAACTCTTCCCACCGACAATTTTTCTATAGAAAACTCTTCCCACCGACAATTTTTCTATAGAAAACTCTTCCCACCGACAATTTTTGTATAGAAAACTCTTCCCACCGACAACTTTTCTATAGAAAACTCTACCCACCGACAACTTTTCTATAGAAAACTCATCCGACCGACAACTTTTCTATAGAAAACTCTTCCCACTGACAACTTTTCTATAGAAAACTCTCCCACCGACAACTTTTCTATAGAAAACTCTTCCCACCGACAACTTTTCTATAGAAAACTCTTCCCACCGACAACTTTTCTATAGAAAACTATTCCCACCGACAACTTTTCTATAGAGAACTGTTCCCACCGACAACTTTTCTATAGAAAACTCTTCCCACCGACAACTTTTCTGTAGAAAACTCATCCACCAACAACTTTTCTTTAGAAAACTCTTCCCACCGACAACTTTTCTATAGAAAACTCTTCCCACCGACAACTTTTCTATAGAAAACTCTTCCCACCGACATCTTTTCTATAGAAAACTCTTCTTATCGACAACTTTTTTATAGAAAACTCTTCCCACCGATAACTTTTCTATAGAAAACTCTTCCCACCGACAACTTTTCTATAGAAAACTCATCCGACCGACAACTTTTCTATAGAAAACTCTTCCCACCGACAACTTTTCTATAGAAAACTCTTCCCACCGACAACTTTTCTATAGAAAACTCTTCCCACCGACAACTTTTCTATAGAAAACTCTTCCCACCGACAACTTTTCTATAGAAAACTCTTCCCACCGACAACTTTTCTATAGAAAACTTTTCCCACCGACTACTTTTCTATAGAAAACTCTTCCCACCGACAACTTTTCTATAGAAAACTCTTCCCACCGACAACTTTTCTATAGAAAACTCTTCCCACCGACAACTTTTCTATAGAAAACTCTTCCCACCGACAACTTTTCTATAGAAAACTCTTCCCACCGACAACTTTTCTATAGAAAACTCTTCCCACCGACAACTTTTCTATAGAAAACTTACCTCTGTCAACTTAGAAAACTCTTTCTTCTGTCAACTTCTCTCTAGAAAACTCCCTCCTCTGTTAACTCTTCTCTATAAAACTCTTGCCTCTGCAACTTTACTCTAAAAACTCTTCCTTCTGTCAACTTTTCTGTAGAAAACACTTCCTTCTGTAAACTTTTCTATAGAAAACTCTTCCCTTTGTCAACTTTTCTAAAGAAAACTTTTCCTACTGTCAACTTTTCTTCTTTAAACTCTTTCTACAGTCAACTTTTCTATAAAAAAAACTCTACCCACTGGTTACTTTTCTATAGAAAATTCATTTCACTGTCAACTTTTCTGCAGAAAGCTCTTCTTATTGTCTATTTCTGTATGGGAAACATCAATCTTATCATAGTGTTAGTAGTTAACTACGACTTGTGGTAAATGAAAAACTATTTTTCCTGCACAGTGTTTTATTATTTTTATTGAAGTTGTCGTAGCTTTTGTTGTTGTTGACATTATCATCATCTTCGTCGTCGTGAACATTTTTAACAGCAATTGCAGTGGCAATAGCATTTAAATCCTCTATTCATCTCCTTTGTTGTTTTTTTTTTTTTCTTTCTAAATGCACTACAGTTGTTTAGGGGGACATGTTAAAGATATTCTCAAACAAAAAGTTCTCTTTACGAGATATAAACAAACATTCATTAAATTAGGAAATATTAAAAGAAGGCTTTAAGCATATGTTGAGATTCAAGTAGTTAATAATTATCGACATATGGTAAAAAAAAATCAAACAATTCACATACCTCTTTTTATCCAAGAATCAATTAATCTAAAAAAATATAATAAACATCAAATTAATTATGATTGAGAACCAATTTTAAATTAAAGTAAAATTTTAAGTTAAGATTTAATAAATTAAAATTTGTTAAAAATAAGAGTAGTGCCCTTAAATTTCGTTTTGTATGTCACATTAATTTAAAACATTTAATTTGTGTTATATCCTCATTTGCTGAATAACTAACCACCACTACAGAACTTTTGCCATTATTCTTCTAACCCATTTACTCTTTAAATGTAGACGACTTTGGCTCTATGAAGGAATGAATGAATGTGGTTTAATGACTACAAGAAAATGTCTTTTGTGTTGAATTCTTCTACGGATTTTTCTCCCAGTTTTATCTTGTTTTAGTTTAAGTCTTAAACACACCCTTGTATTTACTTTCAGATTTGTTGTGTTTGTGACTAACAAGTGCATTATTTAACTTTAATGTTGTATACAGATGTTTATACAAGCACAGAGGGAGTAGGGTGCACAGTGAGTTGGGATAAAAATAATGTTGAAATGTTAAAATGGGTTACAATTATTGAGATGAAATAAGTAATTTTTGGTTTCTAGTGAGATTATAATGACAAAAATTTTCTAATGACACAATAGGTCCATAAAAGGTTTTTAATTTTAATCTTTTAACAATAATTTTCTTATTAAAAGGAAAGTTTTTTTTTTACATAAAACAAAAACTTTTCTATAGAAAACTCATCCCACCGACAACTTTTCTATAAAAAACTCATCCCACAGAAAACTTTTTGATAGAAAACTCTTCCCACCGACAACTTTTCTATAGAAAACTTATCCAACCGACAACTTTTCTATAGAAAACTTATCCCACCGACAACTTTTCTATAGAAAACTTATCCCACCGACAACTTTTCTATAGAAAACTTATCCCACCGACAACTTTTCTATAGAAAACTTATCCCACCGACAACTTTTCTATAGAAAACTTATTCCACCGACAACTTTTCTATAGAAAACTTATCCCACCGACAACTTTTCTATAGAAAACTTATCCCACCGACAACTTTTATATAGAAAACTTATCCCACCGACTACTTTTCTATAGAAAACTTATCCCACCGACAACTTTTCTATAGAAAACTTATCCCACCGACAACTTTTCTATAGAAAACTTATCCCACCGACAACTTTTCTATAGAAAACTAATCCCACCGACAACTTTTCTATAGAAAACTTATTCCACCGACAACTTTTCTATAGAAAACTTATCCCACCGACAGCTTTTCTATAGAAATCTTATCCCACCGACAACTTTTCTATAGAAAACTTATCCCACCGACAATTTTTCTATAGAAAACTCATCCCACCGACAACTTTTCTATAGAAAACTCTACCCACCGACAACTTATCTATAGAAAACTCATCTCACCGACAACTTTTCTATAGAAAACTCATCCCACCGACAACTTTTCTATAGAAAACTCATCCCACCGACAACTTTTCTATAGAAAACTCATCCCACCGACAACTTTTCTATAGAAAACTCATCCCACCGACAACTTTTCTATAGAAAACTCATCCCACCGACAACTTTTCTATAGAAAACTCATCCCACCGACAACTTTTCTATAGAAAACTCATCCCACCGACAACTTTTCTATAGAAAACTCATCCCACCGACAACTTTTCTATAGAAAACTCATCCCACCGACAACTTTTCTATAGAAAACTCATCCCACCGACAACTTTTCTATAGAAAACTCATACCACCGATAACTTTTCTATAGAAAACTCATCCCACCGACAACTTTTCTATAGAAAACTCATACCACCGATAACTTTTCTATAGAAAACTCATCTCACCGACAACTTTTCTATAGAAAACTCATCCCACCGACAACTTTTCTATAGAAAACTCATCCCACCGACAACTTTTCTATAGAAAACTCATCCCACCGACAACTTTTCTATAGAAAACTCATCCCACCGACAACTTTTCTATAGAAAACTCATCCCACCGACAACTTTTCTATAGAAAACTCATCCCACCGACAACTTTTCTATAGAAAACTCATCCCACCGACAACTTTACTATAGAAAACTCTTCCAACCGACAAATTTTCTATAGAAAACTCTTCCCGGTTGTCTCGTTTAACCTAACAAGAGGTTTGCTTGATCTTAAAGAAGGCAGAATATAAAAAACTGTTATATTTGTTGGAAATTTTTCTTTAGAATTTTTTTTAAATGTTTGTTTAATTAAAACTGAATATTTTAAATTTTTCTATAAAAGTCATTTCATGTTGTTTATTTTTCTCTAAAAATATTTTTGCATTGAAAGTGTTTCGATTAAAAAAAAAAACACAGACATTTTCCCACTGTGCATGCTTTAAATATGCTTTAGCGTATTTTCAGAAAATTGCTTTAAGCTAAAGCCAACAACGACAATAACGACAGCAAGATACCATCACTATTTTAATACTTATTATCGTATGTTTATTAAAGCGTCTTCAACTCCATAGGAATGGAAATCAACAAACTACAATTGGTAACCCCTTGAAAATTTACTTAAATTGACTTTAAAGTACCTCGATTTCGCAACGACCATAGGTATAATAAAGAATAAACATAAAAATCCTTTAAAAGAATTAAATGGTTATTAGCTATAGGGAATATTAGCTCAAAAAAACTGATCCTTGAAAAAAAATATTCAGGAATAGTCCGTAGAACACACATTTTTGAGATGCTACCTTAAAATCTACCAAATTCATTTTCAAGGGGTAACCTAGAAAAGTTTTTTGCAAATTTTTTATTTATCCTTCATGTATGAATGCTCCTCATATGTAGCTGTCGTTGGCAGTTGCTTGCAGACAAAATAAGGATGCATGAAATACATCCTTTAAATAAAAATTCTTAATTTTTATAATGTTTTCATATACAATACACTACAATTTTTTTCGATATTTACTTACTTTATTGTTAATTCTTTTGTATATAAAAAAATACTGTTTTTTATTTTTCATTTTTCTCTTTATATACGTCTCTATTATTTTCCAACAAAAACATTTCTTTGTATTTCATGGTTTTTGTTTGTTTTTATGTGTGTGTACTTGTATATGTAAATAAAAGCAAAATTTATAGAAATATCGGCCTTTAGTTGTTTTATTTTCCTCTCTTCTTTCTAGTAGATATTAGTTTTTAATTTTTTAGCAAAAACAACAAAAAAGAGCAGAAAGAAATTATTTACTTTGATGAAATTGTTTTCTTTCTGTTAGAATAAATTTGAAATTTTCACTTGGTTGAATCCTAGAAGAGATGTGGCATATATTTTTTTCAGGTTCTGTTTTAATTTATTGTATAATATTGATTTTTTTTTTAGTTTTTTGTTGGTTGTTTTGTTGAAACCAAAATTAAAAGTTTTTTTTAAGGTATTTTTTTAGAAATAATTTAGGTTATAGAGAACTTTGATGAAGTTGAAGTTATGAGAGCATTGGCAATAATTGCCAGAACTTTGCATTTAAAATCTATAAAAATAAACCTTAAGGAAAATTGGACTAATTGCTTATTATAATATTTCTATGAGTAAGTTTTTTAAGTTTTTATACAGTTTTTAAAATAAGTTTTATATTTCACCACTAAGACTATATAAATAATAAGGAATAAGTAATCAAAAGTTTATAAATGTTGTGATCATCACCTTGTCACCATAGCTATGTTAAGGATAAATTGGGTTCTGTTGAATTTTATAACATATAGATATATTTACCTAAGGCTCGTCTTAAAGTATACGGTTTGACTTAAAATCGTTTTGTGATAAGCAGGCGTAGGCACCCCATACCATCAGAAGACATAGACGTTTTCTAATTTTCGTAAACACCACTATCATTAATGAAACTCGTGAAAATGAGTATGAGAATGTGAGCAAAGTCGGTTGGTTCCTATCAAAAATTTTTCTAAAAAAAACATTTCTATAGAAAATTTCTCCATAAAATTTTTATATAGAAACTTTTTCGATAAAATTTTTTGTAAAGAAAAATTTTTGATAAAAGTTTTATTTCAAGAAAAATTTTCCATAAAAGTATTTTTCTTTAGAAAAATTTTCTTAAAAATATTTGAAAAACAAATTTTCTATAGAAAAGTTTTGATATACAAAATTTTTTTATCAAAAAGTTTTTAGAAAATTTTTTTATCAAAAATTTTTTAGAAATTTTTTTTTTACAGAAATATATTTCTATAGAAAAGTTTTCTTAAAAAAATTAACATTTATCGAAAATTTTTCTAAAGAAACATTTTTATGGGGAAAATTTTGCTATAGAAAAATATTTTTTTTTTGTATAAAAAATTTGTCTATACAAAATTTTTATACAAAAAAATATTTCTTCCAAAAACTTTTCTATAGAAAAATTATTTTATTAAAAAAATTTTCTATGAAAAATTTTTTGATATAAAAATATTCAATGGAAAAATTGTTAATAAAAATTTTTCTATTGAAAAATTGTTGATAAAAAATTTTCTATAGAAAAATTTTTGATATAGAAAATTTTTTAATGAACACTTTTTAAGAAAATTTTTCTACAGAAAAAAACTAATCGAAAAATGATTTTTTTTTTGAGAAAATTTTTCGATAGAAAAATATTTTTTTTCATTTTTTCGATAGAAAAATGTTTTTTTTTTAATTTTTTCTTACCAAAAAATTTTTCTATGAAAATTTTTTTTTTTTTTTAATTTTTGTACAGAAAAATATTTCTATCAAAAATATTTTGATAAAAAAATTTTTAATAGAAAAATTTTTGGATAAAAAATTTTCTATAGAAAAATTTTTGATAAAGAATTTTCTATAGAAAAAACTTTCTATAAAAAACTGTTTGATCAAAAAATTTTCTATAGATAAATTTATGATAAAAAAATTTTCTATAGAAAAATTTTTGATTAAAAATTTTCTATAGAAAAATTTGTTGTACAAAAACTTTCTATAAAAAAATTTTTCATAAAAAAATTTTCTATAGAAAAATTTTTGATAAAAACATTTTTTGTAAAAAAGTTTTTGAAATAGAAAATTTTCTTAGACAATTTTGCTACAGAAAAATATTTCTATAGAAAAATTTTTTATCGAAAAATTTTCTTAAACTTGTATCGAAAATTTTATTATAGACATTTTTTTGGGAAAATATTTTTAGGAAAATATATTTATAGTTTTTTTAATTTTTCTTATCAAAAATGTTTCTCTAGAAAATTTCTCTCAAAATTTTTTCTATAGAAAAAATGTTTGGTAAAAAAATAGAAAAAGTTTTGATAAAAAAAAAAATTTTAGAAAAATATTTTTATCGACAAATTTTTAGAAAATTTTTCTGAAAAAATGTTTCGAATGAAATATCTCTTAAGCTGTAAGAAGTAATGTAGTATAGTAAGCATATTTTTCTTAAGTTTTCTAAAAGGTTTTTGAAAATGTAAAATTCTTTTGGATCGGACTAAATTGGTTATACGCACCCAAAGTTTTTATATACAGGAGGTAGTCAACTTTGCTCCACTGTAGAGGCCACTGTGCGACATATAGATGCGACCATAAATATTGTTAAGTTTTTCATTTAAAAATGTGGAAGAAATTCTTTTCTATGAAAAATTTTTTGATATAAAAATATTCTATGGAAAAATTGTTAATAAAAAATTTTCTATTGAAAAATTGTTGATAAAAAATTTTCTATAGAAAAATTTTTGATATAGAAAATTTTTTAATAAACACTTTTTAAGAAAATTTTTCTACAAAAAAAAACTAATCGAAAAATGATTTTTTTTTTGAGAAAATTTTTCGATAGAAAAATATATTTTTTCATTTTTTCGATAGAAAAATGTTTTTTTTTTAATTTTTTCCTACCAAAAAATTTTTCTATGAAAATTTTTTTTTTTTTAAATTTTTGTACAGAAAAATATTTCTATCAAAAATATTTTGATAAAAAAATTTTTAATAGAAACATTTTAGATAAAAAATTTTCTATAGAAAAATTTTTGATAAAGAATTTTCTATAGAAAAAACTTTCTATAAAAAACTGTTTGATCAAAAAATTTTCTATAGATAAATTTATGATAAAAAAATTTTCTATAGAAAAATTTTTGATTAAAAATTTTCTATAGAAAAATTTGTTGTACAAAAACTTTCTATAAAAAAATTTTTCATAAAAAAATTTTCTATAGAAAAATTTTTGATAAAAAAATTTTGTGTAAAAAAGTTTTTGAAATAGAAAATTTTCTTAGAAAATTTTGCTATAGAAAAATATTTCTATAGAAAAATTTTTCATCGAAAAATTTTCTTAAACTTGTATCGAAAATTGTATTATAGACATTTTTTTTGGGAAAATATTTTTAGGAAAATATTTTTATATTTTTTTTAATTTTTCTTATCAAAAATGTTTCTCTAGAAAATTTCTCTCAAAATTTTTTCTATAGAAAAAATGTTTGGTAAAAAAATTTTTCTATTTTTTTTGATAAAAAAAAAATTTTTAGAAAAATATTTTTATCGACAATTTTTTAGAAAATTTTTCTGAAAAAATGTTTCGAATGAAATATCTCTTAAGCTATAAGAAGTAATGTAGTAGAGTAAGCATGTTTTTCTTAAGTTTTCTAAGAGGTTTTCGAAAATGTAAAAGTCTTTTGGATCGGACTAAATTGATTATACGCACCCAAAGTTTTTATATACAGGAGGTAGTCAACTTTGCTCCACTGTAGAGGCCACTGTGCGACATATAGATGCGACCATAAATATTGTTAAGTTTTTCATTTAAAAATGAGGTAGAAATTCTTTTTACAAACAAAAGAAAACTAAATTAAAACACTTTATGTAGTTTTACAATGTTATATTTTTATTAACTTTAGTGTTAATCACTTTAAACACACTTCACAAAACTGCTTTACAAATATTCTTAGTTACACTGTTCTCTTATACGCGTCTCAATTGAAAATGTTCTAACAATATTTGCTCATTAGCCTTATATATCAGAGAAGAAAGTTTCTAGCTTTTTCTGCAGACACAAACAAAGAGCTGGTGTCACTGATTAGACGAACAATGTGGCTTACAAAAGTTTATGCATGTTCCAATACATTCTTATATGAGCAAGAACACATTCACACATACGGTGTACAAATAGATTGTCTGAAGTTAACAGCAATAGAGATAAAGTTAAAAATGCTGCTCTACTCTTACAGCAAAACATTAAGAGAAAAATCTGGTTCTACTTATAGACACAAACAGAACAACAACTACACTAACAGAAAGATTCTAGAAAACTAGGAGAAGAATTATAAATAGTGAACTTCGCACAATGGGCGGCTAACTTAAAAACTTGTGACAACATTGTTCTAAAAGCCAAACTTTTCTTCTACTAATGTTCTAAATTTCGTCAAAATCCACCCAGTAGTTTAGAAACTGTAGAGTTAATACAAAAAAAGCTCATTTGCATTTGTATATCTCGAAAACTAGAGCTAACCTAAAAACGGTTATCCCCATAGAATTCAGCGAACTCGATTTATTTTTATTAACTAGGTCTTCGTTTTGTCGGTTTTTTAACAGTTTAATTAATAGTAGTAATAAATTGGAAGCCTAGTGAAATACACTAATGTAAAACCTTTGAATAAAATATTTTTTGTCCTAAAATATTTTGAATAAAATTTAACTTGTTTTAATTAACTTATCCTCATAAAAATTTGCCTCTACACTTCTGTAATTTACCTAAAATATCAAAAAATTTTCTTCCTTAAACCATGACGATAATACAAAATATTTCTATCACTCTCGCTCTATTGCACTAAATAAACTTTAGCTTAAAAAGCTATTAGATTTCATTTTTAATTAAAAACTAATGTAGCGCAAATACAAACGCAATTGCTTGACGATGTAATGAGACAACAAACAAAGCAAAACGGAAGTAGAGGGAAGACAAAATTTCATATACAGGATGAGTAAAGAAATTTGAGAGGAAGTACACGAGACGTGAGTATATATAGTAGAAAAAAGAGATGAAGAAAAAAAGAAAATTTAGCAAAAATAGCTAAAATCCTTAATAAGCTACAAAAATTAAAAATAGCTGGTTCAGAGAACAAAAATTAACTTTCTATATATAAATATCTATACACTAAGCAACAGCTACTATAGAAACTTGCAAGAATTTAAAAATAGAGTTTCTAAAGGAAGAATAAGTTATGAACTAAGAAAAATATATTGAAAAAAAGTTCACGTTTCCGGAAAAAACCAAGGGAGTGGTAACGGGAAAAAAGTGTTAAAATACTTAGAAACTGAAAAAAACAGAAAATATGTACAAACAGCTAAACCTTTATACTATTATATGTATGCATATATATTTTATATATTTAAACAAATTTCGTCTGTCCCTTTGGTATATAGATACATATATATGAATGTATGTATGTAAGTAAATTTGACTGCTAGTAAATAAACCTAGTTAAATATGTATATATGAATATGTGTGTGTATATCTAAAGGCATGGTTGGCTGCTTATAATTAGATTTTATGGAGTGTATAAAATTGTGCCAACCATAAAAAAGTGCTAAAATAACACAGACTCTCTAACATATACAAACACACACATATAAACCAACTCATACAAACACTTTGCTTTAATATTATTAAATACATGAACTTTATGTAATAGAAAATTAACGTTAACTTTATTTGCTAGCAAAAAATTTTATGTTTAAGTAAAAACATAGAGTTTGTAATTTAGTATAATATAAACACATTTATGGTTGAGTTAGGACCAAGGAATACAGATTCTCATGCCAAAAAAAAGATATGAAATGGAATGGAATAAGAAAAAACTTAAAAATATATAAAGAAACCAAAATGAGCTTAAAGAGTAAATTACTTCTAATTGCGAGTGTTTAATTATGTACTAGTTAAATTTTATAGCTTTGCGGTTGCACAGTGTAAATAGGGTGTAGAAGATGAAATAAGAAGTAGTAGTAGGTTGTCTAGGAAGAAAAAATTATCCATAAATTTTTGAAAACTTATAAATAATTGGCTTTTGTGGCATTTGGGTGGTTTGTGGGAATGGTTTTTATATGAAAGCTATGTTTAAATATGGACCGGTTCCTATAAAATTTGATATACGGATTAATAGTTTCATAAAACTTCTTTGTTCTAAATTTACTTGTCATAGCTATTAGAATTGTATTCAATTTATCAGCATTAATGTGATTCCCGGGGTGTGGTTATATGGGAGCTCTAACTAAATGTGAATCGATTTCGGCCATTTTTAATACCCAACTTTCCGAAGATATCCAAAATACTTTTGTGGAAGTTTGTCTGAATAGTCTTTTTCTTTAAGTCGTTATCGCGCTTTCATCTGATGGACATAAAACCCCTTTTCTTTTTTTAATTTTTGTGTTTCCGTAAGTTCTTATATAGCTATGGTCAAATAGCGACCGCTTGTAAAAAATCTGGGATACTGGCTAATAAAATTTAATGGCCATAGCTATTACAGTTTTTCATTTATTTGGCATTTAAGTATATTCAAGGTGAAGAGATTTGTATTCGAGCTATTGCTAAATGTGAACCGACTTCGATTAAAGTTTGTATGCTACCTAGTGCTTATGTAGAACTTAAATATACTAAATTGTATTACCATGGCTGTTAAAATTTGTCACTTATAAGCAATTGACTAAGACAAGGTTATACGGGAAGTATGGTCAAATGTGAACCGATTTTGTTCAATTTCAATACCAACTTTTTCCCAGAAAACAATAATGAATATCTTTGATAAGTTTCAGTGACTTAGATTCTTTTGTTTAGGCGCTATCGTGCTGTCAACATTCAGACATACAGATATACGGCCTCACAGACATACGGATAGACAGACAAACAGACAGACAGTCAGACAGACAGACAGACAGACAGACAGACAGACAGACAGACAGACAAATAGACAGACAGATAGACAGACAGACAGACAGACAGACAGACAGACAGACAGACAGACAGACAGACAGACAGACAGACAGACTGACAGACAGACAGACAGACAGACAGACAGACAGACAGACAGACAGACAGACAGACAGACAGACAGACAGACAGACAGACAGACAGACAGACAGACGAGCAGACACCACTCAGTTGCCTTAGAATTTTATAAGGATTCAGAATATATATCTCTTTTAGTTTTTGAGCCAATATTAAGGAAACTTCAAACCGAATGACAATCTGAATATGACCCCCATTCTTTTCGATGGTAGGTATAAAAAAAAGATATTTTAATATGATATAAAAAATGATTTTTAAAAATTTTCTAAGAAACTTTTTTATATAAAATAAAAACACCTGAGATAAATGCAATAGATCTGCCACTTGATGTTATTTCTATTACCAAAAAGAAATAAACATTTATAACCACTATATTTCTTCCAGTGTATTTTACAAAATGTAGTTTAATCCGTTTTTTATAGTCAGTTTATGAGTTTTTCCATTTGTTTTCTGTCTCCATTTTTTATTCCTTGAGCATAATTTTGTTTTTATTTGATAATTTTTTGCTTTTTGTTTTAAAACAATGATTTCTAAGTTAATGGAGCTTAAAGAAAAGCTGAAGAAGATTTAAGACAGAGAACAAAAACAATATTCTACTAGTGGTTTTTGTTAGTGTTTTCTCTGGCTTAATTTATGTTAAGCAAAATTCTAAAACTTAAGCAAAATTTCTTTAAACAAGTAAGAGTGTTACATTCGGCTGTGCCGAATTTTATGTACCCACCATCAAATTGTGTTAAATTTAGAAACGTATCTCACATATGTACAAGAGTGTAGCTAATTCAAAATGTGGACCAAAATCGAAAAAATCTGGTACGCTCGTTGGTATTTTTGGTAAAATCTTTGGACTGATAGTTCTACGGTCTGATAGTAATACGGTATGATATATTTTGTTACTAGTTCCCAGTGAAACCACCGCACTTACTGATATCTATCTAATTCCATAGGTGCAATCTTAATATACTGAATATACCTCCAAATCTTTTTGATTGTAGATATAAAGAGGGATGCTATATACATAAGAACTAAAGTTAAATTGTTGCCCTGGCATTTATATATAGCTTATTTGTGCAAAATTTAGTGGCTGTAGCTATCATAGGAGTATTTCTTTATATGAATGCTATGGTCAAATATGGACATATTCCTAAAATATATGATATACATTCTAAATTAAGTTATCATATTTATTACAGTTCAATTTAATTTATCAGCTCAAATGTGATTTCCTAAAACCTCTAACTAAAGGATAAGCTAGTTAAACCATTTTCAATATATAACTTTATCAAGATATCGACAATAATTTATAAAATTTTGTTCCTCTAGCTCGGGACAGACAGGTGGAAACACCTATCTTTTTGGTATTTTTGTGTTTCCTTAAGTTTTCTATATGTGAGCTAAGGTCAAATGGTGGCTGATTGTGACAAAATTTAGCACACTAGCTGGCACTGACATAGAGCTTTCTTTATATTATAGTTTATCATATGTTGACATTTAAGTGTATCTTAGGTGGAATTTAGGCTATTTCTGTAAGTGTTTTGTATGGGAGCTATTGTTAAATGAGAACCAATTTCGATGAAATTTTACATTCTGCTTTTATAATTTGTTATATATTGACAAATTAGCGATTAGCCTAGATGAGGCTATATTTAAGCTATGGTCAAACGTGAACCTATTTTACCCAATTTCAATACCAACATTTTCAAGAAATAATGAATATCTTTGCCAATTTCTGCCTTCAGCAGACGAACAGACAGATTGACAGAAAGGCGGTCATTGCTCATAGTCTAAGAATTTCATAACTATTTAGGATATATGCATATCCCTTTTAGTACTTAACATTTAACATTAAGAAAGTTACAAACCGAATGACAATTTCAATATACCACCGATTCTTTTTGATATTAGGTATAAAAAGCTGTTGCTTATGCAAATAAAATGTGGTCTTTAACTTAAGTCTTTAGTAAATTATATTCTTAAATTACTATGTGGATGGGGGGAATAATTTAGAAAATTATATTATTTATTTTAAAATATTAAGTAAATAAGCCTATTTTTGAGGTGTCAAATAAATTTTTAATTAACTCAAATACAAGAAAAAAATCCACTTAATTATGTCTTCTTAATTATCATTAAGTATTTGTGTGGTTCAATTAATCAAAACTTATAAATAATTTCTTATAATTAAAGGTTTGCTGCTGTCTTAAAGTGTCTTAAAGTCAGAAATTAAAATATATTCATTTTTAAAACTTCTATTTACTCAGATAATAATGTAAAAAAATTGATTTTATTTTAAATCTGAAATTAATTTAAACAGTTTAATTAGAAACAAATATTTTTGATCCAATTAATAATATCAAAAATTTCTTAATATTGTTTTGAAATAATCGTTTTGTTCAATTGTCACAATTCTGAATAAGGAATAAACTATAGAAAACTTTCAAATCTATGAACTATTAATAATTTAATTTAATACTATAATAATAACTAAGCATCATCTCTCAATTTATTCATGATTTGGCTAAATTAATAGCTCAATTTAACAAAATTATTTATAAGTGCATACATACATGTATATATGTATATGTATTTATATTTTAGGGTATTCCAATGATTCCTTATATTGCTTTCGATTTTCATTTCTATACTTTAATATGCAATTTTAATCAAAACAAAAGATTTGAAATTGATTGATTTACTATTGGGACACCCAATAAATTCGTATCTATTTAGGAATTTCTATAGAATATTTATTTCTGATTTAAGTGTCTTTTGTCTATTAACTTTTTGTATAGGTACTTAAGTCGAAAACACTTTTATTAAGTACTTCTTTTATTTTCAAAATAAAATTCATACAATTGTTCCAAATACTTCATTGCGTATGAGTGTTAAGTAATTCATAGAATTTATAAAATATCAATTATACGCTCTAGAGTAAATTTATTGCAATTTAAAGATGAAAATTCTATAAAATTTGTGTTTTTTTTTTTGTTTTAAAAATAAAATGGAAATAAAACTCAAAAGTTTTAAATTGCAAAGTTGGCATTTAATGAAACTAAAAAGACTATTTATGAGCTGTAAAATACTTTTCGTCGTACTTACAGAAATACGGCAGGGGTATAAATTTTGTTAGGAGTTTCTAATACATCCATTTATTAACATTTATTGATATTTAACATTTATTGCTAGCTGAGTTCTGAGGTCCAATCTTAATATACTATATGTACCTTCAAATCTTTTTGATCGTAGATATAAAAATGAATGTTATCTGTATTTGTAACTATAGCCGAATCATGACCGAATTTCACAAAATTGAATACACTGGCTGGTATTTATTGTCCACAGCTATCATAGTTCTAAATTTAATAGCTTTTTACTGGCATTTGTAGCATTTAAGTGGTTTTAGGGGGTGGTTTTTGCATGAAAGCTATGGTCAAATATGGACCGATTCCTATGAAATTTAACATACTGACCATTAGTTGCATAAAAGTTCTCTGTTCCAAATTTAGTCGTCATAGCTATTTCAATTGTATTCGATTTATCAGCTTTAATGTGAGACCAGAAGTGTGGTTATATGGGAGTTCTAACTAAATGTGAACGGATTTCGCACATTTTCAAAACACAACTTTTTCAAGATAACGAAAAAACTTTTGAAAAATGTTATACTTCTAATCTTTTTTAAGTGGCCAAAGCTATTACAGTTTATCATTTATTGGTATTTAAGTATATTTTGGATGGAGTTTAGACTGTTTCCGTAAGTTTTTTATGGGAGCTATGGTTAAATGTGAACCGAATTTGATGGAATTTTACATGCTGCCTAGTACTTATGTAAAACTCATATATATCAAATTTTATCATTTGTCATTTATTAGCAAAAAAGCGATTAGCCTAGATGAGGTTACACGGGAGCTATGGTCAAATGTAAACCGATTTTAATACCAAAATTTTCTAAGAAATAAAGAATACTTATGCCAAATTTCAGTGACCTATATCCTTTTGTTAAGGTTTTATCATGCCAACAACAGACAGACAGACATGCTGTAGGCAGACAGACGGGCAGACTGACGGACATCGCTCAATCGCCTTAGAATTTTATAAGGATTCAGAATATACTTAAAATTTGGTTTTGAGCCATAATTAAAGGAAGTACGAATGGAATGACAATCTCATTATAACCACCCCCACCAACCATTCTTTATTTTCAAAAAAATTTTAAATTTAATAAAAAATTGTAAATTTAATTTTATATTAAAAAATTTTCTACATACATTTTTTATAGAAAAATTTTCTATAAAAAATTTCATATCGAAAAATTTTACATCAAAAATTTTTTTAAAAAAATTTTGTATCAAAATTTTATATAAAATTTTTTTTTTAAATTTTATATCAAAAATTTTTTAAGAAAAATTTTATACCAAAAATTTTTTTATAAAAATTTTATATCCAAAATTTTTTTAAAAAATTTTTATACCGAAAAATTTCCTGTAAATGGTAAATTTTTTAACTCTTTGAATTTTGTATGGAAAATTTAAATTATAAGCTTGTCATAGCTATATTTTTTGTATATGAATTAGGAGAAGAATTTTTGCAAAAATATTGAGACTTTTTCTTTAACTTTGGGATGATTTTAAAGGGTTTTCGGATTTGATTAAAAGAAAGAACACATGAAATTAAGAGAAATGTTTTAAATAGTCCATAGTCCAAAGATGATTTCATGTGTAGGTCATATCCTGGGTCAAATTGTGTTATATTTCCTCTAATATATAGACCTATATCTAATAAAAAACTGTTATTTGTATTGGCTTTCATTACGTTAACCGTTGCGCCCTATAAACATGAGCCTAGCCGGCTAACTGCCCGGCCTACATAACACCATATAGATTGCTTATAATAATCAAAAGAAATTTACTCCAAATCTTAGAAATCTTAGAAAAGGCACAAGTGTATTATAAACAAAATCACTAAAGAATGTTATGTACAAAATAAACATTTCAAATGTTTATATTTTAAAGCAAATTCTAATTAAATAATAAATAGACCTGACACAGATTTTTAATATATGCCTTTAGAAAATATATAATAATTTTTTCTTTCATTTAATTAAGGCTACCCAAAATAATCCTCTTAAGCTAACTAATTAATTCGTTTCATAAAATAACATAAAAAAGTAGCAGAAAATTTAATTTTATTTAATAATTTACTGTGTTATTTCTATTAACCTCCCTCCTTAACCTCTGACCATTAAAGAATACCCCTAAATAGGACAAACATTTTTCAAACATAAAATTTTATATACATAGATACTACATACATACTCATGTGTATAGAAAAAAAAATCTCATAAAATCTTAGGATAGCAAAACAAACGAGCCCATAAAATTCACTCAACCATTAACGAGTTTATACTAGAATATTTTGGTTTTTAAGATAATTTCTATGTTTCCATTTTTATAGTTAACCCCACACAGCAACAACAACAAAAAACAGAAGGAGGTAATATAACAAATGAAATAACTTGTTTTTTACCCTAACAAAAACGGAAATAACAGCTACGAGTATATGTAAATAATATGTATGTGTAAAATGTAAGTTCAAATGTGTAGAAGTAATATTTTTTTATTTCCTTTTAACATTTATTACATTTATTTCTGTAGAGATGGTAATAAATTTTTTAAGCCTAAACAAATTAAAAAACCAAAACTAAATAATAAAATAGACATGAGTGCACATAAAATAGAATAGAAGGAAATGTATGAAAAACAAAATCACAAAATTAAATATTTTTTAGATGAAAATAAATTTTAAACAAATTAGAAAGACAGAGATAGAAAAAACAAAAAAAATCCTATAAAATAAAAATTTTAAATGAGAAATGTTGACACTATCATGTACAAATATTTAAATTGGAATATAGTGAATGTTTGAAAATCGTCTCTACACACAGACAAAAACACATGTATATAAATTTTGCAAATATATAGAGATAAATTTACATAGGGACATATAAGGACAAAAGGACACATCTACTTATGTAAATAATTGTCTACATGTATTAGTAGTTTTATTAAGTTTTTTGTTTCTGCTTTAACTGTATCCATTAAAATGGTTTATTTATTTTTGTATTTAAATTTGTTTTCCCTGGTTCTATACACACATACATACATATGTAAATGAGAGTTTGTTTATGTCTATGTTTTATTGGAAAATTCCTAAACAAAAAACAAAACTTTTTTGTTACTGTCGCCATTAGTTTTTCTATTTATATAGAGTCTGTATTATAGACTCATTTACTCAGACAAAGTATGTCAGAAGTTAGAATAATTAACCCTATTAAGTTATTCTAAATAATATATTGAAGTACTATAACGTACACTATTGTAACAAGGCCCAGCTCTCGACTCAAAAAGAAATTTCTGAAGATACTTTAAAAATGTTTTAGTATATTTTAAGGGCAGGGGGACCACAGACTGTAGGCCTCTTCCAAGACCGGCAGTGTTTCTTTTGAAAATAGTAAATTTTTGAAAAATTTGCTACAAATAGTAAATTTTTGAAAAATTTCCTATAAATTGAAAATTTTTGAAAAATTTTCTATAAATAGTAAATTTTTGAAAAATTTCCTGTAAATAGAAAATTTTTGAAAAATTTCCTATAAATAGTAAATTTTTGAAAAATTTCCTAAAAATAGTAAATTTTTAAAAAATTTCCTATAAATAGTAAATTTTTGAAAAATTTCCTATAAATAGTAAATTCTTAAAAAATTTCCTATAAATAATAAATTTTGGAAAAATTTCCTAAAAATAGGAAATTTTTAAAAAATTTCCTATAAATAGTATATTTTTGAAAAATTTCCTATAAATAGAAAATTCTTAAAAAACTTCCTATAAATAGTAAATTTTTGAAAAATTTTCTATAAATAGTACATTTTTTACAAATGTTCTATAAATAGTAAATTTTTAAAAAATTTCCTATAAATAGTAAAATTTTAAAAAAGTTCCTATAAATAATAAATTTTGGAAAAATTTCCTAAAAATAGGAAATTTTTAAAAAATTTCCTATAAATAGTATATTTTTGAAAAATTTCCTATAAATAGAAAATTCTTAAAAAATTTCCTATAAATAGTAAATTTATGAAAATTTTCCTATAAATAGTAAATTTTTGAAAAATTTCCTATAAATAGTAAATTTTTGAAAAATTTCCTATAAATAGTAAATTTTTGAAAAATTTCCTATAAATAGTAAATTTTTGACAAATTTCCTATAGTAAATTTTTGAAAAATTTCCTATAAATAGTAAATTTTGGAAAAATTTCCTAAAAAAAGGAAATTTTTAAAAAATTTCCTATAAATAGTATATTTTTGAAAAATCTCCTATAAATAGTAAATTTTTGAAAAATTTCCTATAAATAGTAAGTTTTTGAAAAATTTCCTATAAATAGTAAATTTTTTACAAATGTTCTATAAATAGTAAATTTTTAAAAAATTTGCTATAAATAGTAAAATTTTAAAAAAGTTCCTATAAATAATAAATTTTGGAAAAATTTCCTAAAAATAGGAAATTTTTAAAAAATTTCCTATAAATAGTATATTTTTGAAAAATTTCCTATAAATAGAAAATTCTTAAAAAATTTCCTATAAATAGTAAATTTATGAAAATTTTCCTATAAATAGTAAATTTTTGAAAAATTTCCTATAAATAGTAAATTTTTGAAAAATTTCCTATAAATAGTAAATTTTTGAAAAATTTCCTATAAATAGTAAATTTTTGACAAATTTCCTATAGTAAATTTTTGAAAAATTTCCTATAAATAGAAAATTTTTGAAAAATTTCTTATAAATAGTAAATTTTTAAAAAATATCCTATAAATAGTAAATTTTTGAAAAATTTCCTATAAATAGTAAATTTTTGAAAAATTTCCTAAAAATAGTAAATTTTCAAAAAATTTCCTATAAATAGTAATTTTTTTAAAAAATTCCTATAAATAGTAAATTTTTGAAAAATTTCCTAAAAATAGTAAATTTTTAAAAAATTTCCTATAAATAGTAAATTTTTGAAAAATTTCCTATAAATAGTAAATTTTTAAAAAATTTCCTATAAATAATAAATTTTGTAAAAATATCCTAAAAATAGGAAATTTTTAAAAAATTTCCTATAAATAGTATATTTTTGAAAAATTTCCTATAAATAGAAAATTCTTAAAAAAATTCCTATAAATAGTAAATTTATGAAAATTTTCCTATAAATAGTAAATTTTTGAAAATTTTTTTTATAAATAGTAAATTTTTAAAAAAAATTCCTATAAATAGTAAATTTTTGAAAAATTTCCTAAAAATAGTAAATTTCTAAAAAATGTCCTATAAATAGAAAATTCTTAAAAAATTTCCTATAAATAGTAAATTTATGAAAATTTTCCTACAAATAGTAAATTTTTGAAAAATTTCCTATAAATAGTAAATTTTTGAAAAATTTCCTATAAATAGGAAATTTTTGAAAAATTTCCTATAAATAGTAAATTTTTGAAAAATTTCCTATAAATAGTAAATTTTTGAAAAATTTCCTATAAATAGTAAATTTTTGAAAAATTTCCTACAAATAGAAAATTTTTGAAAAATTTCTTATAAATAGTAAATTTTTAAAAAATCTCCTATAAATAGTAAATTTTTGAAAAATTTCCTATAAATAGTAAACTTTTAAAAAATTTCCTATAAATAGTAATTTTTTTAAAAAATTCCTATAAATAGTAAATTTTTGAAAAATTTCCTATAAATAGTAAATTTTTGAAAAATTTCCTATAAATATTCAATTTTTTAAAAATTTCCTATAAATAGTAAATTTTTAAAAAAATCCCTATAAATAGTATATTTTTGAAAAATTTCCTATAAATAGAAAATTTTTAAAAAATTTCCTATAAATAGTAAATTTTTGAAAAATTTCCTATAAATAGTAAATTTTTTAAAAATGTTCTATAAATGGTAAATTTTAAAAAAATTTCCTTTAAATATTAAATTTTCGCAAAATTTCCTATAAATAGTAAATTTTTGAAAAATTTCCTATAAAAAGTAAATTTTTGAAAAATTTCCTATAAATAGTAAATTTTTGAAAAATTTCCTATAAACAGTAAATTTTTGAAAAATTTCCTATAAATAGTAAATTTTTGAAAAATTTCCTATAAATAGTAAATTTTTGAAAAATTTCCTGTAAGTAGTAAATTTTTAAAAAGATTCCTATAAATAGTAAATTTTTGAAAAATTTGCTATAAGTAGTAAATTTTTGAAAAATTTGCTATAAATGGTCAATTTTTGAAAAATTTCCTATAAATACTAAATTTTTTAAAATTTCCTATAAATAGTAAATTTTTTAAAATTTCCTATAAATAGTAAATTTTTGAAAAATTTTCTATAAATAACCAATTTTCGAAAAATTTCTACAAATGGTCAATTTTCAAAAAATTTCCTTTTAATAGTAAACTTTTGAAAAATTTTCCGTAAATAGACAATTTTGAATAAAATGAAACTTCTGATTGTAACTAAGTTCAGCAAATTTGTATATTTATAATAACCATTAATGTTTAATCTTGTTGCTAAATTTATAACCACATTTAGTGCATATTTGGCAGTAATTTATGTTCATAAAATATTTTGTGGATATTTGAAAAGAAAACAAAAATTTTTTTAATTAATTTTTTTTTAATCACTGTTTGCTATATATTTAAAAATAAAAATGTTTAACTTCTTTTTCGTTTATAAATTGTTAGCTTTGTTTGTTTATTTCAACTACTACAAAATTTAATTTATAAGTGCCAATTAAATTAATTACTATTTGGGAGGTGGCGAAATTCAAATTATCCATAAATCTAATTTTTGTAATTTTTATTGATGTTTTGAGTAAATAATTAATGCAATATTGTAAAACAATACTTTTTAAATATTTTATGCAATTATTATATTAAGTTACTAAATAAAAGCTATTTTATATTTTAATATTTTTCTCATCATAAACTTTTCCTAATGAGTAATTAATTTTAATTACCGTCACATAATATAATTTAATTAAGTAGAATTAAATTAATATAAACTGAATAAAAAGTGTGGGGGTGCGTATGATGAATAAATAATTGTCAATAGTTTGCTAATCATCATACGCTTCCGATTAACTAATAACTAAAACAAGAGATCGGCTACAAAATATAAAAATTTCTTATAACGTTTCTTATTTTATAGGAAAACTTTAAAAAATTTCTTATTTTTATGGGAATTTTTTAAAAAATTTCTTATTTTCTTAATGAATTTTTCAACATTTTTTTTTATCTTTTTAAGGAATTTTTCAAAAATTTCTTATTTTTATAGGAAATATTTAAAAAATTTAGTTTTTATAGCAAATCTTTTAAACACTTTATTTTTTAAAGATTAAAATATAAATTTTTCAAAAATATCTTATTTTTATAGGAAATTTTAAAAAAATTTCTTATTTAGTTAGAAATTTTTTCAAAAATTGCTTAGTTTCATCGAAACTTTTCCACAATTTCTTCTTTTCATAGGAAATTTTTCAAAAATTTCTTTTTTTTAAAGGAAATTTTTCAAAAGTTTCTTATTCTTATAGGAAATTTTTCAAAAATTTCTTATTTTTATAGGAAATTTTTCAAAAATTTCTTAATTTTATAGGAAATTTTTCAAAAATTTCTTATTTTTACATGAAACTTTCCAAAAATTTATTATTTTTATACGAAATTTTTCAAAAATTTCTTACTTTTATAGAAAATTTTTCAAAAATTTCTTATTTTTATAGGATATTTCCAAAAATTTCTTATGTTTATTAGAAAATTAAAAAAAATACTAATTTTTTAAAAATTTCTTATTTTTTAAACAAATTTTCAAAAAATTTCTTATTTTTATAGTAAATTTGTCCAAAAGTTTTTTGTTTATATTTTTTTTTTTAAATTTTTTTTTTTAATTTTTTTTTAATTTCTTTTATAAAATAAATTTTTAAATAATTTCTATTTTTGTATTAGAAATCCTTAAAAAGTTTCTTATTTTTATAGGAAATTTTTCAAAATTATCTTATTTTTATAGCAACATGATTCAAAAATTTCTTATTTTTATAGGAAACTTTTCAAAAATTTCTTATTTTTATAGGAGATTTTTCAAAAATTTCTTTTTTTAATAGGAAATTTTTCAAAAGTTTCTTATTTTTATAGGAAATTTTTCAAAAGTTTCTTACTTTTAAAGGAAATTTTTCAAAAATTTCCTATTTTTATAGAAAATTTTTCAAAAATTTCTTATTTTTACAAAAAATTTTTATTTTTGTAAGAAATTTTCCACTAGTTCCTTTTTTTTTGGAAAAATTTTTTCGAAAATTTCATATTTTTATAGAAAATTTTTTAAAAATTTCTTATTTTTATAGGAAATTTTTCAAAATTTTTTTATTTTTACAAGTAATTTTTAAACGTTTTCTTATTTTTATAAGTATTTTTTAAAGAGTTTCTAATTTTCTAAATATTTCAAAAATTTATATTTTGTATAGAAATTCTTCAAAGATTTCTTATTTTAATAGGAAATTTTTCAAAAAATTCTTATTTTTATAGGAAATCATTCATAGATTTATTATTTTTATAGGAAATTTTTTAAATATGTCTTTTTTTATAGCAATTTTTTTAAAATTACTTATTTTATAGAAAGTTTTCCAAAAAAAACTCTTATATTTTATTTTTATAAGAGAATTAACAATTTCTTTTTCTTAGAGAAAATTATTCAAAAATTTTTTCTTTTTGTGAGAGAAATTTCTTGTTTCTTATTTTTTAGACAATTTTCAAAAATGGCCTATTCCTATACGAAATTTTTCAAAAAATTCTTATTTTTATAGGAAATTTTTCAAACATTTCTTATTTTTAAAGTAAATTTTTCAAAAGCTTTTTATCTTTATAGGAAATTTTTCAAAATCTTTATATTTTTATGGGAAATTTATAAAAAAAATTTCTTATTTTGATAAGAAATTTTAAAAAAAATGTTTGCTCTTAGAATAAATTTTTAATAAATTCTAATATTAATAGGAAATCTTTAAAAAAAATTTGTAATTTTTATAGAAAATTCGTCAAAAAAAATTTTTTTTAAGAATTTTTTTTCAAAAACTTCTTATTTTTATTGGAAATTTTTTTAAAATTTCTTACTTTTTTAGATTTTTTTTTTTCAAAAATTTCGTCAATTTTACGAAATTTTTCAAAAGCTTATATTTTATAGAAAACTTTTAAATATCTGTTTTTTCACAAGAAATGTTAATAAAATCATAGAAATTTTTTCCAGTCACTATCTAAATATTATATTTATTGCCAGTAAATGTTTATTTAGCCCTCATCATATTGTTGTTGTTTTCTGTTTGCTAAAAACAGATTTTTGATGTACAAGAAAAATGACTAATAAATATTTAAATTAATTTCTTACATACTTTTCCTTTACTCATACTACTTTTATCTAGAACTAACAGCCACAACACAAACATTTACATACTCATACTTAAATTAGAAAAAAGTAATGTTAAATATTCTCACATGTTTTTATATGTGCACACAGACACATGTTTTTTTTTCTGCTCAAATGTATTTGTTTGTTTTTCATTTTATTTTGTTATGTGGCTTCGGGCTTTAATTTTTAGACAAAAACAAGTTATTGCCTATTTTCAGGAGTTTAAAAGTGAAGGCGTTGTTTAAGGAAAGCAAACTAATATTCATTATAAAGACATGTAGGAGTTTTGTTTTATGTAAGAATTTGCGTGAGTGTGTTGCTACAAAGTCATGTCAACATTTAAACGATTTTTTAAAGTTCTGTATAAACAAAACCAATTTTTTAAGTTTGTTTTAAAACAAAGAATTTTTGTTTTTAATTTTTTATCAGACTAAGAAATGTTTAAAACAAAGTCTTTTAAAAATATGATTTTTTTAGAAATCTTCTAAAAAATAAAAAAAAAATTTGAAGAATAGAAACTTTACATAATAGAACCATACAAATAAGAAATGATAATACATTAATTATTATTCAAAACTGAGACAAATACCTTAACAGTAATACCAATACAAAAACACTTATACCAGCACTAACACTTAATACACCATTTATTACTTTTCAAACCTACCTCCTACTTTCAATACAAATTTTTGTGATTTTGTAATGTCAGACCCCTTGAAAATCCTGCCTACATTAGATGCTTGAATTTTGTAGAAAGTTGACACACAAAGAGTGTATCAACATTCTATCCCTTCGTTCTACAATATTTTTTACGTCCTCTCCATTGCTTTTTCATATTATTCTAAGATCTTTGGTTTTTGACTGTCTTCTTTAATGTCATTTCATGTTGATTTTTAATGAGAATCATTTTGATTTCTGTATCTCTATTGCCTAATCCCAGGTTTTCTAGTTGTTAGTGCTTGTGTGTGTGTGTGTGATATGAGCTGGAGAGCTTTTAGGTCCTTACTACTTTTCTATGGTTATTTTTGTAATTTTGTCTTGTTGTCTTGTTAATTTGTTCATTTTCATAGACATTTACGCATTTTTCTCTACCAAACAACAACAAGGATACAAAATTACAATAAACTGAGGAAAAGAATAGACAGAATTTGTTCAAACGAATGAATTTATTAACAATGATTATATGTATATTTGTATGTTCTTGTTAACAAATGTCAAACCATTGTTCTTAGTTTATGTAAGTGGTAATGGGTGCGTGTGCGTGTTTATGGGAACAAGGAGGGGCATGCTAAGAAACAAAAGTTTACATACAAATCATATAGGCTTGAATAATTTAAAGATACATATGTATGTGTATATGAATTTTAATTTTTGTCAATTGATGTTCTTTTTGAACATTGTAATGTGAAAGGCAAGGGCTCGGTTCAAGCAGGAAATACAGTAATAACGCATCTTCAATTCTTTGAAAATCACCTGAAAAATGCTAACATTAAGACCAAAGCAACGACTGAGATATACATTGAGACTTAAATATAGACCAAAACTTATAAAAGGTCATAGACTAAACCATAGACTAGTACACAGACTAAGACATAGACTAAAACATAGACACAGACATAGACTAAGACATAGACTAAGACATAGACTAAGACATAAATTAAGACATAGACTAAGAAATAGACTAAGACATAGACTAAGACATAGACTAAGACATAGACTAAGACATAGACTAAGACATAGACTAAGACATAGACTAAGACATAGACTAAGACATAGACTAAGACATAGACTAAGACATAGACTAAGACATAGACTAAGACATAGACTAAGACATAGACTAAGACATAGACTAAGACATAGAATAAGACATAGACTAAGACATAGACTAAGACATAGACCAAGACATAGACTTAGACATAGACTAAGACATAGAGTAAGACATAGACTAAGACATAGACTAAGACATAGACTAGGACATAGACTAAGACATAGACTAAGACATGGACTAAGACATAGACTAAGACATAGACTAAGACATAGAATAAGACATAGACTAAGACATAGACTAAGACATAGACCAAGACATAGACTAAGACATAGACCAAGACATAGACTAAGACATAGACTAAGACATAGACTAAGACATAGACTAAGACATAGACTAAGATATAGACCAAGACATAGACTAAGACATAGACTAAGACATAGAGTAAGACATAGACTAAGACATAGACTAAGACATAGACTAAGACATAGACTAAGACATAGACTTAGACATAGACTAAGACATAGACTAAGACATAGACTTAGACATAGACTAAGACATAGACTAAGACATAGACTAAGACATAGACTTAGACATAGACTAAGACATAGACTAAGACATAGACTAAGACATAGACTAATACATAGACTAAGACATAGACTAAGACATAGACTAAGACATAGACCAAGACATAGACTAAAACATAGACTAAGACATAGACTAAGACATAGACTAAGACATAGACTAAGACATAGACTAAGACATAGACTAAGACATAGACTAAGACATAGACTAAGACATAGACTAAGACATAGACTAAGACATAGACTAAGACATAGACTAAGACATAGACTAAGACATAGACTAAGACATAGACTAAGACATAGACTAAGACATAGACTAAGACATAGACTAAGACATAGACTAAGACATAGACTAAGACATAGACTAAGACATAGACTAAGACATAGACTAAGACATAGACTAAGACATAGACTAAGACATAGACTAAGACATAGACTAAGACATAGACTAAGACATAGACTAAGACATAGACTAAGACATAGACTAAGACATAGACTAAGACATAGACTAAGACATAGACTAAGACATAGACTAAGACATAGACTAAGACATAGACTAAGACATAGACTAAGACATAGACTAAGACATAGACTAAGACATAGACTAAGACATAGACTAAGACATAGACTAAGACATAGACTAAGACATAGACTAAGACATAGACTAAGACATAGACTAAGACATAGACTAAGACATAGACTAAGACATAGACTAAGACATAGACTAAGACATAGACTAAGACATAGACTAAGACATAGACTAAGACATAGACTAAGACATAGACTAAGACATAGACTAAGACATAGACTAAGACATAGACTAAGACATAGACCAAGACAAAGCCTAAGATATAGACTAAGTACCTAAGGCCCTCTAAATTCTAAATACTTTATTCATATTCTTTTATTATATCAATTTACCTTTCCTTGGCCTTCCTTCAAATAAAATTTAAGTCTCTATTTACTAAAAGTTGTTAAGTACTTAATAAGTTTCCTAATAATTTTGTTGCTGTTTAATATCATTATTACATATACCAAAAAATATCCTTTCTAATACCTACTACGTTGCATATGAATTTATACAAGGATTCATACTTGGATTCATACTTATATCATATGTAAACAAAATATCTTAACATTCGATACATAACGTTTCTAGCGTTATATCTTATTTTCCTATTATTCTTATAAAAAAGTATTTAATGACTTAATTGTATTGTATTTTAATCGGGTCCTTTGTATTTCTCTTATAATATTTGTTTAAGCATAATTAACCATGTGAGTAACATTGTATGTGTTGTTATATATAAGCGTGTTAGGTTTTTTTTCCTCTTCAAAAGACTGTATCTAGTAAATATCAATTTCCAGTAATCTTTAATTAATCGTCTGGCTTAGAAATTTGTTGGGTAATTTTAATGGTACATTGAACAGAAAATTGCTAATAAACTAGAGAGTTATTAATGTCAAGGGATACACATAAACAAATTTAAGAAAAAGGATACAGTTAATGAAAAGTGGTGAGTTGAGAAATTGGTTTATAAATAGGGTGAAGGAAATGAAAGATTAGAAAATTAGCAGATTAAAGGGGATAAAAGGATATAGCTAGAAAAGGAAAACATGCGGTAGGAAGCCAAAGGCTTAGAGAAATTAGCAAATGATTTTAAAGTTTAATAAATACTAAAGCATATTTTCTTTAGTAAAAATCATTTCATAACAAATTTTCTTATTTTTATAGGAAATCTTTCAATAATGTCTTATTTTTACAGGAAATTTTTAAAAATTTCGTATTTAATTTTTTAAAAAAATTTTATTTTTATAGAAATTTTTTTTAAAAATTTCTTATTTTTAAAAGAAATTTTTCAGTAATTTCAAATTTTTATAAGAAGTTTTTTAAAAATTTCTTATTTTTATAAGAATTTTTTTTTTTTAATTTTTTATTTTTATACAAAATTTATCAAAAATTTCTTATTTTTATTAGATTTTTTTCAAAAATTTCTATGAATTATATAATTCTTTTTTGAAAATTTGTTATATTTAAAAAGTTCTTATTTTTAAAAGAATTTTTTCAAAAATTTTTTTTATTTATATAAGAATTTTTTCAAAAAATTTCTTATTTTTACAAGAATTTTTTCAAAAATTCCTTACTTTTATGAGATTTTTTCAAAATTTCTCATTTTTATAAGAATTTTTTCAAAAATTTTTTATTTTAATAAAAATTTTTTCAAATTTTTTTTTTATAAGAATCTTTTAAAAGTTTCTTATTTTTATGAGATCTTTTTCAAAAATTTCTTATTTTTATAGGAAAATTTCCAAAAATTTCTTAATTTTTTTTTAATTTTTTAAAAATTGTACAAAAATTTCTTATTTTTATATAAAATTTCTTAAAAATTTCTTATTTCTATAGGAATTTTTTCAAAAATTTTTTATTTTTATCAGAATTTTTAAAATATTTCTTATTTATTTCTATAGGAAATTTTTAAAAAATTTTAAATTTTTATAAGAAACAATCAAGGAAATTTTTCAAAATTATTTTATATTTCTTTTTTTGTAGGATATTTTTCAAAATTTCTAGTTTTTATAGGAAATTTTGAAATATTTATTATTTTTTTGGGAAATTTTTCAAAACCTGCTTATTTTTATGGAACATTTTCAAAAATTTCTTCTTTTATAGGAAATTTTTCAAAAATTTATAATTTTTATAGGAAACTTTTCAAAAGTTTGTTATTTTTAAAGAACATTTTTTAAAAATTTCTTATTTTCATAGGAAATTTTTCAAAAATGTCTTATTTTTATAGGAAATTGTTCAAAAATTTTCTATTTATATAGAAAATTTTTCAAAAATGTCTTATTTTTATCGGAAATTTTTCAAAAAAATTTTATTTTTATCGGAACTTTTTAAAAAATTTTTTATTTTTATAAGAAATTTTTCAAAAATTTCTTTTTTTTATAGGTAATTTTTCAAAAATTTCTTATTTTTATAGGAAAATTTTCAAAAATTTCTTATTTTTATAGAAAACTTTCAAAAATTTCTTATTCTAACAGGAATTTTTTGAAAATTTTCTTATTTTCCTAAAATGTCTTATTTTTATAGAAAATTTTCCAAAAATTTCTTATTTGAATAGGAAATTTTTCAAAAATTTCTTATTTGAATAGGAAATTTTTCAAAAATTTCTTATTTTTATAGGAAATTTTTCAAAAATTTCTTATTTTTATAGAAAATTTTTCAAAAATTTCTATTTTTTATATAAAATTTTTCAAATATTTCTTATTTTTATAGGGATCTTTTCAAAAATTTCTTAGTTTTATAGGCAATTTTTCAAAAATTTCTTATTTTTAAAGGGAATTTTTCAAAAGTTTTTATTTTTATAAGAAATTTTTCAACAATTTCTTACTTTTATAGCAAATGTTTCAAAAATTTCCTATTTTTGTAGGAAATTTTTCAAAAATATCTTACTTTTATAGGAAATTTTTCAAAGATTTCTTATTTTTATAAGAAACTTTTCAAAAGTTTTATATTTTGATAAGAAATTTTTCAAAAATGTCTTATTTTGATATGAAATTTATCAAAAATTTCTTATTTTTATAAGAAATTTTTAAACAGATTTTTAGTTTTATAGGAAATTTTTAAAAAATTTTATTTTATATAGAAAATTTTTAAAAAATTTCTTATTTTTATAGGAAATTCTTAAAAGCTTTTGATTTTTATAGAAAATTTTTTAAAAATTTCTTATTTTTATAGAAAATTTCTTATTCTTATAGAAAATTTTCAAGAATTTTTTATCTTTATGGAAGATTTTCAAAAAAATTGTAATTTTAAATCAATACGAGTAATTTTTTAACGAGAATAAAATTAATTAAAATTACCATGCCCCATATTGCACCCTATCTTTTAGAATTTTAATTAGAATGATTCTCTTTCATTAAACTAATTTATTATCCAAAAAAATATATATTTTTGCACAAACACATCAATTTAAAATTTTAATTAAATAGATCAATTATATGTAATTATGCAACTTTAAATGTACAAATGCATACAAATTTTAATGTAATTGAATAGGTCGCCAGCAGTTTTTGAATTTCAAAATAAATGAATTCTATTAAAATTTGGCAACCAAACAGAGACCGACGAACGAAAAAAAAAAAAAAGAATGAAACAAATTAAACTAAACTAATTTATTGTATTAGAATGCAATTAAATTATAAAATACACACAGACACTTTAACATTATCATATGAAATATCACACGCACAATTTTAAACACCAACACTCTCAAATCGAATTGTTTATTTCATCTGTATTTATACAATTTATTTTTATATGCAAATATTGTTTGTATATAAAATAACCATTAAAATTAAAATTACATGAAATTAAATATTTTTATTAACGATAATTTAAATTTTTTTGGTGAAGTTTATTTTATTCACAGAAGCAAAAATTTTATTTAAATACATGATTTTTTGGTATATTTTTATTTCCGAGTTCACTGGATATAATTATTTGTATTAATTGTCGGCTGCAGTTAATAAATGTTATTTGTAGAAAGCTGTAAAAATTTGTGGCTTTCGAACAGAACTGCTAAGTAATGGCCTCATTTGTAGTTAGTTTATTTTAATTTGATTTTAAAATTCGATTTTTATGAAACGGCTGAGAATTGTATATTATTAGGCCTTAAAAAAGTACACCTTTCGTGATTTTTGTAATATGTTTGCTTCTAGCTTGTTCTTGAAACTAGTTATGGTCAGATTTAACCCTTCTACTTACTTTGGGTTAATTTGACCCAATTTTGGTTTTCAAACCCAAAATTTTATCTTTCTAATCTTAGATATAGACATGAAACTTAGTTATTTTTTTTATATAAAATTTCTACTATGAGACTTTGATAACTTTATAATTCGTTTATGAATTAGGGCGTAAAAATATAAACATAATATACAGTTTTAATTGGAATATTTTCATTCATTATCAATCATTTTAAGAAAATAAAAAAGTACTTCTTTTACTATAAATTTAAAAAAAGTTCTTTTTATGCGTAGCCACAAAAGTAATAGTAAGTAACTTACATATTTCATTACATCGCACTATGGTTATGGTATTTGACCACTGCTTTTGAAAAATCTAATGAAGCAGTTCTATAGAGAAGGGTTAAGATATTAAGGATCAATAATTTTTTTTTTTCAAGAAAAGGTATTGAAATGAGCTTGATGTTCTAAAACGAAAAGTGATGAACTTTTTCATCAAAATTAGTAGTTCATACTTCTAATATAGTTTCACAGCTATAATCTTTATATTGATTTAATTCAGACACAAAATCTTGGTTTTAGTATGCAGAATAAAGTATCTTAATCTCGTACATGCTTTATATCAGGAAAGCAAAAAAGCTCTACAAAATTCAGTGTTTTCGTTTTTCTTTAGACAAAAACTAAATTGACTCGGTCTTGCTCGGTGCTTCAACCATCGCCATGTGAAAGATAAAAGACTCTTCTTTAGATTGAGCAAGAAAAATTAACCAAAATTTACTGATCGTAGAACAAAGTTTAAAATTATCTGAAAAAATGTCTCCTAAATTGCTTCGCATAATATAAGCAAAAAGTATTGCAGTCGTTCAGGCGTAACTTTTTAATCAAATAGAAATTAATTGTATGTCCAAGGCAGGAGTCGACGGATATTAACCAAAATTAGTAGAGTTCTTTTTTGGGTCAACCAAAAGACGTGTGCCGAATTTCATTAAATTCTGTTGAGAATTGTAGCTTATACATTGAGAATAAAAATAAGTGAAAAAATTGGAGTTCAAAGCAGGTACCCTAAGGAATGGACGGATTTCAACCAAAATTGGTTGAGCTCTTTGATGGATAAACTAATAGACTTGTGTTTCATTTAATTTTGTTGAGAATTCCGGCTTAAACATTGAAAACGAAAAAAAGTGAAAACTAGGGGGTCCAAGGCAAGTACCTCAAAGAGTCAAGGAATCTCAACCAAAATTAGAATAAATCTTTCATTGTTCAATTAATAGACATTTGACGAACTTTTTGAAATTCTGATGAGAATTGAGGCTTATATACTAAAAAAAATTGGTGGGAAATGAGCGTCCAAGACATGCACCCAAGGAGTCGACTGATTGAATAAATTTTAACAAAGCTTAGGAATAAAGTTTTAAAAAATATTTGAAAAAAGAGCAACTAATTAAGCAACTGCAAGTCGTTGGAAAAAGAAGGTCAAAGTTTTACTTGTGATGTTAAAAGATCATCCTAATCGAATTGAGTACAAATCTAGTTTTTAAAAGTTATGACTATAAATTGACGTGGAAGTAAAAAACTATCAAAGAGACAAATGTAGCCCTTACAGAGCCTCGAACACCGATATATCTAATGTTATGATCGGACTTAAAATGCCGATAAAGTAAACAAAATACTAAAAGGGCGGTATTTGTAGGCTTGGTAAAAAATAACAAAAAAAATTATTAGAATTATTTTAACATTATTTTAAATCCTAGGCGATGACTGACACAACTTTTTTTTTGTATGAAAAGCGAACGCCTCTATTGTATAATATACCTAAGGGATTTTTAAAATAATTTATTTTGCAAAAAGTTTAATAAAATGTGTTATTTTAATATATCGCACTTGATCAACAAGAGGGTATTAACTCAAAATTTTAAAATTTTCAGTAGAGTCAAAAAACTATTTTATTTTACTACTACTTTCATATAAAGAAGAGGGGTAAAACTGTAGTTCTTTTGGCGAAATTATAGTGAAAATGATGTCAGATTTTTACAGAGGGTAGATATGACCACTACACATCACCTTCTTCTAAAAAGTGAAAATTTAAAAATTTTGAGTTAATACCCTCTTGTTGAACAAGTGCGATATCCATTTTTTTGTCAAAATATTTAGTTTTAATTAAATCTTTTATTACCAGAAACCCTTTGACAAATAAGTTACAATGTAGCAAACCTTTCGTATTATATATTTTTAGACTATCCTAAAAGTAAAAATTTCGGTCGATATCGAATGCGGAGATTTAGCCCTCAGATTATATTGAGAACACAATGTTAGTATTAAAATAGCCTTACATCCTAAGTGATAAAACTTAAGAAATGTATTGCTTCTTTTTAGGAAAATAAGTTAAAAAGATCAAACTCAAAAAAAATATCATTACATTTTTTATTTGAAATTTTAACCTTGATCCTTATTTTGTGGCAAATTATGCTGCATACTTCAAGGAGAGACAAATATCACAAAGTTAAAAAAAAATGTTCAATGGCTCTCTTTGATATTAATCTTCGTTGTTACATTTTCGGTATCATCAATATATCGACGCAAGTATTAAAAGTCGCAATAACTTCCAAAATATAAGATGTTCATCAGAGGCTCAAAAACTTAGGAACATGATTTTAAAAACGTATTTTTATTATACCCTTCAACACCATAGGTGGAAAGGGTATTATAAGTTTGTGCTGATGTATGTAACGCATAGAAATATTTATCTTAGACCCATCTTTTAGTATACCAATAGGCTTAGAATCACTTTCTGAGTCGATTTATCGATGTCCGTCAGTCCGTCCGGCTGGCTGGACCCCCATGTAAACCTTGTAATCAAACTACAGGTCGCAATTCTAAAGATAATTTCATGAAATTTGGCACAGATCATTTTTTTGATAATGGGACCATGGTTATTGAAATTCGTCAAAATCGGTTAATTATTTATGGTACCTCCCATAGGTCCAACTTCCCAGAATTGATATATTGGCCACAAAATCAATATTTTTTCACGAAATTAAAAAAAAATACTGCTTATGTAAATCTAAATCACTGTACCAAATTTCGTTGAAATCGGTTCACATTTAACCATAGCTCCCATACAAACTATTTTCTCAAAACGCACTAAATGAGACCAAATTCACTTAAACGCTCGTAAATCCGAAGATAATGACAATTTAAAGTCTATATTTTGCATACATAATTTTTGTAGAAACTGTAATCAATTTGCGAAATTTCATAATAAACGGTCTACGTTTGACCCTAGCTCTCATATAAGTCCAAATGGCGGAAACAGCTTAAGTGTATAAGTTTTGAGAATATGATGACAAAATTTAGCAAATATTTTTCTTTACACAGAAAAGAAGAACACCTTTGACCTTAGTGGTGAAGGGTATCGTATGGTCGGGCTTGACCGACTATAACAATTTAACTGAATACTTCAAGAAACTATTAACACGGGACCTTCTAAAAACACAAAAAGTATTTAAAACATTTTATCACATCCGCATACACCCACAAAGGGTTAATATATTTTTTTATAGGAAAAAATTTGAGTACTTTTTGTATTGTCAAAATTTTAACCGCGAAGAATTAAATTCTTCAAAAAGTTTAATGAAATATAAAAGCGAACTAAATTAGCTTTATTTTAAGTCATTTAATTTAAACAATTCGTAAACCACTTTTGAAGTTATTGAAATTTTCCCGGAAAATTCATGCTCTTGACGACATAACAAAGGATATACAGAAAAACAAATATACTTAAGAATAAATAAACTTTTAAAAGCGACATGATTTACAATTTTATGCTCGATAAGTACTAAATAGTTGAGTAATTATCAAAATATAGTAGAATTTGCTTAGTTTTTATCGGTTTTAAAAATGATTTTTTAATTTTTTGAAAATTTTGTTCAACAAATTATAAATTTTCTTTGCAGTGTCATAAAACAAACTAAAGGAAAAATAAAATTAAGGTCGATATCTTAAACCATTTTAGCATATTTGCAATTTCAAATCGTAGATTTTCGCGAATGTAAATTTTAAGTAAGCAAAAACAGAAAAAATATTCAAAGCATTCTACGATATAGGTTTTTATAGATAAAAATGCTAAGGGGTAGTATAGTTATATTATCTTTAATATTTATATAAAATATAATTTTAAATTATAATTAAAAAAAACATGTATTTTCATAAATTTTTGATGTTATAAAGAAAAATGGCCATCGTTTCTGAAATCAGCGGATTCTTTAATATATAATTTAGTGAAAATAGCTCATTCAGCTGACAAAAATGTTCATTTTATAGACCTGTATAATCTTCGAGTTCAAGCTAAGGAAGTCAATAAACTTATTAGAAAAAGCATGTTGCATACTTTTGGGAGATACATATAATTTAAGTAAAAAGAATACGAGTTTTAATTTTTTAGCTTTGTTCAAATGTTGCAATAAAAATTAAATAAAAAATGTTTAACTGCTTTATTTAATATCAGTCTTTAACCAATTCCAATTTTTTAAGATCACGATCACGATTTTCGGTATTATTACAATTTATAGTAGGTTTGCATAAAAGCAGTTTGTGTATAAATATTGCTATTATTGAAAAAAAAAAACTAATTGTTTCAAATATCTGTTATTTCAGCTGGAAAAAAAATATTTCTGTAGTCTGGAAATATATAATATATATATAGTCTAGTACATAAAATATATTTTTTTCAAACTTACCACAAAACAGAAAACACAATTACAAAGTAATCGAACATTTTGCACAAAAGAGTAAAACTGACAGCATTAAATGGTGATAATTGATTAGCTGGATTTTTATTATTATTACTAAAAACTAATTTCGAAAATAGTATTATAAACAACGATAAAACGAATTTATTATAATGCCAATAAAATTTAAAACTTTTTGCTGATGCTTTAAAATTTTCATAAACACAAAATATTTTTACTGGTTTCGTTGCAAGACCCACAACATGAATTTTAATGAAAAGTTGTGGTTATCGATGCAGTTTTTTTTTTTCGGGCGAAAATAATAGTTGGTAGTTTCTGAAATTTATGGTTACTGTTGTTTAAGGGTTAGTATTGAGGTTGTGTTAAATTAATGAGGAAATATGTGCAGGAATTAGTTTGGATGAGGGAAGTATGGGAAATTAAGTGTAGGATTTATTGATAAATTTTGTTATAGGAAGATTTTTTTTAATATTTTTGGGATAATTAAATTTTGGCAAAAAAATTTTAGTTTCAGAAATTTATGATTATTTTAGTTTTAAGGTAAGTGTTGAGGTTGTTTTTAATTAATAAGAAAATATGTATAGAAATATTGTAAGGTCAAGGAATATTTGGAAAACCGAATTTAGGATTTAACTGGAATATTTTGTTTAAGGTATATTTTTTTAATATTTTTGGGTTAATATAAATTTTATTCAGGATTGTTGTTTTTATTTTAATTAAATTGATGCGGATGTAAATTGTTTTTGTGTTTTGTATTTTGTGTTCACTTGCTTTTTTCTAACACTTTTTCACTTAATTTTACTCCCTAAATTTCTTTAATTCGATTTAATTTTTTTTTTGTTTTTTTCACAAACGCGTTAACAGACACATCTTTATCACACCACTCGCATTTCATAACTGGTCACTGTTAAACGTTTTAAAAATTCATTCCCCGAATTCTTTTAAGGAATTTCAAGTTCTTTTAAGTTTAAAGCCAAAAGCATTGAATCCTCCTCTAAGGGATTCATATTCAAAAAAAAAAGTCCATTCTATTATTTTTCTAAGGTGTTTTCTAGGCTTTGTTCTTAGCTATTTTTTGGGTTTCTTTGATTTTTCTATTGTTGTGCTGAGCTTGGAGTTCACCACCCGACCACCTACAACACGCAATGACGACTGAAAGAGTCTAAAGATAGTGACGACTTAACGTATGGCTCATTACCAAAAGCGTAATACGAGTAAGAAAGAAAAATTCGCATTTAGAATGTGGAACAAACCGAATCGTCATCAAATACGATGTGAAAATTTGTGCTGAATCAAATAACAGCAACAACAACAATTACAATATTTAGAGCTAAAAGAACGAAGATGAGGATGATGACGACTCTAAACGAAGTGTTTGTTTAAAATAAATGAGAGCATATCTTAGGGAGTTTTTTGTAATATTTCCGTTTCTTTTTTTTGTGTTATTATCAATAACTTTTGCAAAAAGGCGCAAGAGTATGAGATAATAGTTTAACAGCCAAGCATCCAAAGAGTGTGTCAGTAAGTCTATTTTTAACATACTTATACACATACATAAACACAAATGTGACACAGTTACATCCATACATACACACACTCATTCACATAAAAACATAATGGCTTTTACAACAATTTAGTTCAATGGAGAGTCGTAAAAGCCGAAACGGAAATGAAACATTACAGCATCCTTATTACAACACTCTTAAAATCCAAATACAAAGCTCTTTTTTTACATTTTGTTACTCTTGATTTATCTTTAAACTCTTAACGACCCATTTCTTTATGCTCACTTGAAAAACTGTTTATTTTGCCAGCGCCCGTAAGTCTGTTATCGACATATGTATTTATATCGGGCTAATATAACCCACAATTTTCAGTTTTTTCATTCCTCTTCTATTACGTTCCACAAAATTCTCAATGTTGCAGCTTTAATTTTACACAGATTTTCTTTTATTTCGTTCGCCTAAAAGTTTACACCACAAAAAAGCAGCTATTTATATTCTCGTACAAAACTGCTGTTGTTGAACTATTTAACTGGCTTAAAGTCTATGGCGTACTAAACTTAACAAATGATAGAAAATTCCTTTGAACTCTCTAACACTAGGAAAAGCCAACCAACACACATTCTTTCAGACTCAAAATCTGCTGAAAGTGCTACAAAATGGAATTGAAATATTTGTTTCCGTTTGCAACAAAAACACGAAAAATACTTTTATAAATATAAAAAAAAAGAAAAGCAAAGCAAAATTGTATTTTAGGGATGTGTCTCTGCTTCAAAAATGTGTCTTTGTAGTTGTTTGTTTTTGATATAGAATTAAATTTTTAAAGTCATTAATGTCCTTTTTATATTTATAGCCTCTTTAAAAATTAATTATATCCATAAAAAGTATTTTGATGTTTTGATGAAAAATTGTCATCTAAAGACAAGAACATCTATAAAGTGTTTTTCACCAACTTTTAAATGCTATTAATCTTTGTCTACCTTTTTAAAATCTCGAGTCATAGAAATCCTTAATATTTTCATGTCTGCTTTAAATTTTATTCGAGACACTAGGAAATGTTTTTGTTAAGAGTTAATTGACACGTGTAGATTTTTTCCTAGGATGCAAAAGAATTTTCTAGAATTTGAGGTCTAAATTTTTAAGATAAATAAAAAAGTAGAAATAATTAAAGGTCAATACGAGGAATATAAATGGAGGCCAAAGGTAGAAGAAACTAAGTTGGTCCTTAAAAAGAGCAGTGAGTAGAAATATAGAAAAAAAAACTTTTTTATATATAAAAATTACATGAACGGAAATGACAGGCAAACGTTGAATAGCTGAAAGTAAAAGACAATATTTTTTGTTATTAAAAAGGTTATGTAGACGAAAATTTTTTTATAGAAGGAAGGGCAAGTCTTCCTTAGAGGTATTCCAACGAAATTTGGTATTTGATAAAGGTTTTTCTGTCTGGATAAAGTGCGAAACCCCATCTTCAGTCGTAAGACCTTTCTCAAGATAAACGGGTATATAAATAAACAAAAAAAAAATGAAATTTTTGAGATATTTCATATTAAAATAATTTTAATTATATTATTATTTAATAATAATTTTTAAAAAATTTTCTATAAAAGTATGAAAATCTTGAACGAATTTTTATTTAATATAGAATATTTGAAAAATTTCATATAAAAAATTAATTTTTTGAAAAATTTACTATTAAATAAAAAATTTTTGAAATATTTCCTTTGAAGCTAAGACAACTTTTGAAAATTTTCGACAAGAATAATAAATTTTTAAAAATTTTCCTATAAAAAAAAATATTATAAAAATATGAACATTCAAAAAAAATTTCCTGTAGAAATCAAATTTTTTTCTTATAAAAAAAAATAAATTTTGTTAAAAAATTCTTTTCAAAATAAGAATTATATTTAAAAATTTATTTTTGAAAAATTTCATACATAAAAAAGAAATTTTTTAAAAATTTTAAAGATAACAATTTTTTGAAACATTTTCTAACAAAAATTAAAAGTTAAAGAAATTTTTAAAAAATTTGCAAGAAAAATTTTGTACAAAATAACAAATTTTTGACAACTTTCCAATAAAAATAAGAAATTTTTGAAATATTTTCTAAAATAGCAAAAAATTTCTTTGAAATTTCTTATAAAAGGTCAGAAATTTTTACAAACTTTCCTATAGAAATAAAAAATTTTTGAAAAATTTCCCAACAAAAATTAAAAGTTAGAGAAATTTAAAAAAAAAATTCCTATCAGAAAGACATTTTGCAAAACTCTCCTATAAAAATAAAAAAGGTTTTAAAAATTTTCTATAAAAATTTTAAATTTCGACAAATTTCCCAACAAAAATTAAAGGTTAAAGAAATTTTTTAAAAATTTTCTTACAAAAATAAACTATTTTTAAAAATTTTCTCACAAAAATAAGAAATTTTTAAAAAATTTATTTCAAATACATAAAATAAAAAAAAATACTTTTAGAAATTTTTGAAAATTTTTTTTTTTAAATAAGGAATTTTTGAAAATTTTCCTATAAAAGAAAATTTTCCTATATAAGAAATCTCTGAATCAATTATTAAAAAATAAAAAAATTTTTAATATATTTTCATATAATAATAAGAAATTTCTGAAACATTTCCTATAAAAAAATAAACTTTTTAAAAATTTCTAAAAAAAGGAAATTTTTGAAAAATAGCCAATGAAAATGGGAAATTTTTAAAACTATTAATATAGAAAATTAAAATTATTGAAAAATTGTTTATAAAAATAAGAAACTTTTGAAAAGTTTCTTATAAAAGTGAGATATTTTTGAAAAATTTGTTATAAAAATAAGAAATTTTTGAGAAATTCGGTTCAAAAATGAAAAATTTTTGAAAAATTTCCAATAAAAATAAGAAATTTTTGAAAAAGTTCTTATAAAAATAAGAAATTTTTAAAAAATTTCCTATAAAAGTTAGAAATTTTTGGAAAATTTCCTAAGAAAATAAGATATTTTTAAAAAAAATTTCCTAAGAAAATAAGATATTTTTTAAAAATTTCCTACAAACTTTTTGAAAATTTTCCTATAAAAATAAGAAATTTTTGAAAATTTTATATAAAAATAAGAAATTTTTAAAAAACTTTTTAAAAAAAAAATTTAACAATTTTTTATAAAAGTAAGAAATTTTTGAAAAATTTCATATAAAAAACAAGTAAGAGTGGTATATTCGGCTTTGCCGAATCTTGGATACCCTTCACCAATGGTGTTCCAAAAGTACTTAATGTAATTCGTAGCAATATTTGGTTATACTAGTATTATATGCAAAGAGTCTTTAAAATTAAAAATCGGAAAACGAAAACCTTTTCGGTGGCGTCATCATCTAGAATAGTTATGCACCCAAAGGTTAGGTTGGGCAGGTGGCTAATGTCTAGGGAAGCTTCACTTGGTTTCTAAAGTGGTCCCTTTGTGAAAGATAATGATTACTAGACTACAAGTAGAGAATGCATATTTAAGCCAGCCAGTAGCTTCGAAATAAAATAAACACATATTTTACGAACATTTAATAAAGTTCGATAGACCAGATAAACCATGCAGAAAAGATGCTTCAAAATGTAGATGCCCTTAGATTTGCAATAGCACATCGATTTGATGAAGTTTAAGTATTCTGACATGCAACCCAAAAACGCTGTGCCCAGTGAGGGTTGTGCACTTTAATTCGTACGAATTATCCAACTGGTAAAAGTTCTTGATTAGTTATGTAAAACTCTGAAGTTAGCGGACTGATTTAGGTCAAAGCTTTAACAATGATTGTTAATGTATACAAGCCTTAAAATTATAGGGTATACACTCTTAGTTTTAGATACATACGTGAAATATATAGCTTTTGAATGGATGGTTATCAGCTTTGTCGGAAAAGTTTACTTATTAATTTGAAGTTAGTTAATTAATTAAAATGAACACTTCATCAATAATATTTGGGATGTATAGTTCTTTCGATCTGTCCGATGGATGTTTGGAAAGTTTTGCTCTAGTTCTTTGTGCAATTTTAATGTGATTTGATTTATCAGCATTAAATCGATTCCCGGTCGGGTTTATATGGGAGATTTCACTAAATGTGAATAGAGCTCGCCCATTTTCAATATCGAACTTTTCAAGAGATCAGAAATACTTTTGTCAAATGTTGTCCCTCTAGAAAGTTTATTTTAGGCGCTATTGTCCTGAATATCAATATTGTACAACGTCTTTATACTAGATGTCATCATCGTATCTATTAAAATTTGTCATTTATTAGCTACTAAGAGATTGCCTTAGGCGAAGTTATACGGGATCAATTGTCAAACGTGAACGGATTTCTCCCAATTGTAATTAAAAAATTTAAATTTTTGTTGATATGTGAGATACTTACATACATATGTAGGTTTTGAACGGATATCATGTAATTAGCTGCATTTTTGTACTTCCTAGGAAGTACAAAAATATATAATATATAATACATTCTCAAATGTTATCATAATGTTCAAAAGTCAGACACAAAATTAAGATAAATGCAGTGTGCCTGTCTGCTAAAACCAGATTTGTGGAGCTCCTGAATTGTCCCACCCTGAATTTCAACATTGTCGATCAAAACACCATCGCTTAAACGCTAAATTATATCTACCACAAATTACAGAATGCATCAGGATTTAGATAATCCCCTGCGAAGGACGCTATTAAACTTCATCAAAATAAACATCTGAGATATCGACAAAACAGGAGCTCCAAAAACTTGACTACAACAGAAAAAAGGACAGACAGGTAGACGGACGGACATGTAGACGGACGGATAAACAAACAGACGGACGGACGGGCAAACAAACAGACGGACGGGCAAACAAACAGACGGACGGACGGAGGTCGCGAAATCGATTCTTGTGCCGATTCTGAGTTGATCGGTACAATTTGAATGGTATTCATAATCAGATTTTTGGAGTATATATATCAGATTTTAGAAAATCCTCCCATAAAGAACGATGTCAAATTTCATCACAATCGGTCCATAAACACCTGAGATATTGCTGAAACAATACTTACAAAATGTAAACAAAATTTCTTAGACACGTACTTTGGGCAATTTGCTGTACATCAAATGTAGTGTTATGGCGATATCTCAATTGTTTATAGACCGCTTTTGATAAAATTTAATAACGTGCTTGGTGAGGGAATTTCCTTAAATCTGATATAAAATTTATGTAGGTCCGTACTAAAGGAGGATAGTTTTTCCTATTTCTGCATTTAATTTTTTCAACAAACATTCTCTAATGTGTACTTTGGGCAATTTGCGATACATTAAATTGAGTGTTTTGGTAATATCTCAGTTGTTTATGGACCGATTTTGATAAAATTTTACAGAGTGCTTTGGAAAAATATTTTCTACAATCTGATATATAACATATTATCACATGTACACCAGGAGTATCTTTTTTCTCTTGTTATTTAAAAGTGTGTTTCAATCAAAAATTTTCAAATTTTCGTCTAATTTTTGGTATTTTTTCGATATTTTCGGTGTTTATAAACCGATTTTAATGAAATTTAATAGCGTTCATTGCGGGAGAACTTCCTAAAATCTGATATATAATTTATGTAAGTCCATCCTCCAGGGGCTTCAGAAACTTGATTTCAACAGACAGACAGACAGACGGACAGACAGACAGACAGACAGACAGACAGACAGACAGACGGACATCGATTTATCGATTCTCCTCCCGATTCTGAGTCGATCGGTATAATTTTTATGGGGTCTACGATCACTAATAAAAAAAAAATACAAACGGAATCACAAACTTATAATACCCTTTCACCTATTGGTGAAGGGTATAATAAGAAGTGTTTGAAAAATTTTTCATAAAAATAATTTTTTAAAAATTTGTTATAAAAAATTTTAAAAAGTTTAATTCAAAAATAAGAATTTTTTGAAAAATTTCCTATAAAATAAGAAATTTCCTATAAAAATTAGAAATTTGTAAAAAATTTTCTTTAAAAATTAGAAATTTTTGAAAAATTTACTATAAAAATAAGAAATTTTTTTAAAATTCTCTATAAAAATATAAAATTTTTATATAAAATTAATTTTTTTTTTAATTCCAATAAAAAAAAAAATTTCACAAAATTTCCTAAAAAAATAACTAATTTTAAAAAAATTTCCTACAAAAAATGAAACCTTTAATTAATTTCTTACAAAAATTAGAAATTTTTAAAATATTTCTTAGAAAAAAATGGAATTTTTAGAAAATTTCTTATAAAAATAAGAAATTTTTGAAAATTTTCCTATAAAAATAAGAAATTTTTTTTTTAAATTTCTTATAAAAATAAGACATTTTTGGAAAATTTCTTATAAAAATAAGAAATTTTTGAAAAATTTCTTATAAAAATAAAAAAATTTTGAAAAATTTCTTATAAAAGTAGGATATTTTTGAAAAATTTCTTATACAAATAAGAATTTTTTCAAAAATTTGTTATAAAAATAAGAAGTTTTTGAAAAATTTTCTTATAATAATAAGAAATTTTTGAATAAGTTCTTATAAGAATAATTTTTTTTAAATACATTTTTATATAAAAATAAGAAATTTTTGAAAAGTTTCCTATAGAAATAAGAAACTTTTTAAAAATTTCTAAGAAGTTTTTGAAAAATTTTCTTATAATAATAAGAAATTTTTGAATAAGTTCTTATAAGAATAATTTTTTTTAAATACATTTTTATATAAAAATACGAAAATTTTGAAAAATTTCCTACAAAAAAATAAAAAAATTTTATAAGAATAAGATATATTTAAAAAATTTTCTATAAAAATATGAAATTTTTTAAAACTTTTTTATAAAAATAAGAAATTTTGTTGAAAGAAATTAAAAAATTTGCAAAATTTTTTTATAGAAATAAGAAACTTTTGAAAATTTTCTTATAAAATTAAGAAATTTTTGAAATTTTTTTTTATAAAAATAAAAAGTTTTAAAAAATTTCTTATAAAGTTAAAAAAATTTTAAAGGATTTCTTATAGATTTTTGATAAATTTAAAAATTTTAATTTTTGACACATTTTAAAAAATTTTTTATAAAAATAAGAAATTTTGAAAATTTGTTTAAAGAGTTAAAATATTTTGAAAATTTTCCTATAAAGATAACAAATTTTTGCAAAATTTCTTAAGAGTATATTTTTTTAGTTTCTGCTAAGATTTTGAAATGTTAAAAATTTTCTATATAATTTGTATTTTTTTTTTTTGTTTTTAATTTCCTATAAAAAAGTAGAAATAAAAAGTATTTCCTGTAGAATTAAGTAAAAAAGAATTTTAAATTTTCAAACAATTTTCTACAGAGATTTTTGATAGGTTGAAATTGTTCTTTTTAGTTTGGCATTACCCTTCATCATATGCTTGTCACTATAGAGCAGCTGAATAAATAAAAATGTTTCTCTAATTGTTTTTCAATTTAATTGATAAGCTGCCAAAAATTTTTATTTCATTTAATTTTTGTTTAATTTTCGTGGTTTTCCTAATTGTTATTCATTTCAATTAAAATACAAGAATTGTATGGAAAGTGGGGATGCAAATTGATTTATTCGATTTATGACTTCTTTATATACAGAACAATTTTTTTTTAAGGAAAATTATTTTTCAGTATGTACATTATTTATCTCTCTTTATTAATATTTATGTGCTATTATCAGATTTTAGTTTGAAAATGTTGAATGATAATTTCCGACTTGGTTCGTTTTTCCTGCCATTGTGAATAAAATATGTTCTGCTTTTAAATTGCTTGGAATTTTGCTTATTTGTTTACAAACTAAATAAACTGACGTGTGATTTATTTATTTAAAATATATAACAAATATTAAAAATCAATTTGTTATATTGCAGATAATCTAAATAGAAATAAATGTTAAACAACATTTAAAACAAAGATACGATTTTAATAAAATTAAATCCCCTAATATTATGAGAGTCAGTCCATATCAGACCTTTTAAGAATTAAGAAAAGCTTACCAATTTGTTGCCTTATTTCTATGGTATGCTTTAGAATATGTATGTTTTAGTATATATTATAATAAATGTCTTAGTATATGGCTTTGTCTTAGTATCAGCCCATGTCTTAGTCTACGTGTATGTCTAATGTCTAATTTTTGAATGAGCCAACACATTAATCTACTTCATTAATAATAAAGTACCTGGATGACCGAGCCCTGCTCGGAGCTTTATGATAAGCATTTTGAGGCAAATTTAAAAGTTTTATATATTTTATTTTATAAAGTACTAAAATAAATTTAGAGGAAAGACATTGTACAAATATTCAGTAAATTTTAAATTATATTATTTATTTTGTCCGACCAACACATAGTTTGCATAGTTTACAGTTTAACTCATTTGAATAATTTTGGATATTGCTCATACCAACGGAAACCTCCATCGACTCTTGCGCAAAAACTTTGCTAAAGATTATAGTCTGATCAAATGCAATAGTTTACGATTTAATTCACTTTGAGTAGTTTTCAGTGGCGCCACCTGAAATTGTTCATACCAACTAAGAAACCTTTGTCTGCTTATGCGCAATAACTTTGCTTATGATTATAATATGGTCAAATGCACAGTTTACGATTTAATTCACTTTGAGTAATTTGCTGTGGTGACTAAATGTACAGCTTACGATTAAATTGACTTCGAGTAAATATCAGTGGCGCCACCTATCGAAATTTCTTCATACCAACTAAGAAGCCCTCGTCGGCTCATGTGCAACAACTTTTCTAAAAATTGTAGCATGATTAAATGTACAGCTTACGATTAAATTGATTTTGAGTAAGTTTCAGTTTACGATTTAATTAATTTTTAGTAATTTTCATTGGCACCATCTGTCGGAAATCAGTATTATCAACTTAGAAAGCTTCGCCGGCTAATCCCCAACAACTTCGCTAAATTCACAATTTACTATTCTATAAAGAACATACATACAGACAAACATTCATTTGTTTAATAGGTATAACATTACTAAATTTTTACCCTTTTTATCCCCTAATTTCAAAAAGTTCCATATGCATATTTAGTACTTCTTTGGTACCAATTGAATTCGGTACATTTTATTAAAACGCAGTTAACATAATGTTCCTATTCATATTAATTTTTGAGATGTTAAGTTATCATTTTGTCCCTGTTTTACCTATTTTGGCCCCCAAATCGAAAAAGTACCAAATACGTGCTTCTTTTACATCTATTGAGTGCAGTACAAAGTTCTTTCTATATTCTTTAGTTTAAAATATAAGAGTGGGTTAAAAAAGTACCAAAAAAACTATTTTCACCCTCTTTTACCCCCTATCGGACATAGTTTCAAAAAAGTACCAAACACCTGTCCACTTATTTTTATAGCTGCTTAAAACGTAATTTTAATTACGTTTATATACCTATTATAAAGATACCCACTGTCCAAATTTTATCAAAATCGTTAGGGCCGTTTTCGAGATAGCCATTCTATAAATGTCTTAGTATATGGCTTTGTCTTTGTATCAGCCCACGTTTTAGTCACGTGTATGTCTAATGTCTAATATTTGAATGAGCCAACACTTTAATCTACTTCATTAATACGAACACATAAAATTGTATCCTTTAAATCACACGACTCTGGTAGCCTCTGTTAATAAAATTTTTCATTTCCGCAATATTCCTCTGTTTCATTTACCAGATACTGCATACTTCTCTCTTATAGTTTTGTGCCTCAAGAAGAGCACAAATCCTATCAGCCGAAGCGCATGCCCTAATACAGTTACATAAAATTCCGTTACATGTAAATGATTCTTTAACTAGAGATTCAGTTGTTGTTACCACATCCTAATGATAACAACAAGTGCAAAAGTTTGGTGTCAGTAATCCCGAGAAGTATGCTATAAATTACGTTACTTTTTTGTTTGATCTCAAATAGGATTTATGGTATACTGTCAATAACCTTTGACCAAGAAGGAATTTTTCACATTTTTTTGTAGCACTGAAAAAAAGAATTTGGGAAAGGGTGTAGATAACTCCAGATACATTTACTTTTTTTGTCCAAATTAATGCAAACATTAGCAAAAAGAAATTCAGGAATGTAAAATATGTAAAAAACCCAAAAAATTGATGATTTACAAAAGAAGGATAAGAAATTTCAATAATCCATTGTTCAATTTACAAAGTTTTTTCCCTCGTTGGTCTTAAACTATTTAGTTTTTTTGCATTTTTGCAAAAACCCATTTGTCTGTCGTTTTTATTGGCCTGAACATTTTAAATTGGCTTTATTTAAAAACTTTTGATGTTTAACTTAAAGTTTATTGAATTGTAAGGAAAGAGCCGTGGGAGTTGAGGAAGCAATGGTCCTGTTGTATGTTTGAATATTTAAGGATAAATTGAACTTTTCTTTTATCTGGGTTTTGTATTATTCAATGTTTTACTTTTGTAAAACATTCCTGCTGTGTTTCTCTACATGTGGTCAGAGCAAATTAATGGTATGACCACCACATATTTAAAACAACATCATCATTATTTACTTGTACATCTAGAATTCACATCGTCATTCATATTGTCAGGGGTTTTTTTTGTTGTTCTGGTTAAACTTACATGTATTTATTGAGGAGGTAAAGTCTGTATCTAATATACGAGGGCCGAATGTCCAAAAAGGTAATCATTTTATATTGAGTCAAGGATTTTCCTATATAAAGCTATACATTATACTTTCTTGTACTACAGCCCGAAATAATATTTATATCTAGAGAAAAATTTTTATTCAAAAATCATTATATAAACAAAAATTTTATAAAAAATTACTCTCAAAAATTTGATGTCTTAGTCTATGGCTAAGTTTATGTCTTAGTCTATGTCTCAGTCTATGTCTTAGTCTATGTCTTAGTCTATGTCTTAGTCCATGTCTTAGTCTATGTCTTAGTCTATGTTTTAGTCTATGTCTTAGTCTATGTCTTAATCTATGTCTTAGTCTATGTCTTAGTCTATGTCTTAGTCTATGTCTTAGTCTATGTCTTAGTCTATGTCTTAGTCTATGTCTTAGTCTATGTCTTCGTCTATGTCTTAGTCTATGTCTTAGTCTATGTCTTAGTCTATGTATCAGTCTATGTCTTAGTCTATGTCTTAGTCTATATCTTAGTCTATGTCTTAGTCTTTGTCTTAGTCTATATCTTAGTCCATGTCTTAGAATATGTCTAAGCCTATGCCTAAGTCTATGTCTTAGTCTATGTCTTAGCCTATGTCTTAGTCTATGTCTTAGTCTATGTCTTAGTCTATGTCTTAGTCTATGTCTTAGTCTATGTCTTAGTCTATGTCTTAGTCTATGTCTTAGTATATGACTTAGTCTATGTCTTAGTCTATGTCTTAGTATATGTCTTAGTCTATGTCTTAGTCTATGTCTTAGTCTATATCTTAGTCTATGTCTTAGTCTTTGTCTTAGTCTATATCTTAGTCCATGTCTTAGAATATGTCTAAGCCTATGCCTAAGTCTATGTCTTAGTCTATGTCTTAGCCTATGTCTTAGTCTATGTCTTAGTCTATGTCTTAGTCTATGTCTTAGTCTATGTCTTAGTCTATGTCTTAGTCTATGTCTTAGTCTATGTCTTACTCTATGTCTTAGTCTATGTCTTAGTCTATGTCTTAGTCTATGTCTTAGTCTATGTCTTAGTCTATGTCTTAGTCTATGTCTTAGTCTATGTCTTAGTCTATGTCTTAGTCTATGTCTTAGTCTATGTCTTAGTCTATGTCTTAGTCTATGTCTTAGTCTATGTCTTAGTCTATGTCTTAGTCTACGTCTTAGTCAATGTCTTTGTTTATATCTTAGCATTTATCTGAGTCTACGAATTAGTCTTAATCATATCTTAGTCCTTCTTCTATATATTCTAAATTATATTTTAGTTTATGTATGAGTCTGTTTGTTTGCATATATGTATCTTATGTTATCTCTTAGCCCATATCTTAATCTAAACATGATTTATGATTCTAGCTTAGACTATCAAGCAACCCTCGATATTTTGACACACTCTGAACTCCAAAAACCGAGATCCCCCTATGTGATGATTATTCTAATAGTCATGTGCAAAGCAAAATGCTTAATATTCTACACAAATACATGACCATATATTATAGACTGATAAGAAATTCCCTTACAACTCATACTCACATATGAATGTTACTACAGTTACTAAGCTTTTGGTCCTTGCGAGCAAAAAAATGAAGTCAATGAAAACATTTTTAATACAAACACGTTTCTATATATAAAAAAACGTGTAGGTGTTTTATTAAGAGATTTTTTCTGTCTTTATTTCGACAGTGACATGTGAATTATTTATATAAATACAAATATATATTTATTTTTCATCTATTTATTTCATATTTGACATCACATGTTCTTAAAGAAAAGTATGGACAAAAGTTTTCATTTTACTGTGTGGTAAAACGAGGCAGGTTTAAATAGTTTTTTTAAAAGGCTTTGTTTAAAGGCCGATAATATATTAAAAAGAGAACACTTCGTTTTCCCTTATTTTAATATTAGCTTAACAAAATTTTTAAAAATTAAAAAATTAAAAACTAAAAACATTTTTAATGATTAAGGATTGAAGTGTTTTAAGAAAATTTTATATTTTAAATTTTTTTTTAACATTAAAAGAAATATTTCATATTAAAAAAAATGTTTTCAAAAGTACAACAAAAGCTAATATTAATTTATCTTTTATATCAACGACAAGCAATTGTCTGCCAAAAATGCACTGACTTTGAAGAAGGTTGCTGATGACGAAGCAGACAACACGTGTGTCTTATAAATGGTCCCTTTGGGTATTGTCGCTTATTTGGTTAGCATGTGAACAAAACATCATAGGGTAAAATAGCCTGGATTCGTAATCCAATCGCGACAACGAATAATTTCTATAATTATTATTCTAATTATTCTATGTCTTAGTCTATGTCCTAGTCTATGTCTTAGTCTATGTCTTAGTCTATGTCTTAGTCTATGTCTTAGTCTATGTCTTAGTCTATGTCTTACTCTATGTCTTAGTCTATGTCTTAGTCTATGTCTTAGTCTATATCTTAGTCTAAGTCTTAGTCTATGTCTTAGTCTATGTCTTAGTCTATGTCTTAGTCTATGTCTTAGTCTATGTCTTAGTCTATGTTTTAGTATATGTTTAAGTCTATGTCTTAGTCTATGTCTTAGTCTATGTCTTAGTCTATGTCTTTGTCTATGTCTTAGTCCATGTCTTAGCCTATGTCTTAGTCTATGTCTTGGTCTATGTCTTAATCCATATCTTAGTCTATGTCTTAGTCAATGTCTTATTCAATGCCTTAGTCTATTTTCTTAGTCTAACTTTTATTTCAAAAAGTATTTTTTTCTTACCAAACATTTTAAATAACATTTTCCTTGGTTCTATATAAATACCATAAGTCTTAACAATTCAAAAAGTCATTGTCTCAAACAAAACTAATAAAAAATTTATTATTGTAAAATTGAAAATCCTGTCAGCACTTTAAACTGACTCAGGTGTTAAGAAAACACTTAAAAAGTACTTTCTTTTTATGATATCGTTGTTTTCAACTGATATCCTTCAAATTCGTCAATCATTTTCAAGTAAGTTGTAACACAAACCATAAAACTGCAGATCCGTAAACCGAAAATAAGTTCGAGTTTACTTTTTTAGTAACCAAGAGAAAATATATTAATTTGTTGGCAGATTTTTACATATATAGTAGCTTTTTATGGCACTTGACTATAAATTGGGTAAGAGATTTTAAAATATCTAAAAGGTATCAAATTTTTGTTGAAGCCATTATTGAATAGCAGAAAAAAAGTAATAGGAAAATTGGATGCCTATGGTTCATGAGGCGTTTTGTGTACAGTATATTGCACCATTAACAGTTTATATCGATATATTATGGCACTTATTCCATTATAACAGTTGTATAAAGGTATATACAAAATTATTCAAAAACCAAAAAACTAAGACCACTTTATTTTCCAACTACTATTTATGTTTTATTTATAACTAACAGCAAATTTAAAAAAAAAACCTTCTGTGAGTTCTTATTTGTATTACACGTGTATCGCAGTTGATGATTATTTGTTACATTTCCCAAACTTCTAATTGTTTGCTGAATGTGTATGTTGTGTGATGTTGTTTAGTATTACCTTCACCAGCTAGTGATGACCGACGTTAACTGCTCTTGTGATGGTGCGATGAAAACATTGTGTTGTAAAGAAAATTGTTTAATGTTAGTTTGGCATGTCCTCTTCGTTGTCGTCTACTTTTAAGTGTGTATGAGGCTTGATTGTATAAATGTGTTTGAAGGCAGTTGCAAAGTGCTATTAGTTTATGCCCAGTTTACAAAAGATTTGTATGAACGAGGGTGGTTTAGTTTCTAGGAAAATTTAAGAATTTTACAGTGAAAATTTAAGTTTGACAAATAAATTAAATTTAACTGAATAAATTTTTAGTGAAAAATTTGCCTTGTCATAGATAAAACTATGTTCAGACTAAGACATAGAATAAAGCATAGACTTAGATATAGACTAAGACATAGACTAAGATATAAACTAACACATAAACTAACACATAGACTAAGACAAAGACTAAGACATTGACTAAGGCATAGACTAAGATATAGACTAAGATATAGACTAAGATATAGACTTAGATATAAACTAAGATATAGACTAAGACAAAGACATGGACAAAGATATAGACTAAGGCATAGACTAAGATATAGACTAAGATATAAACTAAGATATAGACTAAGACATAAACAAAGACATGGACTAAAATATAGACTAAGGCATAGACTAAGACATAGACTAAGATATAGACTAAGACATAGACTAAGACATAGACTAAGACATAGACTAAGATATAGAATAAGACATAGACTAAGATATAGACTAAGACATAGACTAAGACATAGACTAAGACATAGACTAACGCATAGACTAAGACATAGACTAAGACATAGACTAAGACATAGACTAAGACATAGACTAAGACATAGACTAAGGCATAGACTAAGACATTGACTAAGGCATAACCTATGATATAGACTAAGACATAGACTAAGACATAGACTAAGACATAAACTAAGACATAGACTAAGACATAGACATAGACTAAAACATAGATTAAGACATAGACTTAGATATAGACTAAGACATGGACTAAGACATAGACTAAGACATAGACTAAGACATAGACTAACACATAGACTAAGACATAGACTAAGACATAGACTAAGGCATAGACTAAGACATAGACTAAGACATAGACTAAGACATAGACTAAGACATAGACTAAGACATAGACTAAGACAAAGACTAAGACATAGACTAAGACATAGACTAAGACATAGACTAAGACATAGACTAAGACATAGACTAAGACATAGACTAAGACATAGACTAAGACATAGACTAAGACATAGACTAAGACATAGACTAAGACATAGACTAAGACATAGACTAAGACATAGACTAAGACATAGACTAAGACATAGACTAAGACATAGACTAAGACATAGACTAAGACATAGACTAAGACATAGACTAAGACATAGACTAAGACATAGACTAAGACATAGACTAAGACATAGACTAAGACATAGACTAAGACATAGACTAAGACATAGACTAAGACATAGACTAAGACATAGACTAAGACATAGACTAAGACATAGACTAAGACATAGACTAAGACATAGACTAAGACATAGACTAAGACATAGACTAAGACATAGACTAAGACATAGACTAAGACATAGACTAAGACATAGACTAAGACATAGACTAAGACATAGACTAAGACATAGACTAAGACATAGACTAAGACATAGACTAAGACATAGACTAAGACATAGACTAAGACATAGACTAAGACATAGACTAAGACATAGACTAAGACATAGACTAAGACATAGACTAAGACATAGACTAAGACATAGACTAAGACATAGACTAAGACATAGACTAAGACATAGACTAAGACATAGACTAAGACATAGACTAAGACATAGACTAAGACATAGACTAAGACATAGACTAAGACATAGACTAAGACATAGACTAAGACATAGACTAAGACATAGACTAAGACATAGACTAAGACATAGACTTAGACGTAGACTAAGGCATAGACTAAGACATCTTAATCATCCCTCATATTTAGGTCTTTCTTTTTGTTCAAATTTTGTGTACATTTGGATGGATATGTATTTTTTTGGTTGCGTGTAGTTTTGATCCACTTTCTATTCATGTAGTGTAAACTGTTTTAGTAGGTGTGATTGTGTGTTATTTTGTATTGTATATTGTAATAATTGTGTATGTGTGTGTGTTTATGAGAGTTTTCTTTTCATTCTTTCCACAACAATCGTTAGCAATTGCTGCAATGTCAAGTTAACAGGATGCTTAACAAATTGTTATTGCAAGTGTTTTGTGTGCACACACACAATATTTTTTGTTCTATTCTTAAATTTGACAAGTCACACACACACATCACAAAAGCGTCCAATTTTAACAAAAGTATAAAGTAAGTGTATGTGTGTGTGTGTAAGAAAGATGTATTATATTAGCTAAGTTTTGGGGATTTTTCTTTTTATTTGAGGAAAAATTTAAGGTAAATAATAAAGAGGATTTTGTTCGTTTTAGTAGATGATTTAAAGTAGAAAATATGGCACAGATGTTGAACTTAGGGCTAAGTTGGTTAAGGTTTAATCAAAAGCTACAAATCAATTAACACTAACTAGATTTATTTTATATTGAAATATATTTAGTTTTTGACATTTTTTTCTGCAGACTCTGGAAATTCTACATTATATTAACTGTATGTATATTTTGATTTCTAGAGCCTAGTATTTCAAAAATGTAATTTAATATTTTCATGTCCCTTAATACTCTCGGCCTTTATACGTCTTTCAAAGACATAATTTATTATCTAGTTTCTAGGTAATTTACGCCCCATGTTCTCAAGTTGAAGCTGTGGCATGAGCAATGACAATGAACAATTGCAAATTTATTCAGGACATAGAGAAGACCTGTTTACTCTTAAGGACTGGTCTTTGCTTTCAGGCTCAAAGACCGCCTGCAAATAGGCATCAGAAATATTATTAATATATTTTTGATGGCTTTTTTCTTTGTTTTTTTTTTTTCAAGACAGTTTTGTTAATTTTATTATAATTTTTATTTTCTTTAGATATGAACAAGTATTTGTATATTTGTTGGATCATAGAAAATATTTTTGCAAGTTTGTCTTATATTTCTTTGGTATGTTATGTTGCATGCCTTAAGGATACTATTGCCTGCCTTCTTCCTTTTATTATTATTTATGGGCGCATCGTTAATCATCGACATCGACGCATAATAAGGAAATTCATAAGAAATTTATGTGGAAATGAGTTAATTTCCTTCGTTTCATAGACAAGAAATTTGTAACAATATCTTACAAGAATACAACAATATTTTATGTGAAATATTAGATACATACACACATACGAGGACGTAGGGAGCAACGTTGTTGAAGTATATGTTGAAATTGTTATTTGCTATATGCCAAAGTTATAATAAATTTTAGAATTTAATACAAATATGAAATATGGTTTTATATGTATTTAAACTTAAGTGTAAATAAATAATTTCAAATATTTTATATTTCAAAGTTTTGTCGGTTTTTCTAAGATTTTATCGAATATACGGAAAAACTTATTTGATTTACTTATTTCACAGATGTTTGGGTTAAGGAGCATGTGTAAACTTAGAAGGATAAGAAAATTGAAAAATCTTAAATCTTTTGGAAAATTATACAAAAAAAACTTGTGATATAATTCCAAAAAACCAAAATTTTTAGCATATTCCAAAACTCTATTATACATTTAATTTCCCTCTAAATGAGCTGTTTTCCTTAACAAATTACGTTATTTTCCACTCAATTTAGAAGAAATTCCTTTTGTTTTATTACTTAAACAGCAGCTGCCAAAATATAGTTATTTAGCAATTTCCTGAAGTTGCTGGTGGCAGTTGAGTGACTTTAATATTTTGATGTCCAATATTGGAATTTGACGTGTTGTGATTTCTGTAAATGACAATAAATGATACAAATATTCGTCAATAACTACATTTACAATGATAATGACATCACGTGCCATGAGCTTATTTTCATGCTGTGGGGGGAAATTACTTGAATAAAACTTCAAAATATTATTTGAGATCAAATGAAAATATAAGAAAAAAAATAAATTTTGATAATTTTAATATAAAAAAAATTAAAAATAAACAATTTTTATATGAAAAATGGTCACGAAAAATTTACTTTAAGAAATTTTTGTATGAAAAATTTTAAAATGAAAATTTTTGTATGAAAATTTTTATAAGAAAAATTTTTATATAAACATTTTTGTGCGAAAATAATAAGCTTTAAACAAAAAATTTCTACAAATAATTTTTATATGAAAGATTTAAAAAAAAAAAAAAAATTAAAACAAAAAATAAATTTTATGAGAAAATTATATATAAAAAATATTTAGGCATAAAAAAACTTAAAAAAAAAAGTTTTCAATGAAAAAATTTTTATTTGAAAAATTTTCTATGAAAACTTCTCTATGAAAAATTTTCTATAAAAAAATTTATATAAAAACTTTTCTTTGAAAATTTTATTAAAAAGTTTTCTATGAAAACTTTTGTATGAAAAATTTTCATACGAAAATTTTTCTTTGAAAAAAATTTTTACAAAAATTTCCTATAAAAAAATGGAAAATCAGAAATTTTTATATGAAAAATTTTCTTTCAACAATTTTATATGAAATTTTTATACAAAAAATTGTCTATGAAAAATTTTCTATAAAAAATGTTTGTATGAAAATTTGTATATGAAAATTTTTTGTATGAAAATTTTTATATGAAAATTTTTTGTATGAAAATTTTTATATACAAATTTTTTGTGAAAAATTTTCTATGACAAAATTTGAATAAAATGTTTTTATATGACAATTTTTTATAAATAACTTTTATTTTAAATTTTTATATAAAAAGTTTTCTTTAAAAAATGTTTAAATAAAAAATTTTTGATGAACATTTAAATTTTCTATGATATATTTTTATATAAATTTTCTTGAAAAATTTTTGTATGAAATATTTTTGCATGAAAAATTTTCTATGAAAAATTTTTATACGAAAAATTTTCTATGAAAAATTTTTATACGAAAAATTTTCTATGAAAAATTTTTATACGAAAAATTTTCTATGAAAAATTTTTATATGAAAATTTTTCTGTGAAAAATTTGTCTACAAAAATGTTTATATGAAAAATATTCTATGAAAAATTTGTATATGAAAATTTTGCATGAAAAATTTGTATATGAAAAATTTTCTATTAAAAATTTTTATAAGAAAAATTTTTTATCAAAAAATTTTTTATAAAAATTTTTGTGTGAAAAATTTCTTACAAAAAATTTTTATAAAAAAAAAATTCCATGTATAATTTTCTCCAAAGATTTGCTATAAAAAATTTGTATATGAATGTTTTTATATAAAAAATTTGTATATGAAAAATTTTTGTTTAAAGATTTTCTATGAAAAATTTTTGTTTAAAAAATTTTCTATGAAAAATTTTCTACAAAAAATTTTCTATGAAAAATTTTCTACAAAAAATTTTTAATTAAACAATTTTCTACAAAAAATTTTTAATTAAACAATTTTCTATAAAAAATTTTTAATTGAAAAATTTTCTATAAAAAATTTTTTAATAAAAATTTGTATATGAAAACTTTTTATATGAACAATTTTAATACGAAAAATTTTCTATGAACAATTTTTACATGAAAGTTTTCTACAAAAAATTTGTATATATTCAATTTTTGTATGAAAAATGATCTATAAAATATTTTCAATAAAAAAATTTTGTAGTCTATGTCTTAGAGTATGTCTTAATCTATGTCTTAGTCTATGCCTTAGTATGTGTCTTAGTCTATGTTTTAGTCTAAATTTGTATATGAAAAATTTTCCATAAAAAATTTTCTATGAAAAATTTTTATATGAAAAATTTTCTATGAATAATTTTTTATGAAAAAATTTTCAAAAAAAAATTTTTATATGAAAAATTTTCTAAAAAAAAAAATTACATTAAAAATTTTCTATGAAAAATTTTCTACAACAATTTTCTATGCAAAATTTTTATGTGAAGCATTTTCTATGAAAAATTGTCTATGAATAATTTTGACATGAAAAATTTTTATATGAAAAAATTTTACATGAAAAATTTTTGTATGAAAAATTTTCTATGAAAAAATTTTCTAAAAAAAATTTTTATATGTAATATTTAAAAAAAAAAACAATTTATATAAAAAATTTTTTATGAAAAATTTTTGTATGAAAAAATTTTATATGAAAAATTTTTATATGAAAAATTTTCTATGAAAAATTTTCTATAAAAAATTTTCTATAAAAAATTTTTATAAGAAAAATTTTGTATGAAAAATTTGTATATACAAAATATTCTATGAATAATTTTTATACGAAAAATTTTCTATGAATAATTTTTACATGAAAAAGTTTTCTATAAAAAATTTTTATATGAAAAAATTTTCTATAAAAAATTTTTATATGAAAAATTTTCTATAAAAAATTTTTATATGAAAAATTTTCTATAAAAAATTTTTATAAGAAAAATTTTGTATGAAAAATTTTTATATATTCAATTTTTGTATGAAAAATGTTCTATAAAATATTTTCAATAAAAAAATTTTGTAGTCTATGTCTTAGAGTATGTCTTAATCTATGTCTTAGTCTATGCCTTAGTCTATGTCCTAGTCTATATTTTAGTCTAAATTTTTATAAGAACAATTTTCTATAAAAAATTTTCTATGAAAAATTTTTATATGAAAAATTTCTATGAATAATTTTTTATGAAAAAATTTTCTAAAAAAAAATTTTATATGAAAAATTTTCTAAAAAAAAATTTTTATAAAAAAATTTCTATGAAAAATTTTTATATGAAAAAATTTTCCATGAAAAATTTTTATATGAAAAAATTTTCTATGAAAAATTTTTATATGAAAAAATTTTCTATGAAAAATTTTTATATGAAAAATGGTCTATGAAAAACTTTTATATGAAAAATTTTGTATAAAAATGTTTATAAGAAAAATTTTTATACGAAAAATTTTCTATGAATAATTTTTATATGAAAAAGTTTTCTATGAAAAATTTTTATATGGAAAAACTTTTATGAAAAATTTTCTTTGACAAATTTTTATATGAAAAATTTTCTATAAAAAAATTTTTATACGAAATTAAAAAAAAAATATATTTGTCATATAAAAATTTTTCAGACAAAAATTTTCTTTGAAAAATTTTTGTCTGAAAAATTTTTATATGACAAATATTTTTTTTTTAATTTGCTTATTCTCATTGAAACTAAAAAAAGTATATACAATAAAGGTAAAAATTCGTTTTAGACCTATGGTTTCTTTGGAAAAGTTTCTTGGGATGAGCCATAGAACAAGAATCGCGATGAGCTATAGAAATTTGACTTACCCTAATATACATATATACAAAAAAATATATACAATCTAACAGAAAACGAAATAAATTCTTGGAAAACTAAATATTCGACAAATTAGGGAAAGAAGATTTACAGATTTCAAGTTTTCGCATTCCTGAAAAATTTCATCTCCATGAAATTTCAATTCACATACTTAACAGTCTATGGTCAAGATTAGAGAAACAGCCAAAATATTTCTGGACAATGACTACGAGTGACAAGAGGATGGCCGATTAATAGTAAGACTATGACCATACTTTGAACTAACTATAACCAGATTATGATATTATAATGTTACTTTAAAAATTTTTGTTTTAACCACGACTGTTCTATTTTTGAAAAACTTTAACTGTACGCTAAAATGACAGTAATTCATTTGTTTGGCTTAAATTTGATTGTAGTTTTTTCCAACATGTCCTTTACGCATTTCTTTATTCATTCTCTTCGGCCCCAAATTTCTCGAGTGACAAAATACAAAATGATCAATTGTCCAGCTGTCATTTTGTATATTTACCGCCACTTTATATATCAACTTCAAACGTGAGCTCCGGAACGACGCACTCACACATTCTCACAATTTGTAACATTTATTTAATAGACAAATATTTCACTGTAAATGTCCTCAGCTCTACTTGCATAACTCTATTATATTTAGGTCTATCAAATTGTTTTCTCCTAGACCTAAGTTAAAGCAATTCAAGTATTTTATCCCCTTTTTTCTGTATTTTTTCTATTTATCTGCCGAGTTGTCAGCGTCAGTCTTCCCCTGGCAAATGACATTCTCATAAGCATGGTCGTTCATTCGCTTGTATCCTGGCCATAGTCCTTTATAATTTATTGTTTGGTTGAAATGTCTCGGGTTCACTTGACAGTTTACTAATTTTGTCATTGATTGTTTAAATATTTACGAAGTGTGTAACAAGTGGCATTAATATCTATATAAAACAAAAATTAATGTTTTGCGAAAGAATCAAGGTATGTATTTTTTTTTGTTTCAAACAAGTCCTTAATATGTCCATAGCACGTGTTTTTATAACTGTTTTTTTTTTTGCCAATAAGTAATTGTACATTTCGTCATTATTGACATCGTTAATGACAATAAACCAGGCACGTTGAAGTCGAATTAATTTCAAACTTTATTATTGGTTTTTTGTATTGTTTGATGAAGAAATTAGCGAGTTAAGTGGAAAAACGTTAATTATATTTTATTAAGAATTATTCGAAATCCATATCTATAAGTATGTATATATGTGTATGTATGTATGTGTATACAATCTTGTAAACATTTTTATATTTAAGTGAAAGAATTTTATTTGTTAACTTAACTTTGATTTTTAGCAAAAAAAAAATACTGGCGAATCTAGGATTTTTCTTAATATACATTATTTGGACTCAACACGTGAAAGTCAATTAGAAATGGTTCACTAACATTAAACGAAGCACAACAATAGAGTTTTTTAAGATACTAAATTGAAGTTGGTCGATGTAACTGAGACTGCAAACATATAAAGACAAGTTAGAAAAGCTATAGTCGGTCAAGTCCGACTATATGATACCCTTCACTACTAAAGTCAAATACAAGTTTTCATTAAGTTTTAGATACATACGTATACTATGTGCTATTTTCTTTCAAAATTTTGAGATTTAAATAGATTTATGTCATTTCCGGCTGAGGGCTTGACATGAAAGCTAGGGTGAATTGTGGATCGATTGTTACCAAATTTCGGTTATCGGTTTAGATGTACAAAATATTAATATGTGATATGTTTTAGTAAAAAAAATGCAAATATCTTTAGATTTATAGGCGTTTTTGTGCTTTTCTGGATATTTAAAAGACTTTTGAGAATGTATCTTGTATAGGTGGTGGTATGGTAAAATATGGTCCGATTATTACAAAACTAGATACCCAGATTTTTGTTAATATTAGTAATATTTATTCTGAGTTCTATTGACATACAATTAAATTTGTGGCAGTAAATGGCCAAAAACACTATTCAGGGAAAGCATCCCTATGGGAGATACCCGAAATAGTAATCCGTTTTTGCCCAAAAAGTATAAGGATATGAAATATGAGCCTGTACCGAATTTCATTGTATTATAGAATTTTTTTTCCAAGTTTTAGTGACCTAGCTCCTTGCGTTTAGGCCTTCAACATACAGATGGACAGACAGACAGGCAGACAGACAGACAGACAGACACGTCATTGGTATTAACACTCAAGTTTCTAAACTGCTGACGAAATTTGAAACATCGGTAAAAGACTAGTTGTCCACCACGGATATTTAAAACCTTTGGGTGCGTATAACTTTCGCTAATTTAGTCCGATCCAAAAGATTATTACATTTTCAAAAACTTCTTGGAAAACTTAAACATGCTTACTATACTACATTATCTCTTATAGTTTAAGAGATGTTTGACACCAAACATTTTTATTTGCATCCATTGGCCTTTCTTGACTTATAAATCATTTGTGGTAAAATACAAAATTTTGCTAAAAATACAGTGAGATTACTGATAAATGAATTAAAAGAAAAAAAATAAAATTGCGTAAAGTTTATATTATTTATAAAGTTTGTGTACCGAAAAAAGTTTGAAAAATTAATTAAAAAAAATAAATAGTAACTTTTTTCCATATCATTAAAATTTTTTTTCAAAAGACTAAATTTTTTTTTATATTTTCTAAAAGATAAGGCTTTAGAGATGTGTGTAAATTATATTTTGGATAATTTGGACATGCACCCTACAAGCCACAGTGGTCGAAAATCAGCAATTTTTGGGCAAAACTGGAGTATCTGTGTCTGTAAAAAAATTCGGTTATGATGATAATGATCGTAAGGGGTGTACAAAAATCTGATAGGCCCCGGCCATAAATAGGATCACACGGCCCGTTTTTCACAAAAAAACACAAATTTTCCAAAAGCGTACTCTTCTGTATTCAAAAATGTTAATTAAAATTTTAGAACCCGTTCTGAAATTTATATTTCTGAATTTCTAAGATATTGGTATATACTGTGTTCAAAAATAGTCATAATACCTTGTTCACTTTTACTGATTCTTGTAATGTTAAAAAATTACAAAAATTTATTGCAAAAAGTGTAATTTTCTGTATTCAAAAATGTTCATTAAAACTTCAGAACTGGTGAAGTTATTATTCTGAATTTCTTGTATATTGGTCTACAATATTTCTAAAATCATCCTAATACCTTTTAATACCCTTCACCACCATAGGTGGAAAGGGTATTATAAGTTTGTGCTGATGTTTGTAACGCATAGAAATATTTGTCCTAGACCCACCTTTTAGTATACCAATAGACTTAGAATCACTTTCTGAGTCGATTTAGCGATGTCCGTCCGTCCGTCTGGCTGGCTGGCTGGACCCCCATGTAAACCTTGTAATCAAACTACAGGTCGCAATTCTAAAGATAATTTGATGAAATTTATCACAGATAATTTTTTTGATAATGGGACCATGGCTATTGAAATTAGTCAAAATCGGTCGATTATTTATGGTACCTCCCATAGGTCCCACTTCCCGAAATTGCTATATTGGCCTCAAATTATAATATTTTTTCATGAAATTTAAAACAAATACTGCTTATGTAAACCTAAATCACTGTACCAAATTTCGTTGAAATCGGTCCACATTTGACCATAGCTACCATACAAACTCTTCTTTAAAAACGCACTAAATGAGACAAAAAATCACTAAAACGCTCGTAAATCTAAAGATAATGAAAACTTTGAGTTTATTTTTTGCATACATAATTTTTGTAATAACTGTAATCAATTTGCCAATTTTCGAGATAATCGGTTCACATTTGACCCTAGCTCTCATATAAGTCCAAATGACGGAAAAAGCTTGAATATATAAGTTTTGAGAAAATGTTTGTATGATGGCAAAATTTAGCAAATATTTGTCTTTATACTGGAAAAATAACACCTTTGACCTTAGTGGTGAAGGGTATCGTATGGTCGGCTTGACCGACTATAGCGCTTTCTTACTTGTTTAATTTTAGAGATTTTTGAAAAAAAATACAAAGTGATATTCAAAAATTATATAAATTTATTATTGTCGTACTTTTTTGGCAAAAGTCTTAACCCTAACAATCCTGACACGGGTACCTGGGTACCCAAACGAACTTTAAAGTCAAATATCTCTTTAACGATAAATGATACAAAGTTGAGGTTTTGTAAGTTCCTAAAACTATTTATGTTTTAAAGATTTTTGTTGCTTTAAGCTTTCCAAAATTTTTGGCTTAGGCTGTGGATTCACCGAAAGTCAAATATTCCTAACCCTCCTGATAAGGGTACCCGGGTACCAGTACGAAAATTAAGGCATTATATATATAAAAAAGTAATGGATATGATTCTATTTTTTATTTTAGTTTAAAATGCGTGCATTTAGTTAATAATTTGACAACTTAACTTTGCACTTTTATAATAGATAAACTTCAGAAAATTACAATTCTGTTAAGCGTGAAGCAATAATTTGGTTGTGTGTATTACATATTGGCCTTTGGCAACCATCATGCACTTTATGTGTTTTGAGATTTGATTTCAGATTAATAGCCACGCAAAGGTAACAATTTCAAAGCTGTTATATCTTCCAAATTCTTCTAGTAAACATTTAATGTTAATTCCATTTTCTGTAAAGAACTATTCAAATTATCCTCTGCAGTTAGTCTAAATATATTTCGTGGAATATTTTAATCGTAACTGAAAAATTAGTATTCACGGGTACCCGGGTACCCTTATCAGGAGTCTACGTACAAAAATGTTATCAGTACGGTTAGGGTTAAACCAATTTCTTAATTGTGAAAAATTTTAAACCTTATTTAAAAGTATATAAAATAAACTTTCTATTGATGTAAAACATGTCTACTTTGTCGTATTTGGATAGAATAATATTGTTAAGACAAAACAAATAAACATTCAAACAAAATAAACTATTTAAAACTAAACAATTTTACGCATATTTTATTGTATTACTCGGGCAGAATTTCATAAAACGAACATTTTTCGGTAGAATTTTAAACAATATTATTTTACCCAAATAAGGTAACGTAAACATTAGAGCGTCACGACTTATATGGGGAAAAAATAAAGTTCGCCGTACACCATCGAATATGAAGCATTGCTATGAGAAAAAAAATTTTTTAATTTTTTTCGTCGCACATTGGGGTCGCCAGAATACATTTTTCGTTTTTTATTCGGCATTTAAAGTCGGATCTTTAAGTATGATGTTTTTGTCTCAAGAAGACCAACATTTTAGTAAAAGTTTTAACGATTTTTTAAGAGCTTTAATTTTCTGACATTAGGGTGGTACATTAGGGTGGTAGGAACAGGGGTCTGATAGATAAATACTAGAACCGGATACCTGAGAATAATGACTATTAATGAAAAATGGCCTCCTCGAGACAAAAACATCGATATATCACACTTCGAGATCCGACTGTAAATGCCGAAGATATAACGAAAAATGTATTTTGGCGAACCCAATGTGCAACGAAAAAAATTTTAAAAAAAATTTTCGAAAATGCCTCATAGCAATGCTTTATGTTCGATGGTGTACGGCGAACTTTATTTTTTCGAGACGCCCTAGTAGACATGTTATACATTAATGGATAGAGAATTTTATATACTTTTAAGCGAGGTTAAAAATTTTTTACAATTAAGAAATTGGTTTAAGACTTTTGCCAAAAAAACTGCAACAACAATAAATTTAGATAATTTTTGAATATCACTTTGTAATTTTTTGCAAAAATCTCAATAACTAACTAGGTTTTACACACTCGAGGTGGAAAACTTTGCTTCTCTTTAGAGCCCACTGTGCTACATATAGATGCGTCCTTATGTATTGTTCTAATAACCTCCTCTTCTACCGATGTTTAAAATCTGTCGAGTAGTGTAGAAACTACAAAGTTAATAGCAAAAAAATCTCATTTGCAATATTAAGGAAGTTACAAACGGAATCACAATCTCAATATATAATTTTTTTGGTTTTTTGATGGTGGGTATAAAAATCTTATATTAAAAATCTTAATTTTCTAAAATAATTGCTGAAGAGTATATAAGATGCAGTATAGCCGAATTCAAGACTCTTACTTACTTCAATTATCCTCTTTTATTCTTCAAAAAAACATGCAACCATGGCGAAATAACCAAAAAATATGCAACAGTTTAAAAATCCGAAATTGTTGCAATGTCAAAACTTTCTGCCAAATCATCAAAATTTTTATAACTTAACGTTATACTAACGAACAATAATTTGCAATGAATTATGTCAACTAAATCATGTAATGAGACAAAATTTCAAAATTTTACTTTTGCAGTTGCTAACAAGATGAGGGATAAAGTTAGTATATGAGACATGAGTGAATGTAGTTTTCCTCCCTAAGGACAAACAATATAAGAAAAGCAACACTTTTCTACTTAATTCGTTAAAAGTAGTAGCAACAAATCTTTTATACTTGAGTATTTGTCCAATCTTTCGCATAAATTCTTAGATTTATTGCAGCCAATAAAAATAGTTAATAGGACAATGAAAAAGAAGACGAATAAGATATAAAAAGATGTAGAAATCAATTGATTTTATTTGAGTTTGAAAATGTTTACAAATTTAAGTTTATGGAGTAGGGATGTGAAAGGTGTAATTTGGATTGCTAAAGGATTTGTATGATTTTTTTATAGGTGATATAAAGTATGTGGAAAATAATGATGTTTTATTTTTCAATTATTGTGTTAGTATTATGATTTGAAGATTATTGTGAAGTATGCCACAGATCTTTAAACAATAATGGATAAAACCACTTATGGTCATAATAATAGTTTTTAAGTACAAAACCATAAAATATCGTAATAATATTTAACTTGACTGTGGCAGTAAAATATTTATAGTGGCAGCAATACTTTGGCTTATGTACAGGGTATTGATCTTGTTTTCTGTAGTTCTTTTGCCAGAGCCACTTCAAAATACTTTTATTTCTATTATATACTTCTTCAGATACTAGATATTTTATATGTACGTATGTTTGTATGTTTGTGTGCATGTAGTTGTGTTATTTTAGAGTCCATTGAAAAACTATTGTCTGTTATATTGAGTTTATCGAGTGTATTAAATCTGGCAGCAAAACATACAACTGTAAAATAAACAAAATACTAGATACAAAGAGGAAACTGCCAACAACAACAGTAACATTTCTGACAGTAATAAAAAAATAAAAATAAAAAAACTACAGTAACATTTGAACAACCCAGAAACTACAACAACAATGAGAAAAAATGAAAACAATTGTTAAACATTGACAATTTCCTTCACATATTGAGGGTGAAAATGGCAAATCAATAAAAACAAATTGTACTCAAATGCAATAAAATCCACTCTATTCCTTTAGCAATTCAAATGGTTACAACAAAGGAAACAACGACAGCAACAACAACAAAACACTAGAAAGGAAATAGAAAACTGGACACATTGACTATAGATTTAATAGCCATAAACAGATTCATCGTATCCATAAGAGCTGCCGTTATCAAACCGTTAGTGTTGGTGTTAGTTTTGAATTGGTGCTTGACACGTGTGTATGTGTGTGTTAAACAAAATCACAGCCAAATCCTTAACAAGATGGAGAGAGTAACAAAATAATCTTAAATTTTAAGGGAAGGTCAACTGGAAAGAATAAGAAAAAAATATCCCTAAAGTGCTATAGTCGGTCAAGCCCGACCATATGATACCCTTTACCACTGATATCTTTTCTTTTTTCTTTTTTGGGAATAATGATAAATACTTGCTAATTTTTAACATCATACAAACATTTTTATAAAACTTGTACCTTTAAGCTGTTTTTGTCATTGGGAATTATATGAGAGCTTGGGTTATCTAAAAATTTTGCAATTCAATTACAGTTTTTACAAGAATTAAAATAAACTCAAAATTATCATAATCCACAGATTAACGAGCATTTTTGGGATTTTTGTTAAATAGACGAAATTGTATGGGAGCTATGAACAAATATAGACTGATTTCACCAAAATTTGGTGCAGTTGTTTCTGTGTACATAGCTAGTGTATGTGTGAAATTTCATGAAAACATGCTATAATTATGGCCAAAATACCAATTCCAGGAAGTAAGACCTATGGGAGGAAAAAAAATGTTAACGAATTTTAGTAGCCTGATCTTACAAAGGTGAAATTTTGCATGCTGGCCACTCCATAACTTTAATATTTTTTTCCAAAAACCATTGTTTTGTCTGACGACTTACGTGGACGGAAGCGTTATCCTGTTGGAAAATGAGGTCTTGCTCAGCATATCCATCTTAAAACGGCACCAGTTTATTCTCAAGAACACTAATGTATTCTGAAGAATTCATTTTTGTAGTTGGTAACGCTAAATCAAGCATTCCGTCCGCACAGAACGCCCCCCACACCATTAAAGAACCTCCTCCGAAATTTCTTTTTGAGAAATAACGTGGTTCCTTACGTAGGTCCCTCCAATATGAATTGTAACCATCTGGACCATTAAGATTGAACTTTTTCTCGTCAGAAAAAATAACCTTTAAAATATATGATTATTTTAGCACATCCAATCGGCACCATTTTTTTAACTTACCTTTGTCCAGTTTGTTTGTAGATTTTTTCGGGCATATTCTAGTCTCGCTGTTTTATGGCGGGATAATAACCTAGGTGCGGTTAACAGCTTTTGGCGAGTGATTGTTTTAGAATCTTTTAAGACTCGACTGATATTTGAAACTGATACATCGACTTCACATTCGTTAATTATGTCTCTAAGACTTTTCATGCTGTTACTAGCACAGTTTATAATTTTACGTTTATCCCGCTGGGAAAACTTTCTTTTTGGTCCTCCAGTTTTCTTCCTACCATATCCATCTGGATCTTTTGCAAAATTTGTGACAACGGTATTAGAACGTTTAATTTTTCTGGCAATTGCCCGAAAGCTTAAGCCGTTCTCCAAATGTGCAATAATTTGACCTTTTTCAATGTCAGAAAGATACGTACCACGCGGCATTTTATTCCGTACTGATTAAAAAAGTAACAAATAAATCAATTTCAAGAAAAAATAACGATAAAACACTCAAAAATTTTTCTACATCATTTTTAAAAGTTAATTGTTTTTATTGTTATGAAACAAACAGAAAATTAAAAAAGGGAATTTTTCTCTAAAACTAATTAACTGATCTCTAAAATTTTGCATAATAAGAGATAAATGTCCAAAGTTTTAAAAACAGATGTAAATTAAAAAATATCATATTTACATTAAGCAAAACAGAAAAAAAATTCGTGTTTTTATAGTTTTGCAAAGGAGTGTAGATACGAAAAATGCAAAAATGTTTGAAATCCGTCGACTATTTGGGGTACTTACTTTTTGGGGTACTTTTTTTTCAATGAACATGTCGCAATTCTAAACAGAATTTGATAAAATTAAATACAGATCTATAAACTAGTTTAAAAATAGTTCTACTAATATTGGTTGAAATTAGTCGACTCCTTCGGGTACTTGCCTTGGACCCAGTTTTTCAACAATTTTTATACCCACCATTGGGGTATATTAAGATTGTCATTCCGTTTGTAATTTCCTTAATATTGGCTCAAAAATCAAAAACTATATATATTTTGAATCCTTATGAAATTATAAGATGATTGATCGATGTCCGTCTGTCTGTCTGTTGAAATCACGATAACGCCTAAAAAAAATGAGCTAGCTCTCTGAAACTTAGTAGAAACATTCATCACCTATGAGACAATTTTGGTATTGAAATTGGGAAAAATCGGTTAACATTTGACCATAGCTCCCGTATAACCTCGCCTACGCTAATCGCTTATTTGCTAATAAATAACAAACTATAATAGGTATGATCATAAAATTTGTTATATAGAAGTATTGCATAAACCCTAGGCAGCATATACAATTTAATTTTCATTTAGTCATAGTTTTCATTCGAAAAACTTACGGAAAAAACCAAAATTTCACCTAAAATGAATACCAGCCAGTGTGTAAAAATTTTGTAACAATCGGTTACTATTTGGCCATAGCTCCTATATAAAAACTTATGGAAACACAAGAATACAAAAAGAAAAGACGGTTTATGTCCGTCTTTCCGTCAGGGAAAAGCGCGATAGCTCCTTAACTACAAGAGCTAGAGAGACAAAATTTAGCAAAAGTATTTTCGATATGTTATGGAAATTGTGTGCTGAAAATGTGTAAAATCGATTCACATTAAGTTAGAGCTCCCATATAACCCTGCCCCGGGAATCACATTTATGCTGCTAAATTGAATAAAATTGTAAAATCTATGACTACTATATTTAGGACAGAGAAGTTTTATGCAACTTTCAGTCAGTATGTCAAATTTTATTGGAATCGGTTCATTTTTGACCATAGCTTTCATATAAGAACCACTCCCGGTAATCACTAAAATGCCACAAACGTCAGTTAAAAGCTATGAAATTATAAACTATATCAGCTATGGCCACTAAATTTTGCACAAATAAACTTTATATTAATACCAGCCAGTATATTAAATTTTGTAACAATCGGTCAACATTTGGCTATAGGTCTTATATATATAGCATTCCCTTTTTATATCTACAATCAAAAAGATTTGGAGGTACATTCATTATATTAAGATTGCATCTACGAAATTAGATAGCTATCAATCAATGTTTGGTCCAGACTTTATACACGGTAGATGCATTAGGAACTTCTAACAAAATATATGAACCTGTCGTGTTGCTATTAACATGTTTATGGCACAACGAAACAGCTTGTTAATGTAAAACTATATTCGGTTATGGAACAGCATTTTGTCCAAGGCTAGTACTTAGGAAACCTACTACTGCAACCGAATTAAGTCCAAATATATTACCAACAATACCACATTTACTCAACATTTTGAATTAGCTACACTTTCGTACAACTTGATGGTGGGTATAAAAGATTCGGCACAGCCGAATATATCGCTCTTACTTGTTTCTTTCAATAGTTATGCCACAATTCTCTACAGAATTTGGAAAAAATCGTCATAAGTCTATTAATTGATTTAAAAAAGAGTTATACTTATTTTGGTTGAAAATCCTTGACGCTTTGATGTACCTGCCCTGGACTCCCATATTTTCACTTATTTTCTGAATACATAAGACAAAATTCTCAACAAAATTTTATAAAAATTAACACACGTCCATTAGTTGATTGAATTAATCGTCGACTCCTTGGGGTATCTGCTTTGAACCCCTATCTTTTACTTAGTTTTCTTCAAAATATGTGTGTAGCAATTCTCAACAGAGTTTGATTAAAATCGGCACACGTCTATTTGTTGACCCAAAAAATAGGTTAAAATCCATCGATTGCTAGGAGTACCTGCCTAGGAATAACACTTAAATGCAATATGATTAAAAAGTAACGCCTAAACGACTGCAACACTTTTTGCTAAAATTATGCTTTACAATTTTTTCAGTTTTTTGATCTTTTATTATAAGACATAGTTTTTTTTTATAAGACATAGTTTTAGTGTTGTATTATTATTTGCATCAGTGTTGGTATAAGTAAAGCTTTTAATTAGTAATAGATTTCAATAATACAAGCACGTGTAAAATTTTATAAAATAAAAAGTATTTTCTTCCCTTATCTTATTACCTACATGCAATTAAATAAAAACATTAAATGTAACTTTTATTTTTATAACCTCCATTTAAACAAATGATCACATTAACTAAACTAGTATTTTACAAAGTAAACCTAAATTAAACTAATTTCTAAATAAGTACATGAAACATCACACATTTGATAACAAAAAGTTAACCACCAAAGGCTGAAAACATACGAATTCCTCGGGCAATATGATAACAATTAGTTACAAAAAGTTATCTTTTAGAAAATTAAAAATAAATTTTAAACCAAATTCTGGGGAAAAAGTGAAACATTAAATGAAACCCTAAAAATACAAAAAAAAATTAAGCCAGCAAAAATATGTGCTATTTGTATGGTATGATTTTTAGTTTTTTGCTGCCTGTATTTAGACCTTTTTGCTTGCAGCATTAAACTTATCAAAATCTCATTACTTTAAACAAAAAAAAAAAAAAAACACAGTAAAAACAGACAATGAACAAATTAAACCTATTTTTTTGTTGTTTGCTTTATTTTAGGTCACAAAGGATGTGTGTGAAATTTGGGTTGGGAAAGGGTTTGGGGTATACTAAATTATATTCATAAACATGTAGCTTTTGAAGCAAATATGAACGTAAAATAATATTAAGTGGGAGAAAAAGACAAAAAGTTGTTTAAATTCAAATGTAGTGGTAAAAGGTTATCTCTTGGAAAATGGTTACACGAGGCGTATGATAGTCTTTTTTCCCTATAAAGGTGGGACAATTGGAAATTGTTTAAAAAGTGTGTGTTCTATAATGCGAAGATTATAAAAGGTAAATTTTTTAAAAATTTTCTATACACAGTAAATTTTTGAAAAAATTCCTAAAAAATTATAAATTTTTCAAAAATTTCCTATAAATAGTAAATTTTTAAAAACTTTTCCACAAATAATAAATTTTTGAAAAATGTCTATTTTTATAGGAAAATTTTCAAAAATTTCCCTCAAAAAGTAAATTTTTGTAAAATTTCCTATAAATAGTAAATTTTTGTAAAATTTTATATTAATAATAAATTTTTGAGAAATTTCCTATTGATAGTAAATTTTTGAAAAATTTTCTATAAATGGTAAATTTTTTTTAAAAATTCAAAAAATTTACTATTTATAGGAAATTTTTCAAAAATTTTCTTTATATATCAAATTTTTGTAAAATTTTGTATAAATAGTAAATTTTTGAAAAATTTTCTATATAGGTAATGTAAATTTTGAAAAATTTCCTATAAATAGAAAATTTTTGCAAAATTTCCTATAAATAGTAAATTTTTGAAAAATTTCCTATAAATATTAAAATTTTAAAAAATTTTCTATCAATAGAAAATTTTTCAAAAATTTCCTATAAATAGTAAATTTTTGAAAAATTTCCTATGTATAGTAAATCTTTGAAAAATTTCATATAAATAGTAAATTTTTCAAGATTTTTCAATTTTTATAGGACATTTTTCAAACATTTTCTATTTTATAAGAAATTTCCTCTAAAAATTTTCTATTTTTATAGGAAATTTTTCAAAAATTTACTATTTCTATAGGAAATTTTTCAAGTATACTATTTTTAAAGGAAATTTTTGGAAAATTTATATTTTTAAAGGAAATTTAAAAAAAATCTATTTTTATAGAAAATTTTTCAAAAATTTACTATTTTAATAAGAAATTTTTAAAAAATTTACTTATTTTATAGGAAATTTTCCAAGACTTTTCTATTTTTACAGAAAATTTTTGAAAAATTTCCTATAAAAATATTAAATTTTTGCAAAACTTCCTATAAAAATAGAATTTTTTTTTAAAGATTTCCTTTAAAAATAGAAAATTTTTAAAAAATTTCCTATAGAAATAGTAAATTTTTGAAAAATTTCCTATAGAAATAGTAAATTTTTGAAAAATTTTCTATAAAAATAGTAAATTTTTGAAAAATTTCCTATAAAAATAGTAAATTTTTGAAAAATTTCCTATAAAAATAGTAAATTTTTGAAAAATTTCCTATAAAAATAGTAAATTTTTGAAAAATTTCCTATTAAAATAGTAAATTTTTGAAAAATTTCCTATAGAAATAGTAAATTTTTGAAAAATTTCCTATAAAAATAGTAAATTTTTGAAAAATTTCCTATTAAAATAGTAAATTTTTGAAAAATTTCCTATTAAAATAGTAAATTTTTGAAAAATTTCCTATAAAAATAGTAAATTTTTGAAAAATTTCCTATTAAAATAGTAAATTTTTGAAAAATATTATATAGAAATAGTATATTTTTGAAAATTTTCCTATAGAAATAGTAAATTTTTGAAAAATTTCCTATAGAAATAGAAAATTTTTGAAAAATTTCCTATAGAAATAGGAAATTTTTGAAAAATTTCCTATAGAAATAGGAAACTTTTGAAAAATTTCCTATAGAAATAGGAAATTTTTGAAAAATTTCCTATAGAAATAGGGAATTTTTGAAAAATTTCCCACAGAAATAGGAAATTTTTGAAAAATTTCCTATAGAAATAGGAAATTTTTGAAAAATTTCCTATAGAAATAGGAAATTTTTGAAAAATTTCCTATAGAAATAGGAAATTTTTGAAAAATTTCCTATAGAAATAGGAAATTTTTGAAAAATTTCCTATTAAATTAGTAAATTTTTGAAAAATTTCCTACAGAAATAGTAAATTTTTGAAAAATTTCCTATAGAAATAGAAAATTTTTGAGAAATTTCCTTTAAAAATATTAAACTTTTGAGAAATTTCCTATAAAAATAGTAAATTTTTGAAAAATTTCCTATAAAAATAGTAAATTTTTGAAAAATTTCCTATAAAAATAGTAAATTTTTGAAAAATTTCGTATAAAAATAGGAAATTTTTTAAAAATTTCCTATAAAAATAGTAAATTTTTGAAAAATTTCCTATAAAAATAGTAAATTTTTGAAAAATTTTCTATAAAAATAGTAAATTTATGAAAAATTTCCTATAAAAATAGTAAATTTATGAAAAATTTCCTAAAAAAATAGTAAATTTTTGAAAAATTTCCTATAAAAGTAGTAAATTTTTGGAAAAGTTCCTATAAAAATATTAAATTTTTGAAAAATTTCCTATAAAAGTAGTAAATTTTTGAAAAATTTCCTATAAAAATAGTAAATTTTTGGAAAATTTCCTATAAAAATAGTAAATTTTTGAAAAATTTCCTATAAAAATAGTAAATTTTTCAAAAATTTCCTATAAATAGTAAAATTTTGAAAATACTAAATTTTTGAAAATTTTCCTACTAATAGTAAATTATTGAAAAATTTCCCATAAATAGTAATAAAATTTCTTTTAAATAGTAAAATTTTAAAAAATTTCCTATAAATAGTCAATTTTTATAAATAGTAAAATTTTGAAAATAGTCAATTTTTAAAAAATTTGTTTTAAATAGTAAATTTTTGAAAAGTTTCCTATAAATAGTAATTTTTTTTTTTAAATTTCCTTTAAAAATTTGATAGTAAATTCGAGATTGTCCCTCGTAAACCCCCTTTCCTAAATCACTTGCAATTGCTATTGTATTTTTTAATCTATTTACCATTTATACCTCAACAAAAAATTAAATTCCGAAATAGTGTGTTAAACCAAGCAGACCAAAAAATAAAAACAAAATAAGGAAAAATCCCTAAAAGGAAGTAACCATTTAAAGCTTTGTTTATCACACATTCATTTAACTCATTTCTCAACCCTCCCCAGCCGAATTATCACAGACATACTCGTGTACACAAAGGACTTTGTGGTAGAACAGAGGACACACCACACACTCGGCATTTACAATGAAAGTAATAGGAAAATCAAAATATTATTTAGAATCGGATTGTGTTAAGGGATTTTATTATTTAAACATACAAGTGCACACCCAGATTTTTGACTTCGTAAGCAAATACAATTCATGTGAATGTAGACATTTTTTTTTAATTTAGCCCTTTTTATTTTAGACCTTGGAGGTATAGTGTTGTGAGTATTCAAAGAGTCTCTCAGGCTTACAGGGTGAAAAGTGATAATTGCTACAAATTCAAAAATAAAGATTTTCTATAAAATAAAGATTTTCTATAAAATAGAACCCTCATTGCACGGATTTAATTTTTGAAAAAATATTTTATTTAAATATAGCTAAATTATTTTTCTGCATTAACAATTGTTATTCCCACTGTCCATTTCATCATGTACAATCATAGATAAACTGTTCTAGATATAAAATCTCTAACTTGATACATGAGTATTAACGAAACACGCCGCTGATTGTGAAAGTCTTTTTTTATTTTTGGCATATATTTAGTTAAATTTCAGTTAAATTCTCGTTTTGATTCAAAAGTTATTGTGTGGGTGTCTGTTAGCGAAGCATAAAATTGCTTGGCGTTTAGGGAATATAGGAAATTAAATACATGGCATTGTATTCGGTGGAATTGCACGCAAAAAAGATATAATTTTTAATTTCTGAATAAATATTATAAAAGAAAGTATGGTATTGCATTAGTCTATACAAATGATACCCTATAACTATGTATGTGTTACAGGCAAGATATACTTCTATAATAAAATTTAAATTATATCTACTAGTATTGTTATTTTATTATTACTAGACGTAATCAGATGACATAGATATATGTATGTATATTTTTGTATTTGGAGTATCTTTATCGTTACAATTGATTTCCACTTTCATCGAAAGTTAACTTTAATAGTCTTAGAATATATTTTTCAAAATATATGCTTTTATTTATAACTTTTGATAAAATACTGTCCAATTTTCAATTTTCACAAATACTGACTTTATGCAAAAAAGCCTATCTTTAGAAAATGAGAAAACTTAATTTCATGTTAATTAAACATTTTATATTTTATATAAAAAGAATTTCAAAAATTTAAAATAGTCTAGGGTCGCAAAATACTCTAGGGCAGTTTGACCATTATTTGAGTGGCAGAGGAATGAACACTTTACTCGTTAAAAAAAAAAAAAAACTAGTAAGAATATTATATTTGGCTGGGCCAAATATTGGTATTGTTGGTAATATCTTATGACTAATATACGGTTGCAGTGGCTTTATAGTTCAACATTTAAAAGTATTTAAGTGGTTTCCCATAGTATTTACTTTGTACAAAATTTTGACCCATAACAGGGTATAGTTTTACATTAATAAGCTGATAAATACTTTTCGAAGTGCTTAATATGTACTTAGGCTAAACAAGTTGATTGCAATACGATCATATAATTTTTAAGGAGTTCCTAATGCATCCACAGTATATAAAGTCGTGACTAAACATTGATTGATTAACTTGATATACGGAATGTACCTCCAAATCTTTTTGAGTATAGACATCAAAATTGGATGTTATATTTACATGAACTTTTGCCAAATATTGACCGATGGTCACAAAATTGTATACACTCACTGGTATTTATATAAAGCTTATTTATGTAAAATTAAGTGGCTTTAGCTCTCATAGTTTATAATTGAATAGCCTTTAACTGGCATTTGTGGCATTTTCGTGGTTTCCGGGAGTGGTCTTTATATGAAAGCTATGGCCAAATATGGACCGCTCCTTATAAAATTTTATGTACTGAAAATTTGCCACAATAGCTGGTTTTCATATAAGACTTTCTTGTGCTTAGTTAAGTCTCCATAGCTATTTTAGTTTATCATTTATTGGCATTTAAGTGTAATTTAGGTAAAACTTAGGAGGTTTCCATAAGTGTTTTGTTTGGGAGTTATGACTAAATGTAAGCTGATTGGTTACGAAAAACTTCTATACAACAAATCTTATCATCATAATTGTTATAATTTTTCATTTATCAGCAGAAAGCGAGAAGTCTAGAAAAGGCTATACTGTCCCAATTTTAATACCAGCATTTTCCCAGAATAATGTCTTTACCAAGTTTCAGTGAGATAGCTCCTTTCGTTCAGGCGTTATCGTGATTTCAACAGGCAGACAGACAGAAAAACAGATGGCCATCGCTCAATTATCTTAGAATTTCATAAGGATTTAGAATATTGTCGCAAAATTTTATACACTGGCTTGTATTTTTATCGTGTTACCCATTTTGAGGTTTCAAAAGTGAACGTTAATAAAACATATATAAAATATTTCTTTTCATGATATTTTTTTTTATTACTTGAATGTTAATATTATGTGTGAAACACTACATCACTTTGATTTAATTGTCGACCACTTTTTGATACATATGGGGCGATATTTCAGCCATAACTTGACGAATGTTGGTTTTTAAATTCTCAAAAAATGAAGTGAAATCCAATGATCTTCGCAGCTAGTTGATATTGCCACGAAATGTCGCTTGTAATAAAGCTATATTCGATCGAGTTATGTAACATGTGGCAACGTCTTGTTGAAACCACCCCAGCAAAACTTTGGTAATGGCAAGTACTCTGATAACTGGTTACCTTGTAACGACTACAACATACCATCCGAATAAATAATAAGTTATTACAGAAGTACTTATTTGTAATTAAGATGGTAATTTAAACTGAATGGCCCCGGTTCAAATCCCACCAAGGGCAACAATTTTTTTTTTAATGATTTTTGAATTTTAAGAACTTAAATATTATCTTCTTTAAAAAAAATTTGTAAAACTAACTCACGTTAATGAAAAAATGCCATCATGAGTCAATTTTGATTATGTAGGGGATGTTGTATACCAAACACGATTCTACTTGGTCTTAACTTGGTAAGCCCAACTTATCTGGGTCATCCTTCATCTCAACTGTGGACACACACCTCCTCGTGGTATCACCCGGGGAGCTAGTTTAACACCCATTAATATTGTGAGTTAACATGTTCCGAGAGTTGTCCCATAAGATCAATAAAAATGGGTTAGGATTACGGGCTAGTAACCCTCTCTTGAAAAAAAAATACAATGAAGAGGATAAAATTAGAATTGAAATGTCCCACTACCTAACATTAGAGGAGGATGTCCGAAACTTCGATAGAAAGACCAAGTAGAGGAACATTTTTCAAAGCTTGGCCTATAAAATTGGAGAATATTCGCACAAGATCGAAATCCATGGAATAACAGGTTGTAACATTTAAGTAAGTAAGAGTCAATCTTATGTAAAAACTTATACAAAATAAAAGATTTAAATTGTTTAAGTTTTAAAATAATTTTAAAAAAGTTTTAAAATAATTACAAAAAATCGTATAAAAATATTTTTCCAAAAATTACAACAAAGCAAAAAAAGCAGGGAAAAACAAAGTTCATGTGAAAATAACTTTTACTATTTTGGATCTAAAATTAAAAATTGTTTATATTAATTATAAGCTGCTAAGTTTTCAACATATGAAGTAGCTCAGTGGAAGAGTCTCTGCCTAGCAGTCGGAGGGTCTGGGTTCGAGCCCCCATGGGATCATAAAAAAAATTTTGTATTTCGTTTAAAAATATATGTTTTTATTAAAACAACAACAAAAAAGTTGTTGCTGTTGTTGTTGTTGCTTTCAAATTGCTTACCCAAGTCATCACTTTTCTGCAATTGGTAAGTACTTGCCTCCAATGTCATCCCCATGTTAATGTAATGACTTAAACAGCGAATGAGTAAGTAGTTCGTGTTCAATAGTTTAACTGTTTAACTCATTATTTGGTAATGAAAAGTTTTACTGGGACATATTCCCCAAGTCGTACTCTTTAACAACAGGCAAAAAAGTCGGTTATTATATTCTTATTTCTGAGAAGGACGAGGAATCGACAGATTTTGGTCTTTGGCAACAAATTCAATTAAAGCAGCGAGAGGCCTTACAATATTTGTAACTGCTCCAGTCTCTTCACAATTTTGGCAATTGCTTGTGTAGTTGGGCGATTGTGTAAACCATAATCTCCTCTTAATTCACGATTTGTGACTGTTGCAGAATCACCATTTTGGTAGTATGTTTTGATAGTTTGTATGCATTGTCAGATACTATAGTGATTCATTTTTGTCAATGTCGGACTTTCAACTGAAAAGAAAAATAATGGCTTTACAACTTAGTTTGACAGATGTCGAATTCCAGTCCTATACTTTTGAAAATACGAAGTGGATAACCCTTTATAAACTTATTTATACAAAGCTTAGTTGCTCAAGGTGTCATACTTAATGAAAAATATTTTTTGCCAAATCACCGACCTAGCTCCTTTTGTTTAGGCCCTATAACAGGCAGACAACCAAACAGAAGGACATCACCCAATCATAAAAATTCAAAATACATATCCTTTTTGGTTTTTGAGCTAATATTAAGAAAGTTACAAATGAAATGGAAATCTTAATATATTTCCTATTTTTTTTTGATGGTGGCTAAAAAAGGGGCGAGAAATTGGCAAACAACCAGTGGATGAACTGACGGTCTTGGACTCAGGGCATTATGATATAATTGTTTTACGCGTTATAGGGTATATAACTCAAAATAAAAACAGACATTTCTTTTCAAAGGTTTAATTATTCAGTGACTGACTTATTTTTACAGCAAACACAAACATACGATGACAGAAGTGTTACACATTTATTAATGCGAACACATATTCCTGTTCTGCTAATAGCAATACAATACGTTTAATGGCAAATTAAATATCTTTTATTTTAGGAATTTTATAAGGGGTTGCTTTTTGTTAACTTATGGAGAAAGTTTTCTAGGACAGTGGCAGAAATGAAGTCAGAAATAAATTAAAGTTTTGTAAATAAGATAGAAAGTATTAAATTTTGTACATATATTGCATCGTATTAATATACAAACGTATGACTGATAATATATTATTCATACGCCTGTAGTCGCTTCTTCAATTTATTGAGGAGGCGATTAAAGGTACGGTCACATTGATTAAACATTTAATCGAAATTATCAAATATTTGATCCTCGTAGTCTGACCACAAAATAGTTTTGAGGTTCAAACAAGAAACATGTTGATTTGAACAAAACAAAATCATTTGCCAGCAAATACAAATTTTCCTAATGTGACTACGCAGGAGCATATATTTTATTAAATTTTGATCAAATAATTATTTAATCTTACAAAATTTTTGTATCATCAAACAAGGGCAAATAACAGCTGAGCATGTGTATTGTTTACTACTCAAACAGAAACAACAACATCAAATATGAGAAACAACAACATCAAATTTGAGAAACAACAACATCAAATTTGAGAAACAACAACTCAAATATGAGAAACAAATTGCTAGATACACAATTTTGATTTGAAAAAATTTGATCAAATATTTTTTTTGCGAAAATATTTAATCTTCAGTGTGACCATAAATAAAACAAACAAAAATCCCAGTAAAACTTTTCATTACCAAATAATGAGTTAAACAGTTAAACTATTGAACACGAACTACTTACTCATTCGCAGTTTAAGTCATTACATTAACATGGGGATGTCATTGGAGGCAAGTACTTACCAATTGCAGAAAAGTAATGACTTGGGTAAGCAATTTGAAAGCAACAACAACAACAACAACAGCAACAACTTTTTTGTTGTTGTTTTATTAAAAACATATATTTTTAAACGAAATACAAAATTTTTTTTTATGATCCCATGGGATCAGAGACTCTTCCACTGAGCTACTTCATATGTTGAAAACTTAGCAGCTTTGATTAATATAAACAATTTTTAGATCCAAAATCATGTGAAAATAACTTTGTTTTTCCCTGCTTTTTTGCTTTGTTGTAATTTTTGGAAAAATATTTTTATACGATTTTTTGTAATTATTTTAAAACTTTTTTAAAATTATTTTAAAACTTAAACAATTTAAATCTTCTTTTTTGTCTAAGTTTTTACATAAGATTGACTCTTACTTACTTAAATGTTACAACCTGTTAAGGTCAAAGTCCGAGCATATTTTAGAATTCCATGGATTTCGATCTTGTGCGAATATTCTCCAATTTTATAGGCCAAGCTTTGAAAAATGTTCCTCTACTTGGTCTTTCTATCGAAGTTTCGGACATCCTCCTCTAATATTAGGTAGTGGGACATTTCAATTCTAATTTTATCCTCTTCATTGTAATTTTTTTCAAGAGAGGGTTACTAGCCCGTAATCCTAACCCATTTTTATCGATCTTATGGGGCAACTCTCGGAACATGTTAACTCACAATATTAATGGGTGTTAAACTAGCTCCCCGGGTGATACCATGAGGAGGTGTGTGTCCACAGTTGAGATGAAGGATGACCCAGATAAGTTGGGCTTACCAAGTTAAGACCAAGTAGAATCGTGTTTGGTATTCGACATCCCCTACATAATCAAAATTGACTCATGATGGTATTTTTTCATTAACGTGAGTTAGTTTTACAAATTTTTCTTACAGAAGATAATATTTAAGTTCTTAAAATTCAAAAATCATTTAAAAAGACTCTTTTGATAAAAAAAAAAACTAAAAAAATTGTTGCCCTTGGTGGGATTTGAACCGGGGCCATTCAGTTTAAATTACCATCTTAATTACAAATAAGTACTTCTGTAATAACTTATTATTTATTCGGATGGTATGTTGTAGTCGTTACAAGGTAACCAGTTATCAGAGTACTTGCCATTACCAAAGTTTTGCTGGGATGTTTATACCTTGAACGTATTTTTTCTGTATTTTGTCAAATAAAAATCGTCAAATAAATGTGCAAGTGTGACCACAAATTTTTTGTTATATTGTTTTGACAATATTTTACTCAAAATATTTGATTTAAATGTTTAATGAGTCTGAACGTACCTTAAGTAATACAGTGCAGTATAAAACTAAAGACCTCTAAAGGTCATAATTATAAAAAATTCTCTGAATGAACTTCAAACCAATTCGGCTTAAAAATATAAAATTCAAATATCTGTACTTTAATTAATACAGTATTAACAAGAGCAAGTATATTTTTTGCAAATCATTAGCAAATTAATACAATTTCTTTGAATCCACAGTTTTCCTCGAATTTGCCCACCGTTTAACTTTATTTATATAGCTATTTCGAAAGCAATTAACTTGACCTAAAAACATTTGTTTTACGTATATGTGTTTGTATATTTTAATTTGAGCCTTTTTGTATCTATAAGAAAACAGCAGAAAAAGGTTCTTTATATATTTCACGTGTTACAAATTTAGAAATTACAAATATACATCAAAAGTTAATCTTACCTATAGATATGTAAATTAATCCTTGTTTTTGTCTATAAATTAACACTGTTTTAAATGTGTTTAATGAATGATAAATTTATTAACATTAGGAGTTAAATATTTATTAATGAGTAGGCAAATTTTCCACGATTTTATTGGCCAAGAAATTTTTTTTAATTGTTAGCTATTATTGGTATTTGTAGCAAAAGAAATATATGGACAAAAATCAAATAGTTTTAATTTTTGGAAAAAAAAAATTCCGAGAATTTGTTCATCGCACACTAATTTTTTTTTGGAGTTCTATCAAGGGAGCTTAGGGCATGTAAAATCCGTTCACGTTAATAATACTACGCGATGCGCGCAGAAGTTATGATGGTTAAAACAATAAATTCTAAAAAAATAATTAAAAACTATTTTATTTGTATTAGTTTTATGTGGTTTTTGACACAACTTATATATTTTCAGGTGTTCTGTCGTTTCATGATATTATGGTAGTTTTTATATGCCTTAACACGAAGAAATAATGCAATTATGCAAGTGAAAAAAAAATATTTTTTAACAGTATTTTTTGATTTTTTTTAACCGCGATTTTCGCGAAATTTGACAAAATGTGAGTCTTAGTGAAATTCTGCTGCCTTGACTTATGGACAAATTTAATTTAAAAGAATTTTTATTTAAATATAAGTTTTAATAGGTGCATATCTTTCTAAGATATAAAATTCTTATTTGGTCCATAAAATCGTTAATCCTTATAATATTTTGATGCGCTTCAAATCTGAGGTAAAACTTTATTAAAGAATAGTTTTAAGACCATTCCTGATCAATTCTGAGCTAAATTCGCGATGTACTTCATTGAAATTTTTTTAGATAAAACCTTCGCGTTCTCAGTTAATAAAGAGATTTTTGACAAACTTTTGGTGCAAATCGGTTATAAATGACATCGCTTTCATGCCATATGTGATTTTGTCTCAGTTTGCATTCTAAAACCATTTAAACCAATTTTTGCACGATTTTCAAAATCTTCATAAAATTTTAGCAAATAATGATTTTTTAGTGCGCTTTTGCTTTAAGGTGCTAAATGGCAAAAAAACTCGGTTTACGTGGTAGTTTGGAAATTTTCATTCATATTTGCGAGTGTGCTCCACGAAAAGCCAGTATTTTGAAAAATTTACGCTCAAAAACTCCTCATTTACACCTGTCGTATATTATAAAAAATATGGGAAAAAAATTGAAAAGTGGCGAAAACGAGCTTCAAATTTTGGCAGCCATTAAGTAGTATTAGAAGTGATAAAATTAAAATTTAAAGGGAAGTGGATTTATCCCCTAAGTGTAGTGTCTATTTCGTAGAACAACGACTTGGGTCCAAATGTTAAAATAAATGCAGAAGAAGACGAAATATGAAGGAAAACTTGAATGAATTTTTTAAATTTTCATGCCAATTACGCTTAGAAGCACAAATTTGCGCAACTAAGATATTGTGTTCAGAATACAGAAGTTTTTGCGAGTTCTAGATCTGTAATTAGATTTTCCAGACTCCTAAGGATACAAAAATTATTCGAGTTGAAAGTTGGTTTCAAAGGAATAAAAACTGTTTGATTTTTTGCCCATATACACAGTTTCTTTGTTTTTTTTTTTTTTTTTTTGGAAGTGCTAGCTTTAAGTTAACAAAATTTATTGACTTTGTAAGTAACATGATCTTGCATAATATAAGACATTTTTTCTTTCGAAATTTTCTTTTTGATGGACTTGATCAAAAAAGTTACATTGTCTACACTTTCGTAGTTTTCTACACATATGGGAAAAATATACGTTTTTGGTGGGAATTTTTGATGTCATGGTTCTTTTTTGTCAATCATTGTGATTTTAACACATGGAAAAGTTGTTTTTGATTATTATTTTTACACCATTTACAAGAAAAACTAAAAAGAAGATGAAGAAGAATTAGTTCCAGAATCTTCATAATCTTGTTAAGTGATACATCTGCTAGTTATACAAAAGTTGCTTGCTACCTTTTTACCCTTTAAACCTTCAAAATATTAGGTTTACATCTTTACCTCCGTCGTTTTTTTTTCCGAAATTCGAGGCTTTATTATAGGGTGCTGTCCTTCGCTGACCACTACTATTTCCCACCTTTCGGCCAGCGTAATATTGAGTATAAGCTTATGCCAACAAAATCAGTACCAACGTATTGTTTTGAACTAAGTTCATGACAATGGGTAATTGTTTTTTCTTATATAGTCTTTCTCGGAGGAAAGCTAATTTAAGACTTCGAAATGCAAAAAAAAAAGCTTTTTCGTCTACCAAATAAATACAAATTACTTTTTCTAACTGCTTCTTCCCAGAGTTTTTAAAATTTAGTACCAAAAACTATAAATAATATTGCATGCGTAGAAAACTACGCAAAGCTAGACAACGTGATTTTTTTTAGGAGCAGATGAAGGTTAAAAAAGCTAAGAGCTTTCGGATTTCATTTAAAAAGAATAATGTTAAAAATTTTGAGAAATATTAAGGCTATAGAACGTCTTATATAACTCTTAAAAAAATTTAATATTAAATTGTTAATACTAAAACGGAAAACAATACTCCTATAAACTAGTAATAAAAAAATATCTTTCATTTATAAATTAACAACAATTAATAACCATAAATTTAGATTTCACCTTCATATCTGGAGCACAGTTTAGATTACACACACATATTAATAACAGAATATTCACAGGAATAGTAATAACCTTATACAGCTTAGAAATATTCATACACATATTCTACATACATATTCATATAAAGGCAGCGGAAGGTAAGTTTAATCCTACACACACATATACATATAAATTACTACACGAACAAATAAATATAAATTACACAATTTCTCCAATACCCTGCAACACTCTCATTTACATACATACATATTCAAATAGCTCTTGTATTAAGGTAGTGTTTGAATATCAATGTAAATCTTTAAATACAAAATTAACAACATTTTCGAGGAGATTATAGAGGATATCATATTCTGTTATTGCAGCCAGTCTAACGAAGTTATGCATAAGTCACATACTCATTTGATTAAGGAACAAATGAGTGGGAAGGAGATTAAATTTGGCGAATTTAAAGCGTTTAACAATGGAGTACTACATTTGTAGCAGAGAAGTTGATAGACAATGAATGGTTTGCCAAAGACAGAAATATGGTTACGGATGAAATGATGAAGAGGATGTTGGTGATAAGAATGTTGATTAGATGCGAGAGAATATAGGTGGTAGTTGTTACGGATATATATATGTAGGTATAAAGTGGTTTTATTATGTAGGATATACATTAGGGTGATACTTAAATAGCAAACTTTAGAATGATTTAAAATTTTTCCCTATAGACTGGAAGCTATGACTATAGACAATACATAATGAGAATAATTGTGGTTATAGACTAGCAGTGATAATTATATAACTATACATTTACTATGTGAAAAGACCACCACTTTTGAATATGAATAAAGACTACAATTAGATATGGACTATATTCCTTTAAGTAGAGATTATAGAAAGTAAGCGTAACTAGAATCCGTAACTATAGGCTATAACTAAAGACTATGACAGGGACTTATAAAAACTAAACATTTTAACTATAAAGTAACTATAACAAAATATAAACAAAATAGAGACTTGAGACTATGACTGGGGACTTTGACCAAAAACTGTGACTAAATGCAATAACTACAAACTTTGATCAGAGGCTAATATTTAAGACTATATGTAGAGGAAACATTTTGAATTTAATAGAGACTATAAGAATTTACTTTTGCAAGAGACTGTAACTTGAGACTATGACTAGAGACTGTGATTGAAAACTATGTCTAGAGACTAGAACTAGAGACTTTAGCTAAGAACTATGACTATTGATTATGACTATATAATATGACTAAAATCTATGACAAGTGACCGAGTAGGGACATAAACTAGAGAGTGACTTGAGAGATTAAGGGAAAACTTCCCATATATTGTTTCTTAAATAGTCTTTGATCGGTCTTGCAACATACGGCCGAGAGTTGTCCTGACGATCAAATACAGTGTGTCTGATAGCTCTGTTTATTTTTTTGGGGTAAAAATAAGCCTAGTAACAATAAGCATAATAATATTTTTTCAAAAATTTGCTACAACAAAAAATTCCTATAAAAATAAGAAATTTTTCAAAAATTTCCTATAAAAATACGAAATTTTTGAAAAATTTCCTATAAAAATAAGAAATTTTTGAAAAATTTCCAACAAAAATAAAAAATTTTTGAAAAATTTCCTAGAAAAATAAGAAATTTTTGAAAAATTTTCTAAAAAAAAACAAAAAATTTTTTAAAAATTTCCTTTAAACATAAGAAATTTTTGAAAAATTTCCTATAAAAATAAGAAATTTTTTATAAATTTCCTATGAAAATAAGAAATTTTGAAAAATTTCCTATAAAAATAAGAGATTTCCTACAAAAAAAAAAATTGAAAAATTTCCTATAAAAAATAGGAAATTTTTGAAAATCTTCCTAAAGAAATAAGAAATTTTTGAAAAATTTTTTATCAAAATGAGAAATTTTTTAAAAATTTTCTAAAAAAATAAGAAATTTTTGAAAAATTTCGTGTAAAATAAAAAATTTTTGAAGAAATTTCAATAAAATGAGAAAATTAAAAAAAAAAAATTCTATATAAAAGTTTTGAAAAATTTTCTGTAAAATAAGAAGTTTTTGAAAAATTGGTTATAAGTTTAAGAATTTTTTTGAAAAATTTCCTATAAATATAAGAAATTTTTTAAAAATTTCCTATAAAAGTAAGAAATTTTTGAAAAATTTCCTATTAAAATAAAACATTTTTGAAAAATTTCCTAAAAACTTAGAAATTTTTTAAAAATTTCCTATAAAAATGTGAAATTTTTTAAAAATTTCCCATAAATTAAGACATTTTCGCAAAATTTCTTATAAAAATAAAAAATTTTTGAAAATTTTCCTTTAAAAATAAAAAAATTTTAAAAATTTTCTATAGAAAAGAAGTTTTTTGAAAATTTCCTAAAAGATAAGAAATTTTTGTAAAACTTTCTATAAAAATAAGAAATTTTTTAAAAATTTCCTATTAAAATAAGAAATTTTTAAAATAGGCAATTTTTAAAAGATTTACTATAAATACATGAAATATTTGAAAAATTTCCTTTAAAAATACGAAATTTTTGAAAAATTTCCTATCAAAATAAGAAATTGTAAAAAAATTCCTTAGAAATATAACATTTTTTGAGAATTTCGTATAAAAATAAAAAAATTTTTAATAATTTCTAACAAAAATAAGAAATTTTCGAAAAATTTCCTTTAAAAATAAGAAATTTTTAAAAAAATTCTTATTACAGTAGGAAATCTCCTATAAAAATAAGAAATTTTAACAAAATTTTCTATAAAAATAAGAAATTTTTAAAAAGTTTCCTATTAAAATAAGAAAATTTTAAATTTCTATAAAATTAAATATTTTTATAAAAATTAGAAATTTTTGAAAAAATTTCTTATAAAAATAAGAAATTTAAATTTTTTTCGTTTAGAAACAAATTATCTTCCAAACGAAATATCGAGATATCTTGAGATAATTGTTTAAATTTAAAGATAGAACGAAAATGCCCTTATATATTGTTCCCTTCACCTGCAGTTATAGCTTAAGATAGCATACAGCAGGTGGTAAAATTCTGCTATTCCTGTTTACTCTAAACTTACATGTTTATGATATCTAATGTCTAATTTAATGGTACATGTGTAGAAAGAAGGCTTCTAGTAATTTAAGACTTACTTGTTTTCTCAAAATACCTAGTAACAGTTTTCTGTATTTTTAAAATACAGATAAAGTAAGAATGTAAAAATTAAATATGTAAGCAAATTGTGTGCAAGAATCGTTGTTAATTTTTTCTATGTATATATGTGTGTGTGTGTATATGTGTATACAAGTATCTATGAACGTATGAAGAAGCTAGCAAGTAATTTGCATACCGGATCAATCCTGAAAAATTAATGGCTTCCCAGACAGATAACGCTATAAACCGCAAAAGGAAACACCAAAAGCACCCAGCCAACTGTTACCATATACCGGAGCAGCAAAAGCAAGCAACAAACAGCACTCGAGCAAAAGAAAATGTTGGAAAATATATAAAAAGAATTTTCATTTAATAGATAAAATAAACAAAATATAAGAGAAGAGTAGCTGTAGCAGCAGCACCATGTGTGAGTTACTTAATGTTATGGGTTGAAACTTACGCATAACCCACAACTGCGGCACGAGGATGCAACAAATTGTGGAGGGAGTGAAAAAGAAGGAGAAGAATGGTGGGAAGAAAGTGCTAACATCAACAATATTAGAACATAAAATTAAACAGCAGGATGTAAAAATTATATTAACTATATTGTTAGGCAAATAAATAATGATTCTCTGGAAATATATTTGTATACAAAAAAGAAATATTAAGTTTTGGTTTAGACAAATTTTAAGGTATCTGATTTTGTTCGCAGCTACATCAGTTAAAGTTTTAAAATACTCTATACCTCAGATCTTTATGAGCATTCATCAAACCTGATCACATGGTTATAAGCACACATAGACAAATAGAACATAAGTCCACATATAGCAGAAACGGTTTCATAAGGAAAGTTTTTCTATAAAAACATTTCATAAATTAAGTTTTTCAATCGAAAAAATTTTATAAGGAAGTTTTTCCATAGTAAAAGTTTTAGAAGGAATGTTTTTCTATAGAAAAAATTTCATAAGGAAAGTTTTTCTATAGAAAAAATTTCATAGGGAAAGTTCTTCTATAGAAAAAAATTCATAAGGAAAGTTTTTATATAGAAAAAACTTCATAAGGAAAGTTTTTCTATAGAAAAAATTTCATAAGGAAAGTTTTTCTATAGGAAAAATTTCATAAGGAAAGTTCTTCTATAGAAAAAATTTCATAAGGAAAGTTTTTCTATAGAAAAAATTTCATAAGGAAAGTTTTTCTATAGAAAAAATTTCATAAGGAAAGTTTTTCTATAGAAAAAATTTCATAAGGAAAGTTTTTCTATAGAAAAAATTTCATAAGGAAAGTTTTTCTATAGAAAAAATTGCATAACGAAAGTTTTTCTATAGAAAAAATTTCATAAGGAAAGTTTTTGTATAGAAAAAATTTCATAAGGAAAGTTTTTATATAAAAACATGAAATTTTTTGAAAAATTTCCTATAAAAATATGAAATTTTTGAAAAATTTGCTATAAAAATATGAAATTTTTAAAAATTTCCTATAAAAATATAATATTTTTTAAAAATTTGCTATACAATTATGAAATTTTTAAAAAATTTACTATAAAAATATGAAATTTTTGAAAAATTTGCTACAAAAATATGAAATTTTTTAAAATTTCTTATAAAAATATGAAATTTTTAAAAATTTCTTATAAAAATATGAAATGTTTGAAAACTTTTGAAAAACTTCCTATTAAAATACGAAATTTTTGAAAAGTTTTATATCAAAATATGAATTTTTAGAAAAATTCCTATCAAAATATGAAATTTTTGCAAAATTTCCTATAAACATATGAAATTTTCGAAAAATTTGCTATAAAATTATTAAATTTTTAAAAAATTTGCTATAAGATCATGAAATTTTTGAAAAATTTGATAAAAAAAAATATGAAATTTTTGAGAAATTTCCTATAAAAATATAAAACTTTTGAGAAATTTCCAATAAAAATATGAAATTTTTGAAAAATTTCCTATAAAAATATGAAATTTTTAAAAAAATTTCCTATAAAAATAAGAAATTTTTGAAAAATTTCCTATAAAAAAATGAAATTTTTGAAAAATTTTCCATAAAAATATGAAATTTTTGAAAAATTTCCGATAAAAATATAAAATTTTTGAAAATTTTAATATAAAAATATGAAATTTTTGAAAAATTTTCTAAAAAAATATGAAATTTTTGAAAAACTTCCTACAAAAATACGAAATTTTTTAAAAACTTCCCATAAAAATGTGAAATTTTTGAAAAATTTCCCATAAAAATGTGAAATTTTTGAAAAATTTCCCATAAAAATGTGAAATTTTTAAAAATTTTCCTATAAAAATATGAAACTTTTGAAAAATTTCCTATAAAAATATGAAATTTTTAAAAAATTTCCTATAAAACTATGAAATTTTTGAAAAATTTCCCATAAAAATATGAAATTTTTGAAAAATTTCCTATAAAAATATGAAATTTTTGAAAAATTTTTCTATAAAAATATGAAATTTTTGAAAAATTTTTCTATAAAAATATGAAATTTTTGAAAAATTTCCTATAAAAATATGAAATTTTTGAAAAATTTCCTATAAAAATATGAAATTTTTGAAAAATTTCCTATAAAAATATGAAATTTTTGAAAAATTTCCTATAAAATATGAAATTTTTGAAAAATTTCCTATAAAATATGAAATTTTTGAAAAATTTCCTATAAAAATATGAAATTTTTGAAAAATTTCCTATAAAAATATGAAATTTTTGAAAATTTCCTATAAAAATATGAAATTTTTGAAAAATTTCCTATAAAAATATAAAATTTTTGAAAAATTTCCTATAAAAATATGAAATCTTTTAAAAATTTTTCTATAAAAATATGAAATTTTTGAAAAATTTGCTATAAAAATATGAAATTTTTGAAAAAATTTGCTTAAAAAAATATATGAAATTTTTGAAAAATTTGCTATAAAATTATAAAATTTTTGAAAAATTTCCTATAAAAATAGGAAATTTTTGAAAAATTTCCTATAAAAATAGGAAATTTTTGAGAAATTTCCTATAAAAATATGAAATTTTTGAAAAATTTCCTATAAAATATGAAATTTTTGAAAAATTTCCTATAAAATAGGAAATTTTTGAAAAATTTCCTATAAAAATATGAAATTTTTGAAAAATTTCCTATAAAAATATGAAATTTTTGAAAAATTTCCTATAAAAATATGAAATTTTTGAAAAATTTCCTATAAAAATAGGAAATTTTTGAAAAATTTCCTATAAAAATATGAAATTTTTGAAAAATTTCCTATAAAAATATGAAATCTTTTAAAAATTTTTCTATAAAAATATGAAATTTTTGAAAAATTTGCTATAAAAATATGAAATTTTTGAAAAAATTTGCTTAAAAAAATATATGAAATTTTTGAAAAATTTGCTATAAAATTATGAAATTTTTAAAAAATTTCCTATAAAAATATGAAATTTTTGAAAAATTTTCTATAAAAATATAAAATTTTTGAGAAATTTCTTATAAAAATATGAAATTTTTGAAAAATTTCCTATAAAAATATGAAACTTTAGAAAAATTTCCTATAAAAATAGGAAATTTTTTTAAATTTTTTTATAAAAATAGAGAATTTTGGAAAAATATCCTGAAAAATAGAAAATTTAAAAAAATCTTTAAATAAGAAATTTAAAGAAAAAATAAACAAATTTACATAATAATAATTTTGGAATAAATTTTTCTATTAAAGATTTTTGATGTGATACAGTTTTTGTATTAAGTAATACAACTTTTTGCAATTTAACACATTCTGAAAAATACTCACTACTATTTGACTGCACATGATGTATTTATTTAAAAGGAAAATTAAAATTTGCATAAATACTTTGCTATAACAATATGAACAATTGCGAAAAGAAAAAGTAAAGGTTAATCTTATTACATGCATACGCAAATAACAAGAAGAAAAATGAAAAATAAAGCTAAAAGTCAATAAAACGGGGAGGAAAAAATAAGTAAAATACCAACATTTTCCATAAGAACTTCGTTGGTGGAAAATTTTGTATGCGTAAAATATTTTAACCAAAAAATTAAATTACATGAATAACAAATGTCGAGCAGTCAACCTTAAGGACTAAAGAAGAATAAAGGCAACTATTTGGAGCTTCGTTTTGCTTGAACTCCTTGTTGGAGGTCTGGGTTTTTGTAAAAATGCAATTGCATGTTGGTTGGGAACATGATTTCTTTTTGCAATGAAAGAAGATAAAAAGTCAACAATTTTTCTGTCATTTGCATAAATGACTTTTGTTTTCTTTGTTCGAGAAGGAGAAATGGTTTGAATTCACTAACGAACTCCTTATTCCAACCTCCACAATTGAAATACAATTGTAAATATTTCTCTTGTGTGGTAGTGAATTATTTAAAGATCATTGTCGTTAACATCGAAAACATACTTAAGCGATCTTAATATAAATTTGAAATATGTTTGTAGCAGATTTTGCGTTAAATCGTTATGGCTTTGACTTGTGTTATAGCTATACCTTACACCATCTTAGCTTGGGGGGATTTTATGTTCAACTCAATAGAATATTTGTCCGAAATCATTTAATCGGATTAAATTCCTAAATCGTTTAAACAATTTTTAAGAAGTTTGTACGATTTTTTTTTAGGCTAAGAGTTTTGAAGTTGATCCATTATTTAAAGAACTTTTCATAGAACTGATGAGTTGATTTTTATGTTAATAGACAGGTTTCTTATTAGCTTTCTGCTGCTAGGGTATCATGCAGTCGATTTCTGACTGACTTGTTATTTTATGCCTTTGAGCTGTAAACTTTCCTTGTAGAAGAGCTATATATTTGCATAGTTTATCCCTAAAGTTATTATATCAACTCCTGCTGCAGTTGAGCTGTTTTCTGGAGTAGAAGGTGGATGTTTGATGCTGTCATCATAGCTCCTGTTGCTACAAATTAAATATGTTGTTGAAGTTATCGCGATTGCAATATGTTACCAAGTGAGATGTTGGGATGCAACATTTATGCGCGTAGTTATTTGAAATAATAGACTGTTTTTCAAAAAGCATTTAATATATCGCATGGGCCATCTATTCTCTAACATTCGCCATATTATTTTCATAGAACGAAAAGAATTGACTTACGCTTGAGTCACTTTGAGATTTTCGAGTTACCGTGAAAGTTAAGTCCGTCAGTCCTTCGGTATGTCTTTCTATAGAAAAACTTTCTATATAGAATTTTTTTTCATATTTTTTTTTTTCTATTTTTGTACGAAATTTTTCAAAAATTTGCTATTTTTTCCTATTTTTATAGGAAATTTTTCAAAAATTTCCTATTTTTATAGGAAATTTTTCAAAAATTTCCTATTTTTATAGGAAATTTTTCAAAAATTTCCTATTTTTATAGGAAATTTTTCAAAAATTTCCTATTTTTATAGGAAATTTTTCAAAAATTTCCTATTTTTATAGGAAATTTTTCAAAAATTTCCTATTCTTATAGGAAATTTTTCAAAAATTTCCTATTTTTATAGGAAATTTTTCAAAAATTTCCTATTTTTATAGGAAATTTTTCAAAAATTTCCTATTTTTATAGGAAATTTTTCAAAAAATTCCTATTTTTATAGGAAATTTTTCAAAAATTTCCTATTTTTATAGGAAATTTTTCAAAAATTTCCTATTTTTATAGGAAATTTTTCAAAAATTTCCTATTTTTATAGGAAATTTTTCAAAAATTTCCTATTTTTATAGGAAATTTTTCAAAAATTTCCTATTTTTATAGGAAATTTTTCAAAAATTTCCTATTTTTATAGGAAATTTTTCAAAAATTTCCTATTTTTATAGGAAATTTTTCAAAAATTTCCTATTTTTATAGGAAATTTTTCAAAAATTTCCTATTTTTATAGGAAATTTTTCAAAAATTTCCTATTTTTATAGGAAATTTTTCAAAAATTTCCTATTTTTATAGGAAATTTTTCAAAAATTTCCTATTTTTATAGGAAATTTTTCAAAAATTTCCTATTTTTATAGGAAATTTTTCAAAAATTTCCTATTTTTATAGGAAATTTTTCAAAAATTTCCTATTTTTATAGGAAATTTTTCAAAAATTTCCTATTTTTATAGGAAATTTTTCAAAAATTTCCTATTTTTATAGGAAATTTTTCAAAAATTTCCTATTTTTATAGGAAATTTTTCAAAAATTTCCTATTTTTATAGGAAATTTTTCAAAAATTTCCTATTTTTATAGGAAATTTTTCAAAAATTTCCTATTTTTATAGGAAATTTTTCAAAAATTTCCTATTTTTATAGGAAATTTTTCAAAAATTTCCTATTTTTATAGGAAATTTTTCAAAAAATTCCTATTTTTATAGGAAATTTTTCAAAAATTTCCTATTTTTATAGGAAATTTTTCAAAAATTTCCTATTTTTATAGGAAATTTTTCAAAAATTTCCTATTTTTATAGGAAATTTTTCAAAAATTTCCTATTTTTATAGGAAATTTTTCAAAAATTTCCTATTTTTATAGGAAATTTTTCAAAAATTTCCTATTTTTATAGGAAATTTTTCAAAAATTTCCTATTTTTATAGGAAATTTTTCAAAAATTTCCTATTTTTATAGGAAATTTTTCAAAAATTTCCTATTTTTATAGGAAATTTTTCAAAAATTTCCTATTTTTATAGGAAATTTTTCAAAAATTTCCTATTTTTATAGGAAATTTTTCAAAAATTTCCTATTTTTATAGGAAATTTTTCAAAAATTTCCTATTTTTATAGGAAATTTTTCAAAAATTTCCTATTTTTATAGGAAATTTTTCAAAAATTTCCTATTTTTATAGGAAATTTTTCAAAAATGTCCTATTTTTATAGGAAATTTTTCAAAAATTTCCTATTTTTATAGGAAATTTTTCAAAAATTTCCTATTTTTATAGGAACTTTTTCAAAAATTTCCTATTTTTATAGGAAATTTTTCAAAAATTTCCTATTTTTATAGGAAATTTTTCAAAAATTTCCTATTTTTATAGGAAATTTTTCAAAAATTTCCTATTTTTGTAGGAAATTTTTCAAAAATTTCCTATTTTTATAGGAAATTTTTCAAAAATTTCCTATTTTTATAGGAAATTTTTCAAAAATTTCCTATTTTTATAGGAAATTTTTCAAAAATTTCCTATTTTTATAGGAAATTTTTCAAAAATTTCCTATTTTTATAGGAAATTTTTCAAAAATTTCCTATTTTTATAGGAAATTTTTCAAAAATTTCCTATTTTTATAGGAAATTTTTCAAAAATTTCCAATTTTTATAGGAAATTTTTCAAAAATTTCCTATTTTTATAGGAAATTTTTCAAAAATTTCCTATTTTTATAGGAAATTTTTCAAAAATTTCCTATTATTATAGGAAATTTTTCAAAAATTTCCTATTTTTATAGGAAATTTTTCAAAAAATTCCTATTTTTATAGGAAATTTTTCAAAAATTTCCTATTTTTATAGGAAATTTTTCAAAAATTTCCTATTTTTATAGGAAATTTTTCAAAAATTTCCTATTTTTATAGGAAATTTTTCAAAATTTTCCTATTTTTATAGGAAATTTTTCAAAAATTTCCTATTTTTATAGGAAATTTTTCAAAAATTTCCTATTTTTATAGAAAATTTTTCAAAAATTTCCTATTTTTATAGGAAATTTTTCAAAAATTTCCTATTTTTATAGGAAATTTTTCAAAAATTTCCTATTTTTATAGGAAATTTTTCAAAAATTTCCTATTTTTATAGGAAATTTTTCAAAAATTTCCTATTTTTATAGGAAATTTTTCAAAAATTTCCTATTTTTATAGGAAATTTTTCAAAAATTTCCTATTTTTATAGGAAATTTTTCAAAAATTTCCTATTTTTATAGGAAATTTTTCAAAAATTTCCTATTTTTATAGGAAATTTTTCAAAAATTTCCTATTTTTATAGGAAATTTTTCAAAAATTTCCTATTTTTATAGGAAATTTTTCAAAAATTTCCTATTTTTATAGGAAATTTTTCAAAAATTTCCTATTTTTATAGGAAAGTTTTCAAAAATTTCCTATTTTTATAGGAAATTTTTCAAAAATTTCCTATTTTTATAGGAAATTTTTCAAAAATTTCCTATTTTTCTAGGAAATTTTTCAAAAATTTCCTATTTTTATAGGAAATTTTTCAAAAATTTCCTATTTTTATAGGAAATTTTTCAAAAATTTCCTATTTTTATAGGAAATTTTTCAAAAATTTCCTATTTTTATAGGAAATTTTTCAAAAATTTCCTATTTTTATAGGAAATTTTTCAAAAATTTCCTATTTTTATAGGAAATTTTTCAAAAATTTCCTATTTTTATAGGAAATTTTTCAAAAATTTCCTATTTTTATAGGAAATTTTTCAAAAATTTCCTATTTTTATAGGAAATTTTTCAAAAATTTCCTATTTTTATAGGAAATTTTTCAAAAATTTCCTATTTTTATAGGAAATTTTTCAAAAATTTCCTATTTTTATAGGAAATTTTTCAAAAATTTCCTATTTTTATAGGAAATTTTTCAAAAATTTCCTTTTTTTATAGGAAATTTTTCAAAAATTTCCTATTTTTATAGGAAATTTTTCAAAAATTTCCTATTTTTATAGGAAATTTTTCAAAAATTTCCTATTTTTATAGGAAATTTTTCAAAAATTTCCTATTTTTATAGGAACTTTTTCAAAAATTTCCTCTTTTTATAGGAAATTTTTCAAAAATTTCCTATTTTTATAGATAATTTTTCAAAAATTTACTATTTTTATAGGAAATTTTTCAAAAATTTACTATTTTTATAGGAAATTTTTCAAAAATTTACTATTTTTATAGGAAGTTTTTCAAAAATTTACTATTTTTATAGGAAATTTTTCAAAAATTTACTATTTTTTTTACGAAAATTTTCAAAAATTTCCTGTTTTTATAGAAATTTTTTCAAAAATTTTCTACTTTTGTAGGAAATTTTTCAAAAATTTACTATTTTTATAGGAAATTTTTCAAAAATTTCCTATTTTTATAGGAAATTTTTCAAAAATTTCCTATTTTTATAGGAAATTTTTCAAAAATTTCCTATTTTTATAGGAAATTTTTCAAAAATTTCCTATTTTTATAGAAAATTTTTCAAAAATTTCCTATTTTTATAGGAAATTTTTTAAAAATTTCCTATTTTTATAGGAAATTTTTCAAAATTTCCTATTTTTATAGGAAATTTTTCAAAATTTCCTATTTTTATAGGAAATTTTTCAAAATTTCCTATTTTTATAGGAAATTTTTCAAAAATTTCCTAGTTTTAAGAACATTTTTTAATTATCTCCAAATTTAAGTCTTAATATTTTCAATTACGAGAACCATTTAAAAAACTATGTAAAATAAATTAATTTTCCTATTCTCTAGTGGATTGTAGTTATTGTTGTATAGTAGTTTTTTGAACAATAGATAATTATAATACTCACACATCCATTCGCATAAATGGATGCATACCCCAGAGTAGAGAATATACATATATTGTTATCGTTGCGTATGAGTGATATATGTATGTAGATTATAATGTACAAAATACATGCAAACAAATGCATCAAGTATAAATTCCAAAGTGCTTGTGGAGAATTTAGAATGTGGCATATGTGAAATATTTATTTTTTGGCTTATTTGTTGAGCTCGTAGCTTCAAGTATAAATCTTTTTGTGTATATGAGTATTTATGAGTTTGTATTTGTATAACTGAAGCATGCACTAGTACAAATAAAAAGTGAAATGTATATGTTATATATGCATGTATATTAATATATGGCAAATAAACAGTCATATAAGCATTTATTAGTTAAGTAGGGGTATTCTTATGTCTATAACCATTCATACATATTCATTTATTTGTTTGTTCAGTCTCATATTTCATTATGAATCATTTAATACATTTATAGGAGTATATTCCAAAGTATTTGTAATTTATGCAAGTTGTCTTTTAATTGAATCATTATATCATGATTCTTTATTACATCCTCTAATACTTATGTACATTCATTTGTTTGCAAATGTATCAGTATTTATCAATCTGTTGTTTGCTTCTAATATTGCAAAATCTCCTTTCTATTAAATACCCATTCAATTCATTTCATTTTCCTTTAATTTATTTTACTCCACCCTTCTAATGTTGTGCTGGTAATTAATTTATGTATTCGGGTCAAAATATTTTATTGTCTTTTAAATGCTACGAGTAGTTTCTTTTTGGAGAGATATATTAATTAAATATTTAATTTTCTAAACAAGTAGGACGTGAGTACTTGGAAAATATGATAATTAAATTGAAAACAAAAGGGAATAGATTTCAATAAAGAGGAAACCAAACAATTTATTATTCTTTGGAAATTTTATTTTATAATATCGAAAATATATATATAAAAGTAATAAGTTTTTTGAAGTACAAAATTAAACTGAAAACTAAAGAAATTTCTGTACGAAATATTTTACTCATAAGAAAATCTAGATTTGAAATATTTCTTGCAAGAATATTTTTATGAAATTATTGGAAAATTACCTATAAAAATAAGAAATTTTAGAAAATTTTCTATAAAAATAAGAAATTAAAAAAAAAAAATCCAATAAAAATAAGAAACTATTAAAAAATTTCCTTTAAAAATAAGAAATTTAAAAAAAAAATTATCCATAAAAAAAGGAATTTTTGAAAAATTTTCTATAAAAATAAGAAATTTTTGAAAAAAAATTCTTTAAAAATAAGAAACTAGTGAAAAATTTCTTATAAAAATAAAAAATTTTTGAAAACTTTCGCACAAAAATAAAAAACTTTTGAAAAATTTGCTATAAAATTAAAAAAAATTCAAAAACTTCGTATAAAAAAACAAAAAATAAAAGAATTTTTCAACAAAAAAAAAAATATAAAAAAATAAGAAATTTTAAAAAGAATTCGATAAAAATGACAAATTTTTGAAAAATTTTCTATAAAAATAAAAAAATTTTGAAAAATTTCCTAATAAAATAAAAAATTTCCTATAAAAATAAAAAATTTTTGAAAAATTAAACAGATTTTAAAAACTTGTTGTAAAAATAAAAAAATTTTATAAAATTTCCATTAAAAATAAGAAATTTTTAAAAATTTCCTATAGAAAAAAATTTAAATTTTTGCTATTATACTAGGAACTTTTTAAAAATTTTTTATAAAAGTAAGAAATTTTTGAAAAATTTATTATAAAAATAAGATTTTTTTAAAAAAATTTCTGCAAAAATAAGAATTTTTTTAAATCTCCTTTAAAAATTAGAAATTTTCGGAATTTTTCTTTTTTGAAAAATTTTCTATAGAAATAAATATATTTGAAAAAATTTTCTATATAAAAAAAGAAATTTTTGAAAATTTTTCTATAAAAATAATAAATTTTTGAAAAATTTCCAATAAAAATAAGAACTGTTTGAAAAATTTCCTATAAAAATAAGATATTATTGAAATAAATATTATAAATAAGAAATTTTTGAAATTTTTTTTTTTTGTAAAAATAAGAAATTTTAAAAAAAAATTCGATAAAAGTAAGAAATTTTTGAAAAATTTCTTATAAAGTTAAAAAAAATTCATAAGAATATAAGAAATTTTTAAAAAATTTTCTATAGAAATAAAAAATTTATGAAAAAATTACTATAAAAATAAGAAATTTTTGAAAAAAATTTTCTGTAAAAATAAACAAATTTTTCAAAAATTTTATTTCACAAAATTTCTATAAAAATAAGAAATATATGAAAAATTTTCTATAAAAATATGAAACTTTTGAAAAATTTTCTATAAAATAAAGAAATTTTTGAAAAATTTCCCATAAAAATAATAAGTTTTCGAAAAATTTCTTATAAAAATAGGAAATGTTTGAAAGATTTCCTATTAAAAAAAATTGTTTAAAAAATTTCCTTTAAAAATAAAAATTTAAATAACACATAGACAATGGCACGTTTACTTATCACAACTGCAATAGGAATACAATTAAAAGTCGGAGCTTAGATAATTCGAAAATCTTAATTAAACAGGCATTTATATATGTATAGACAACTTTGTGTGTATTTAATGCTTAGTTCAAACTAATAAACACAACCATTACATATTTCACCCAAATTTATATATAAATAATCCACTAATAAATTATGAAGATTTATTAACAGGCTAAGCCTTTTCTCCGCAATCTGATGAAATCTCTTTCATCTGAACTTATCTTAAGAAATTAAACAAATCGATAACATGATTTTATACCCGAGTGGCTTGAAGTCACGTAGATAGAACAAAAATAAGTTGAGATTACAATGAGTTACTAAAGCCAAGGAAGTATTAGTTTATAATGTAAAATCAAGTGTTTAAGTTTACATGATTATTAAGGGGCTTAACATAGTAAATTATAATTTGAAATATTTTAATTGAGATTTAAAGATATTGTATGAATTTAATAGGAATACTGATAAAGTATATCAACATAAAGTATATGAAAACAAAATTTAAATTAAACTAATATAAATTTTTCCTGAAATATTTCCCATAATTGCCTATATTTTTCTAGCCCAACTGTTAGTCTTGTTTTGCATAAAACCAATATTTACCTCTCATTTTCTTCACAAAAAAATATGAACATATAAACTTGACTTTAAAATTTAAGCAAATATCAACGCAAGTAAACACTGATAAATGGTAATTTAATTTTAATATTTTTCTACCCCACAAATTTCAATAATATTAACCTTATTCTCATAAAACTTAAGTTTATGAGTCTAAAAAAAATATATAAAATGAAAAATATAAATATATCCTGGAGAGCTCTATACATACATAAAAAAATTATAAATAGCCCATGTGCATATTTGTATATGTCATAATCATTACTAGCCAGAGAGATTCATATTAATAATAAGAAAATAAAAAATAGCAGGTATTTTTATACTTTTATGTACATATGTTTGTGCGTGGAATTTATATTAAATATACATATACATATATGCATATACTTATTTATGTTTATATAAACATATATGTATTATATGCGAATATATAAGCCACTGAAGTTATTTTTTATGATTATGTCTAGCAAAGTATATTAAAATTATATTTTACCACATACAAATATTTACTCTTAGATATATGTATATATACTTATATATACCTGTTTATGTGTTACCGTTGTGGCCTCGAGCGATAACCACTTAAGTCGACTTAATATGGAACAACAAAATCACTTTTAATTACATTTGCAACAAAAGGTTAACCTGGCGGTCAGCTAAGCTCTATTTAATAAAATATTATACACATTTTTTGATTTACAATTTTTAAACAAAAAAATTTCTGAATAAAATATTTTGACTAAAATACTTTTCATTTCAAATTTTTAACAATAAAAAAATTTCTATATACAATCTTTACAACGAGAAATATTTTATGTAAAAAATTTTCTATTTAAACTTTTTAGATTAAAAAATTTTCAACAGAAAATTTGAAGACCTAAAAATTTCCTTTACAAAATTAAAGACCTAAAAATTTTCGTTAAAAATTTTAGACCCAGCAATTTTTTATATAAAAATATAAAAAATATCTTGTAGATAAAATTTCAAGACCGAGAAGTTTTCTATTTCAAAATTTTCTTAAATACATGAAACTTTTATATAACATTTTAAAATCCAAAAATTTTTATATAAAATTTTTAGGCCAAAAAAGTCTCTATATAAATTTTTTAGACCAAAATGTTTTCTATAAAAAATTTTTAAATCGAAAATTTTTTCGGAGCGACAAATTTTCTATATAAAATTTTTAGACATCAAAATTTTATACAGAAATTTTTTTGGTCTTAGACGAAAAATTTTTTTAGATCGAAAAACAATATATGTATCAAATTTTTATGGCGAACAATTTTCTTTATAAAATTTTAAGAACAAAAAATGTTCCATATAAAATTTTTAGACCGAAAAATTTTCCATATAAAATTTTTAGACCGAAAAATTTTCTATATAAAATTTTTAGACCGAAAAATTTTCTATATAAAATTTTTAGACAGAAAAATTTTTTATATAAAATTTTATATACAAAATTTTTAGACCAAAAGAATTTCAATATAAAATTTTTCTGTCAAAAAAAAAAAATTTAAGTCGAAAAATTTTCTATACACAATTTTTAGACCGAAAAATTTTCTATATAAAATTTTTAGACAGAAAAATTTTTTATATAAAATTTAATATACAAAATTTTTAGACCAAAAGAATTTCAATATAAAATTTTTCGGTAAAAAAAAAAAATTTAAGTCGAAAAATTTTCTATACACAATTTTTAGACCGAAAAATTTTCTATATAAAATTTTTAGACCGAAAAATTTTCTCTTTTTTATAAAATTTTTAGACCGAAAAATGTTCTCTTTTTTATAAAATTTTTAGACCGAAAAATTTTCTATAAAAAATTTTTAGACCGAAAAATTTTCTATAAAAAATTTTTAGACCGAAAAAATTTTAGACCGAAAAATTTTCTATAAAAAATTTTAAGACCGAAAAATTTTCTACAAAATATTTTTAGACCGAAAAATTTTCTATAAAAACTTTTTTATAAAATTTTTAGACCGAAAAATTTTCTATAAAAAATTTTTAGACCGAAAAATTCTTTATATAAAATTTTAATACAATAGAAATCTGAAAATAAAATTTTAAGACGGAAAGTTTTTTATGTAAAATTCTTAGACTGAAAAATTTCCTAATACAATTTTTAGACCGTAAAATTTTTTATATAAGATTTTTAGACCGAAAAATTTTTTAAATAAAATTTTAGAACGAAAAATTTTCTACATAAAATTTTTAGACCAAAAAATTTTATATACAAAATTTTAAGACCAAAATATTTTCTATACACAATAAAAATTTTCAATATAAAATTTTTAGATCGAAAAATTGCCTATATAAAATTTTTAACCCGAAAAATTTTTAACTTAAAATTTTTAGACCGAAAAATTTTCTATTTATAATTATTAAAATTTTTGGACCGAAAGCTTTTCTATATAAAATTTTTAGATCGAAAAATTTTCTATATAAAATTTTCAAACAAAAAAATTTTCTGTATAAAATCTTTTGACCGAAAAATTTTCTAAATGATATTTTTAGATCGAAAGATTTTATATATATATATAATATTTATATATAAATTTTCTATATAAAATTTTTTAACAAAAAATTTTATATACAAAATTTTAAGAACAAATTATTTTCTATATAAAATGTTTCGGTCTAAAAATTTTCTATATAAAATTTTTAAAACAAAAAATTTTCTTTATACAATTTATAGAATGATAAATTTTTTATATAAAATTTTAAGTGCGAAAAATTTTTTATATAAAATTTTTAGACATCAAAATTTATACAGAAATTTTTGTGGTCTTAGATGAAAAATTTTTTTTAGATCGAAAACAATTTATGTATCAAATTTGTATGGCGAAAAATTTTCTAAATAAAATTTTTAGAACGAAAAATTTTCTACATAAAATTTTTTGACCAAAAAATTTTATATACAAAATTTTTGACCAAAATATTTTCTATACAAATAAAAAATTTTCTATATAAAATTTTTAGACCAAAAAAATTTCTTAATAAAATTTCTAGACCTAAAAATTGCCTGTATAAAATTTTTAAACCGAAAAATTTTTTACTTAAAATTTTTAGACCGAAAGATTTTCTATTTATAATTATTAAAAGTTTTAGACTGAAAGCTTTTCTACAAAAAATTTTTGGATCGAAAAATTTTATATATAAGATTTTTAGATCAAAAAATTTTCTAAATAATATTTTAGAAAGCAAAATTTTCTATATAAAATTTTTAGACAAAACATTTTATATACAAATTTTTTAGAACAAAATATTTTCTATATAAAATGTTTCGGTCTAAAAATTTTCCATATACAATTTTTAAAACGAAAAATTTTCTATGTACAATTTAAAGAATAATCAATTTTCTATATAAAATTTTAAGTTCAAAAAGTTTTCTTTATAAAATTTTCTATATGAAGTTTCTAGACAAAAAAATGTTCTATAACAAATTTTTAGACCGAAAATTTTTCTTTATAAAATTTTTAGTTCGAAATATTTTCTATATCAAATTTTTAAACCAAAAAATTTTTTATATAAAATTTTAAAACAATAGAATTTTGTAAATAAAAATTTTAAGACCGAAAATTTTCTATATAATATTGCTAGACAGAAAAATCTTCTATATAAAATTTTAAGAACGACAAATTTTCTATAAAAATTTTTTAACCCGAAATATTTTCTATATAAAATTTTTAGACAGAACATTTTATATACAAATTTTTTAGAACAACATATTTTCTATATAAAATGTTTCGGTCTAAAAATTTTCCATATAAAATTTTTAAAACGAAAAATTTTCTATGTACAATTTAAAGAATGATCAATTTTCTATATAAAATTTTAAGTTCAAAAAATTTTCTATATAAAATTTTTACAACGAAAAATTTTCTATATAAAGTTTCTAGACAAAAAAATTTTCTATAACAAATTTATAGAACGAAAATTTTTCTTTATAAAATTTTTAGTTCGAAATATTTTCTATATCAAATTTTTAAACCAAAAAATTTTTTATATAAAATTTTAAAACAATAGAATTTTGTAAATAAAAATGTTAAAACCGAAAATTTTCTATATAATATTCCTAGACAAAAATTAAAAATAAAAATTTTTTAACCCGAAATATTTTCTATATAAAATTAAATTTAATTAAAAATTTTTAAACCAAAAAAAATTTTGCTGCATAAAATTTTAGACCGAAAAATTTCATATAAACAAATTTTTATACTAAAAAGTTTCTGTATAAAATTTTGGGACTATTTTCAATATAAAATTTTTAGGCCGAAAAATTCTATATAAAATTTTTAAACCGAAAAATTTTCTATACAAAATTTTTAAACCGAAAAATTTTCAATATAAAATTTGGGATTAAAAATTAAAAATTTTCGCATCGAAATTTTCAATAAAAAAATTTTTAATCGACAAAATTTTCTACTTAAAATTTTTAAATTTTCCCCTAAAATATTTAGACCAAAAACTTTCTTCATAAAATTTTCTACATAAATTTAAAGATGTTTAAAATAAACAAATGCGAATAGTCATTTTTTTTTTAATAATATCCCGACAATTTTGTTATTTTTTGATAAAACTGCATGCATTCAAATTATTTTAAAAAAAACCTCTGTTAATTCTTTTACTTATGGTTTATGAACATAATTCTGAAAGGTTTTGTTTGTAAAATAAGTAATAACACGAGGTTGTCGATCTGTCTAAATTGGAGATAATCCTGCTGAAGAGATGGCGTAACCAACCATCGAAACGCGTCGAGAAATTTTGGTTTCTCCACAAGCAATTTTTAGCTTTTTATCAATAAATTGGTCTGTTACATTAATAAATAAATGTAACAGATTTGGGATCAAATGCGAATAGTCATTCTTTTTATACCCACCATCAAAAAGAATGGGGGGTATATTGAGATTTTCATTACGTTTGTAATTTCTTTAATATTGGCTCAAAAACCAAAAACGATATATATTCTGAATCCTTATGAAATTCTAATATGATAAAGTGATGTCCGTCCGTCTGGCTGTCTGTCTGTCTGTCTGTTGAAATCACGATAACGCCTTAATGAAAGAAGCTAGCTCACTGAAACTTAGTAGAAATATTCTTCAGCTCTGAGAAATTGGTATTGAAATTGGGCAAAATCGGCTCACATTTGACCATAGCTCTCGTATAACCTCCTCTAGGCTAATCGCTTATTTGTTAATAAATAAATTAATAGCAGCTATGATGATAAAATTTGGTATATAGAAGTTTAACATTAGCCCTAGGCAGCGTATAAAATTTCATCAAAAACGGTTCACATTTAGCCATAGCTCCCATACAAAAAACTTACGGAAACAGCCAAAATTTCACCTAAAATACACTTAAATGCCAATAAATATAAAACTATAATAGATATAATCACTTAATTTAGCACGAGGAGGTCTTATGTCAATGCCAGCCAGTGTGCTAAATTTTGTCACAATCGCTCACCATTTGACCATAGCTCCCATATAAAAAACTTACGGAAACACAAAAATACAAAAAGAAAAGGGGGTTTATGTCAGTCTGTCCGTCAGATAAAAGCTCGATAGCGCCTTAACGAATAGGGCTACAGTAACAAAATTTTTCAAAAGGAAGTCTTATATGAATGCCAGCCAGTGCGCAAAATTTTGTTACAATCGGCTACTATTTGACCATAGCTCCCATGTAAAAAACTTACAGAACACACAAAAATACAATAAGAAAACATGGTCTATGTCCGTCTTTCCGTCAGAGAAAAACGCGATAGCTCCTTAACTACAAGAGCTAGAGAGACAAAATTTAACAATAATATTTTCGATATATTATAGAAATTGTGTGCTAAAAATAAGTAAAAGCGGTTCACATTTAGTTAGAGCTCCTATATAACCCTGCCCCGGGAATCACATTTATGCTAACAAATTGAATAAAATTCTAAAATCTATGACTACTACATTTAGAATAGAGAAGTTTTATGCAACTTTCAGTCAGTATGTCAAATTTTATAGGAATCGGTCTATTTTTGACCATAGCTTTCATATAAAAACCGCTGCCGGTAACCACTAAAATGCCAAAAACGCCAGTTAAAAGCTATTAAATTAAAAACTATCTCAGCTATGGGCACTAAATTTTGCACAAATAAACTTTATATTAATACCAGCCAGTATGTAAAATTTTGTAACAATTAGTCAACATTTGGCTATAGTTCTTATATATATAACATCCCCTTTTTATATCTACAATCAAAAAGATTTGGAGGTACATTCATTATAAAATATTAAGATTGCGTCTACAAAATTAGCTATCAATCAATGTTAGGTCCAGACTTTATATACGGTAGATGCATTAGGAACTCCTTACAAAATATATGAACCTGCCGTGTTGCTATCAATATGTTTATGGCACAATGAAACAACTTATTAATGTAAAACTATATTCGGTTATGTAACAGCATTTTGTCCAAGGTAAATACTAGAGAAACCACTTAAATACTTTTTAATGTTTAACTATAGTAACTATACCACTCCAACCGAATTAAGTCCAAATATATTACCTGCAATACCACATTTGGTCAACATTTTGAATTAGCTGCAACTTGATGGTGGGTATACAAGATTCGGCACAGCCGAATATAAAACTCTTACTTGTTGAATAATATTTACATCCCGACAATTTTGTTATTTTTTATATACCCAGCAAAACTTTGGTAATGGCAAGTACTCTGATAACTGGTTACCTTGTAACGACTACAACATACCATCCGAATAAATAATAAGTTATTACAGAAGTACTTATTTGTAATTAAGATGGTAATTTAAACTGAATGGCCCCGGTTCAAATCCCACCAAGGGCAACAATTTTTTTTAGTTTTTTTTTTATTAAAAGAGTCTTTTTAAATGATTTTTGAATTTTAAGAACTTAAATATTATCTTCTGTAAAAAAAATTTTTAAAACTAACTCACGTTAATGAAAAAATACCATCATGAGTCAATTTTGATTATGTAGGGGATGTTGAATACCAAACACGATTCTAATTGGTCTTTACTTGGTAAGCCCAACTTATCTGGGTCATCCTTCATCTCAACTGTGGACACACACCTCCTCATGGTATCACCCGGGGAGCTAGTTTAACACCCATTAATATTGTGGGTTAACATATTCCGAGAGTTGTCCCATAAGATCGATAAAAATGGGTTAGGATTACGGGCTAGTAACCCTCTCTTGAAAAAAAAATACAATAAAGAGGATAAGATTAGAATTGAAATGTCCCACTACCTAATATTAGAGGACGATGTCCGAAACTTCGATAGAAAGACCAAGTAGAGGAACATTTTTCAAAGCTTGGCCTATAAAATTGGAGAATATTCGCACAAGATCGAAATCCATGGAATTCTAAAATATGCTCGGACTTTGACCTTAACAGGTTGTAACATTTAAGTAAGTAAGAGTCAATCTTATGTAAAAACGTATACAAAAAAGAAGATTTAAATTGTTTAAGTTTTAAAATAATTTTAAAAAAGTTTTAAAATAATTACAAAAAATCGTACAAAAATATTTTTCCAAAAATTACAACAAAGCAAATAATGCAGGGAAAAACAAAGTTATTTTCACATGATTTTGGATCTAAAAATAAAAATTGTTTATATTAATTATAAGCTGCTAAGTTCTCAACATATGAAGTAGCTCAGTGGAAGAGTCTCTGCCTAGCAGTCGGAGGGTCTGGGTTCGAGCCCCCATGGGATCACAAAAAAAATTTTGTATTTCGTTTAAAAATATATGTTTTTAATAAAACAACAACAAAAAAGTTGTTGCTTTTGTTGTTGTTGCTTTTAAATTACTTACCCAAGTCATTACTTTTCTGCAATTGGTAAGTACTTGCCTCCAATGACATCCCCATGTTAATGTAATGACTTAAACAGCGAATGAGTAAGTAGTTCGTGTTCAATAGTTTAACTGTTTAACTCATTATTTGGTAATGAAAAGTTTTACTGGGTACATTTTTTATTTAAAATTTTTAGACTGAAAAATGTTCTTAGAACGATAAATAAAAAAAATCAATGCCTTTATAATAAAAACTATGTTAGAGTATCAATATCACAGCAAATAAGCGATGTATTGAAATTTCTTAGATTTTATTTAAAAATTCACATACATTAGTCGTGTATCAAATAACCTATGTCCTTTAACATTTTAAGTCATCTAGTACTAAGAATCAAGTATTTCTCTACACGATCCCACTCATATATTGATGCAATTTATTTACATACAAAATGCATAACATTTTTTTTTGCATGTCCAAGCACAAATAAATAAGTATGTGTATGTGTTTGTAAGTAATGGTCATAGCCTTCCTGCTAACTATTCAAAGCATATGTAGAAGTATAGAAAAAAAACTTATGATGATTAAAGCCTTAAGTAACCGCTTTAAATACACATATTATGTACCATGAAAAAGTCATAAAAAATATATAAAAGAAAAATTTACATACTGACACAACACAAACAAAATATGAGTCCTTGCAAAATGTTGTTTATTCATACATAGTATAGTTATTTATAAGTATTTGTATGCATGTAAATATATATAGTAGTAAGTAGTAAGTCTACTCATACAATGACGTTATTAAAATTGATGTTGACTTTGATGTTTGCCATGGCATAAATACTCTTACATGGTTTGTACTTCTGAGCATCTGTAATATTGTATAAATATGTCATTATGACAGACTTTGGTTACAGCGCACAAAAAATTTTAATACAAAAATGTTTGCTTAATGATTCAATATTTTTTCTTTTTCCTTTTTTAAAGTTTTTTTTTTATATATTGTATAATGTTACGAAAGAATATTTACATTGACATTTTTCAATACAATGACTGTTTTAAGTTGACGTTATGAGTATGTAGGTCAAAATCATTTATACAAACTTTATATTTGTATTAATCAGAAATTGTTAAATAATGTTTATTTTAGTATTGAAATTTATTTGGCTGAGAATTTAAAATATTTCGCTATCATCGAGTCCTATCTCTAAAGTTTTATATATTCAAAAATCTTTCTACTGTTGTTTAGAATCAATTTTCATTGGCCAAAACCTATATATTTTCTTGACATAGATTAAAATTTTTATGACATCAGAAAGGAAACATATCAAAACTAAGGTAGCCGAAAAATTTTGTCATAATATTGTCAGTAGTTGGCTTGGCTTGCCTTCTACTGCATATATGAAACGGAATTACAGATCGAAAATTGAACTTTAAGCTTAAATTTCTTAACAGTCGCTGTACAAATCATAATAAAATGTAAACTTGACAAAAAAAGAACGACTACAAAATCTTTATTAGTTAAAAAGTTAGAGATTTTTGGCCAATGAATAACGACTCTGAACCACTGTGTGGCGCACAGTAGGGTGACAGGAACAATTTTTTCTTTGATTTCAAATGTTTTTCAACGGAATATTATGACACTAGGTCAAAAAATTTATTTCTGAAAATTTGAGCCAAATCGAACAACGATCCAAAGTTTAAAAGCCCATTTGTATGATGAAAAATGGGTTGTTATTTATTTTTGAGAAATTTCAACCAAAAATAAACAACTTACAAGAAAAAATAATGGAATATTAAAGAAAACTAAAACAGCTTTATTTCAAATAGTCAAAAACAAAAATCCATAAAGTAGCTTTGGAGTTATTCCACTTTTAACCTGAAAATTCATGTCTTTGAGCACGCGCCTAAGGATATGCACCAAAAGTTTTATGTTGTAAATAAAGAAATTTTAAAGTTAGACATGATTTATTATTAAATGACTCGATATTAGAGAATAGTTCAGTTTTGCCCAAATATAATCGAATTTATTTACTTTTTTTCATGTTGGAAAATGGTAAATTTTTCTCAGGTCGATTTCAAAAATCATTTTTTAATTTTTCGAAAATTTGGTTTAACAACTATTACAAATTTAGAATTTACTCACCAGTATGTTAAAACAGACAAATGGGAAAATAAAAATCAAAAAAATGATGGTCGATATCTTGAACAGTTTCGCCGTACCTGTGATTTAAAATTGAAAAATTTCGCGAAAATTAACATTTTTGGGCGAAATTCGAGTAGATGTTCGGTAAATTTTACTTGTATTAAATTTTAACAAAACCAAATATTAATAATTTTGCTTGGTTTATGGAAAACCTATGAGGAAATGTTTTTTAATATTAGAGGAGCTTAACCCATTCTTCACTGGGGTCAAAATATCAAAATTTGAATTTCTTTAAAATTTTCATAGCGAGATTACGTAATAATTAGCGAATTTTAATAAAAATTGGCACACATCTGTTTGTTTATCCAACAAATGGCTGAAATAGTCAAAAATTAAGTAGTTTTGGAGTTATTCCAATTTTAACCTGAAAATTCATGTCTTTGAGCACGCGCCTAAGGATATGCACCAAAAGTTTTATGTTGTAAATAAAGAAATTTTAAAGTTAGACATGATTTATTATTAAATGACTCGATATTAGAGAATAGTTCAGTTTTGCCCAAATATAATCGAATTTATTTACTTTTTTTCATGTTGGAAAATGGTAAATTTTTCTCAGGTCGATTTCAAAAATCATTTTTTAATTTTTCGAAAATTTGGTTCAACAACTATTACAAATTTAGAATTTACTCACCAGTATGTTAAAACAGACAAATGGGAAAATAAAAATCAAAAAAATGATGGTCGATATCTTGAACAGTTTCGCCGTACCTGTGATTTAAAATTGAAAAATTTCGCGAAAATTAACATTTTTGGGCGAAATTCGAGTAGATGCTCGGTAAATTTTACTTGTATTAAATTTTAACAAAACCAAATATCAATAATTTTGCTTGGTTTATGGAAAACCTATGAGGAAAGGTTTTTTAATATTAGAGGAGCTTAACCCATTCTTCACTGGGGTCAAAATATCAAAATTTGAATTTCTTTAAAATTTTCATAGCGAGATTACGAAATATTAAGTAATAATTAGCGAATTTTAATAAAAATTGGCACACGTCTGTTTGTTTATCCAACAAATGGCTGAACCAATTTTGGTTGAAATCCGTCCAATCCTTGGGGTACCTGCTTTGGACCCCCATTTTTTACTTATTTTTCTTCTTAATTTAACACGCAATTCTCAATAGATAAAATTTCACTATTTTTATAGTGAAATTTTAAAAATTTCACTATTTTTATATAGAACTTTCACTATTTTTTTAGGGAAATTTTAAAAATTTCAATATTGTTATAGGGAAATTTTTTAAATTTTACTTTTTTTAAAGGGAGATTTTTTAAATTTCACTATTTTTTTTAGGGAAATTTAAAAAATTTCACTATTTTTACAAAGAAATTTGCAAAATTTACCTTTTTAAATGGGGAAATTTTAAAAATGTCATTACTTTTAAGGGTTTCCCTTTAAATATTTCACTATCTTTGCAAGAAAATTTGCAAAATTTACCTTTTTAAATAGGGAAATTTTAAAAATTTCACTATTTTTAAAGGAAAATTTTCAAAATTTTAAATTGTTTATAAAGAAATTTCAAAAATTTTACTATTTTTATGGGAAAATTTTAAAAATTTCACTATTTTTAAAGAGAAATTTTCAAAATTTTTAATTTTTCAAAAAGGGAATTTCAAAAATTTTACTATTTTTATGGGGAAAATTTCAAAATTTCGCTATTTTTATAGGGAAATTTGAAAATTTTTTCTATTTTTGTAGAGAAATTTTTAAAATTTTATAAGTTTAATTGGTAATTTTCAAAATCTCAGTATATTTTGGAAAAATTTTAAAAGTTTACTATTTTTATATGAAAATTTTCAAAATTTCATTATTAATAATTTTTTAAAATTTAACTATTTTTATAGGGAAATTTAAAAAATTCAAAATTTTTAAAGGGAAATTTGATGAAATTCGGCACACATCTATTGGTTGACCCAAAAAAGTTATTATTTTGGTTTCAATCCATTGACTCATACGAGACTTGCACTTAATTCAATTTGATTTAAAAGTTACGCCTAAACGACTGCAACACTTTTTGCTTAAATTATGCGTAACAATTTACGTGGCTTTTTTTTAGGAAATTTTAAAGTTTTTTCTACGATCGGTAAATTTCGGTGAATTTTTTGTGCCCAATCTAAAAAAGAGACTTTAACCTTTTACATGGTTATGGTGATAGTACACTCAGAATATTATGTAAGTAAAATTAACTTAAAATGTAATTTGAAATGAATGAATATTCATTTAAAACCCGGTCAACTGATTTTTCATTCAAATTCAATAAATATTTCATTTAAATTTAACTGATAAAAATTTAAACTACATTTTCAGTTTTAAAATCGGAATATTCAGTTGTTTTCAAAAAAAATTACTGACAAAAATTTAAACTACATTTTTAGTATAAAAAACGGAAATTTTCATTTATTTTTAAAAAATTGAATGGTAAAGAACTACGTAAAATTTCCGTAAAACGGACAATTTTCATTTGTTTTGTGATTAACTTAACATAAAAGACGAAACCATAAAAAGGTTATATCCTTTAAGGCATCAAAAAACCAAACAGACAGAACAAAGTTTGTTGTTTGCTTAGGCCATACCCCGTGATAGGCGGCCAGTATTATAAAAAGTTTCTTCAGTAAGCAAACCTAACATACTTAAGGAAAAACAATAATTAAACAAATACGAATTATATTTGATACAATAATTGAAAAAATATATAAAAACTAAACAACTGATATTTTCAAATGTTTCGGATTTTCAGTATTTTTTTGTAGGTTGTTTTTTAAACAAATGTATAAATATGTTAAAAATCAATTTTCATTTAAATTTAAATGAATATTCATTTGAAAACAACATAACCGAAAATTTCCTAAACAACATACAATCAGTTACTCTAATAATTTCCTGAGTGTACCGAGCAAAACCGAGGCAACTTAGTTTTTGTCAAAAGAAAAAGGAAAATACAGAATTTTGTATAGATTTTTATATTTCCTGATATCTCCTAAACTATATACGAAATAAAGCTATTCTCTTATGTAGACTTAAACTCAGTTTCCTACCTACATTAAATGGACATCAAGAAACTATATTCGATGCATGAGCTTCTGAGTTGGAAGAAAAATTTCATCACTTTTCATTTAAGAACATTAAGCACATTTCAATACCTTTTTTATAACACACAATATAACTTTTTCTTGAAAACAGTTATTGATCCTCTATACCAAGACTCTTCTCTGTTTACAAGAAATACTTCCCTTCTCTTCTGGGTCACTCTTAAGTAAATCGCATGTTATATACATGTCTCTTAGCGGGATTGTCATACATAAAATGTGGAGATTACTGTTCATGGCTGACTCCTGATCATTTTTTCTTAAATATACTTTAGAAATTCTAGTCATAATAGAAAATATGTAGTAAACTTGATAGTATAAAGTCATAGAAATATACAAACTCAAATAAAACATACATCATACATATAAATAAACACTTATAGACATAACAAAAAAAAAAGGACATTCCAGAAAAGGTACCTTCATAACATGGGATTATAAAATAGTAACCCTAACTCACACACACATACCATATGTAAAGACCTTTGTGCACATAGACTCTATCAAACAATTTCATATTTACTTAAGCTTCAAGTATGTTGCTACTTGTACGTGTATGTATGTATTTATTTATTTTTCTATGAGAGTGTATGTGTATTATATGTGTATGTATATGAGTGACTATAAGGACTTGTATTTCATGTTTCAAACTAAAACCAAAAATAAAATAAAACTTTATATATGTCAATGATTCTGCCAAGTGTATACATATTTTGACTTTTAGTTTGTTTAACAACATAGTCATATTTCCTTTATCGTCCTCTTTTCTCCTAAGCTATAAAACAGCTTTACATAATGGTCATTTGAGGCATCAACCGAAAATAAGGCAACAAAATTTCAAAAAAAAAATATAACAAAAAATCTTAAACTATACTCGTAAGTAGTTATTTTCGTATAACTATAATCTTTTGTAGATTTAAGGCAATATGTTACATACTCTCTTATATGACTTTGCAAACTCTGCATATTTTTATAGATGGAAGTTTTGTCGCTACCAAAAAATATCATATATGTAGCGAAACTAGCACACAATATTTTCAAGAATTTAGACAACATTAAAGCGCTTATAGAATATTAAATAGCGAAAAAAAAGCAGAATCTGGATTTCAGCCAAACTATTCTGGCCTTAATTGGGAATAATTAAAAGTTTTTCAATTTTGCTGTAGTTTTCAATATCTTAAAACTATAGTTATTTGCTAAAGATGTTGTTTGATGACAAATATTGCTAAGAAGGGTAACATCTGGACATGTGGGCAATTCTTGCTTGGCTTTTTTATATTTATATAGCAAATTTATAAAAATTTTTATATAGAAAATTTTTAGGTCTAAAAATTTTATGTAGAAAATTTTTAGGAGTAAAAATTTTATATAGAAAATTTTTGGAATAAAAATTTGATACAAAAAATTTTTAAGTCTAAAAATTGTACCTACATTAAGAAAATTTTTAGGTCCTTAAATTTAGAACAAACATTTTATATAGAAAATTTTTAGATCTTAAAATTTAGAATAAAAATTTTATATAGAAAATTTTTTGGTTAAAAATTTGTGTATATCTAGAAAATTTTTTTGGCTCGAAATTTTATACAGAATATTTTTAGGTCTTAAAATTTTATATAGAAAATTTTCAGGTCTATATAGAAAATTTTTAGGTCAAACAAATTTATGTACAAAATTTTTAGAACTAAAAATTGTATATAGAAAATTGTCAAGCCTAAAAATTTTATACATGAAATTTTTTGGCCTAAAAACTTTATATAAAAAATTTGTAGGTCTAATATTTGTACCAATATATAGAAAATTTTTAGGTCTTAAAATTTTGTTTAAAAATTTTAGAAAGAAAATTTTTCAGTCTTCAAATTTTACATAGAAATTTTTTTTGTCTAAAAATTTTATATAGAAAAATTTTCGGTCTAAAAATTAAAAAAAAAAAAAATTCAGTCTAAAAATTTTATCTAGAATATTTTTCGGTCTTTAAAATTTATAAAGAAAAATTTTCGGTCTCAAAATTTTATACAGAAATCTTTTCTGCTAATAATTTTATGTAGAAAAATGTTAGCTCTAAAAATTTTATCTAGAAATTTTTTCGGTATAAAAATTTTAAATAGAAAATTTTTCGATTTAAATTTTAAATTTATACAAATATTTATTGTCTAAAAATTTTATATGTATTTTTTTTTTTTTTTTTTTTTTTTTTTGCAAAATTTTTAAGGTCTTAAAATTTAAGACAGAAATTCGTTCTCAATATTTTACACAGAAAATTTTTTGGTCAAAAAGTTTTATTTATAAAATTTTAAAGACTAAAAAAATTATATTGAAAATTTTTGGTTTAAAAAAATTTATATAGAATTTTTTTTGGCTTAAAAATTTTAAATTGTTCTGTCTAAAATTTTGTATCGAAAATTTTAAGGTCTAAAAATTTTTTACAGAAAAAATTTTTCGGTATCAAAATTTTATATAAGAAAGTTTTCGTTTTAAAAATTTAATATAGAATATTTGTTGGTCTAGAAATTTTATATAGAAAAAAATATTATATTGAAAATCTTTACATCAAAAATTTTTTGGTTTAAAAATTTTATATAGAAAATTTTTCGGTTTAAAAATTTTATAAAAAAAATTTTTCGGTTTAAAAATTTTATATAGAAACCTTTTCGGTTTAAAAATTTTATATAGAAAATTTTTCAGTTTAATAATTTTATGTAGAAAATTTTCGACTTAAAAATTTTATATAGAAAATTTTTCGGTTTAATAATTTTATATAGAAAATTTTCGGCTTAAAAATTTTATATAGAAAATTTTTCGGTTTAAAAATTTTATATAAAATATGTTTCGGTTTAAAAATTTTATATGGAAAATCTTTCGGTTTAAAAATTTTATATAGAAAATCTTTCGGTATAACAATTTTATATAGAAAATTTTTCGGTATAACAATTTAATATAGAAAATTTTTTAGTATAAAAATTTTATATAGAAAATTTTTCATCATAAGCATTTTATAAAGAAAATTTTCCAGTATAAAAATTTTACAAAGAAATTTGTAAAAAAATTTTATATAGAAAATTTTTCGGTAAAAAATTGTATATAGAAAATTTTTCGGTAAAAAAATTTTATATAGAAAATTTTTCGGTAAAAAATTTTATATAATAAATTTTTCGGTAAAAAAATTTTATATAATAAATTTTTCGGTAAAAAAAATTGTATAGAAAATAGAAAATTTTTTTGTCCAAAAATTTTGTATAGAAAATTTTTTGGTTCAAAATTTTCAGTTAAAAATGTTTGCATAAAGAATTTTTCAGTTAAAGAAAAAAAATTGGTCTAAGATTTTATATAGAAAACTTTTCTTTCGAAAAATTGTGTTAAAAAAAAATTTTGTACAGAAATTTTTGTTCCGTCTAAAAATTTGTAAATAGAAAAAAAAATTATATAATATTTTTATACCCTTCACCAATAGGTGAAAGGGTATTATAAGTTTGTGATTCCGTTTGTAATTTTTTTATTAGTGATCGTAGACCCCATAAAAATTATACCGATCGACTCAGAATCGGGAGGAGAATCGATTAATTGATGTCCGTCTGTCTGTCTGTCTGTCTGTCTGTCTGTCTGTCTGTCTGTCTGTCTGTCCGTCCGTCTGTCTGTTGAAATCAAGTTTCTGAAGCCCCTGGAGGATGGACTTACATAAATTATATATCAGATTTTAGGAAATTCTCCCGCAATGAACGCTATTAAATTTCATTAAAATCGGTTTATAAGTACCGAAAATATCGAAAAAATACCAAAAATTAGACGAAAATGTTAAAATTTTTGATTGAAACACACTTTTAAATAACAAGAGAAAAAAGATACTCCTGGTGTACATGTGATAATATGTTATATATCAGATTGTAGGAAATAGTTTCCCAAAGCACTCTGTAAAATTTTATCAAAATCGGTCCATAAACAACTGATATATCGCCAAAACACTGAATTTAATGTATCGCAAATTGCCCAAAGTTCGCATTAGAGAATGTTTGTTGAAAAAATGAAATGCAGAAATAGGAAAAACCATCCTCCTTTAGCACGGACCTACATAAATTGTATATCAGATTTTAGAAAATTCCCCCGCCAAGTACGTTATTAAATTTTATCAAAAGCGGTCTATAAACAATTGAGATATCGCCATAACACTGCATTTGATGTACAGCAAATTGCCCAAAGTACGTGTCTAAGAAATTTTGTTTACATTTCGTAAGTATTGTTTCAGCGATATCTCAGGTGTTTATGGACCGATTGTGATGAAATTTGACATCGTTCTTTGTGTGAGGATTTTCTAAAATCTATACTCCACAAATCTGATTACGAATACCATTCAAACTGTACCGATCAACTCAGAATCGGCAGGAGAATCGATTTCGCGACCTCCGTCCGTCCGTCCGTCTGTTTGTCTGTCTGTCTGTCCGTCTGTCTGTTTGTCCGTCCGTCCGTCTGTTTTTTGTCCGTCCGTCTACCTGTCTGTAATTTTTTCTGTTGGTGTCAAGTTTTTGGGGCTCCTGTTTTGTCGATATCTCAGGTGTTTATTTTGATGAAATTTAATAGCGTCCTTCGCAGGGGATTACCTAATTCGGTAATTTGTGGTAGATATAATTTAGCGTTTAAGCGATGGTGTTTTGATCGACAAAGGTAAAATTCAGGGTGGGACAATATCCTGAAATTTTGTGTAAAATCCAGGAGCTCCACAAATCTGATTTTAGCAGACAGACACTCTGCATTAATCTTAATTTTGTGTCTGACTTTTGAACATTATGATAACATTTGAGAATATATCAAATTATAGGTAATCTTCCTAGGAAGTACAAAAATGCAGCTAACTACATGATATGCGTTCAAAACCTACATATGTATGTAAGTATCTCACATATCAACGAAAATTTAAATTTTTTAATTGCAATTGGGAGAAATCCGTTCACGTTTGACAATTGATCCCGTATAACTTCGCCTAAGATAAGATAATGACATTTAGTATAAAGACGTTGTACAATATTGATATTCAGGGCGATAGCGCCTAAAATAAACTTTCTAGAGGGACAACATTTGACAAAAGTATTTCTGATCTCTTGAAAAGATCAATATTGAAAATGGGCGAGCTCTATTCACATTTAGTGAAATCTCCCATATAACCCCGACCGGGAATCGATTTAATGCTGATAAATTAAATCACATTAAAATTGCACAAGGAACTAGAGCAAAACTTTCCAAACATCCATCGGACAGGTCGAAAGAACAATACATACCAAATATTATTGATGAAGTGTTCATTTTAATTAATTAACTAACTTTAGATTAATAAGTAAATCTTTAATAACTTTTCCGACAAAGCTGATATCCATCCATTCAAAAGCTATATATTTCACGTAAGTATCTAAAACTAAGAGTGTATACCCTATAATTTTAAGGCTTATCATTGTTAAAGCTATGACCTAAATCAGTTCAGAGTTTTACATAACTAATCATGAACTTTTAATAGTTGGACAATTCGTATGAATTAAAGTACACAACCCTCACTGGGCACTGTGTTCTTGGGTTGCATGCTAGAATACTTAAACTTCATCAAATCGATGTGCTATTGCAAATGTAAGGGCATCGACATTTTGAAGCATCTTTTCTGCATGGTTCATCTGGTCTATCGAACTTTATTAAATGTTCGTAAAATATGTGTCTATTTTATTTCGAAGCTACTGGCTGGCTTAAATATGCATTCTCTACTTGTAGTCAAGTAATCATTATCTTTCACAAAGGGACCACTTTAGAACCCAAGTGAAGCTTCCCTAGACATCAGCCACCTGCCCAACCTAACCTTTGGGTGCATAACTATTCTAGATGATGACGCCACCGAAAAGGTTTTCGTTTTCCGACTCTTAATTTTAAAGACTCTTTGCATATAAAACCAGTATAACCAAATATTGCTACGAATTACATTAAGTACTTTTGCAGCACCATTGGTGAAGGGTATCCAAGATTCGGCAAAGCCGAATATACCACTCTTACTTGTTTTTTCTAATTTTATGTAGAACTTTAATAGAAGGACTTCTAATCTACAGAGAATAAGAAATCCATTGCGCAATATTCCTAATAATAAGTCCGTTCGTTTACTTCATATTTTGTACAAAATTTTACTGGATACCGTTTGTTTACACAAAACTCTATATAAAATAAATTTAATTCTGTAAAACAATTTACTGCCCAATAGATCCAGTAAGTATAGGAACAGACCTTATCCAAGGATGAAATATTTTTCAATATGTATGTCTAGATAGATAATTTTGTATCTGTAACTTTTCATTACCAAATAATGAGTTAAACAGCTAAACTATTGAAGACGAACTACTTACTCATTCATTGTTTAAGTCATTACATTAACATGGGGATGTCATTGGAGGTAAGTACTTACCAATTGCAGAAAAGTAATGACTTGAGTAATCAACTGGAAAACAACTACAAAAACTTTTTTTGTTGTTTTTTTATTTAAAAAAATATATTTTTAAACGAAATACAACATTTTTTTTATGACCCCATGGCGGCTCGAATCCAGACCCCTACGACTGCTAGGCGGAACTCTTCCACTGAGCTACTTCATATGTTGAAAACTTAGCAGCTTATAATTAATATATACAATTTCTATATGTAGATCCAAAATCATGTGACAATAACTTTGTTTTTCCCTGCTTTTTTTGTTTTGTTGTAATTTTTGAAAAAAATATTTGAATACGATTTTTTGTAAATGTTTAATGCACTTAACAAACAATAAAGAAGTTTTTTTTTATTATTTTAATTTTTAAACAATTTAAATCTTCCTTTTTGTATATATAACATTGACTCTTACTTACTTAAATGGCCTATAGTTACAACCTATTAAGTTCAAAGTCCGATCATATTTTAGAATTCCACGGACTTCGATCTTGTGCGAATATTCTCCAATTTTATAGGCCAAGCTTTGAAAAATTTTCCTCTACTTGGTCTTTCCATCGAAGTTTCAGACGTTTTCTTCTAACATTATGTGGTGGGACATTTTTATTCTAATCTTATCATTTTCATAGTAATGGTTTTTTATAAGAGAGGTTTACTTGCCCGTCGACCTAACCCATATTTACCGATCGTATGGAATAACTCTCGTTACATTAAGGGTGTTCAACTATTCCCCGGATGATACCACGAGTAGGACAGTGTCCACAGTTGAGATGAATGATGACCTAGGTAAGTTGGGCTTACCAGGTTAAGACCAATTAGAATCATGTTTGGTATCCAACATCCCCTACATAATCAAAATTGACTGATAGTGGGTGGTATTTTCTCATTACCGTGAGTTAGTTTTTTAAAATTTTTTTTACAGAAGCTAATTATTAAGTTCTTAAAATTCAAAAATCATTTAAAAAGGCTCTTTTAATAAAAAAAAATTTTAAAAATTTGCTGGTCTTTGTTGGATTTGAACCGGGGCCATTCAGTATAAATTGCCATCTTAATTACAAATTAACTTAGTACTTCTGCAATAACTTATTAGTTATTCGAAGGGTATGTTGTAGTCATAACAAGGTAAACAGTTACAAGAGTACTTGCCATTACCAAAGTTTAGCTGGGTCAATTTTGTATTTCCACAGTTTTCACAAATATCTTCACCTTCTATGGTGTAGAGAGTTTGCTTATTGCTTGTCCCGATCCTCTTCACGGGTTTCTATTGTAAAGCACCACAAAAGCTAGAGTGACACTCCAAACCCTTTTTATTATCACTGCCCTTCGGAGCCCTATCCTTGAGCATATTAATAACAATGTCTTTATATTATATCTCACGAGTATTGTGGTTTCCCTTCGCGAAATATCACAAGAGCCTGAAGGGTACTCACAACTATTCTTATTCTTACTGTCCATCCCAGCTTTATCCTTGAGCACATCCATAGCCGATTCTATACATTCTACTTTACGAATATCGACTGTTTTCTCTACAGAAAAATAACTGGTTTCTGTGGAGCCTAGTGTTTCGCTTCGTTCGAAAACATCAAAATCGTCTTTAGACACGCCCTGCCGGTTCTTCTTGATCAATTTTCTATAGTTTTCGTTAAGCAGCTTAGAATGACTATTGATCATATTTTCTTCTTATTCTTCTTCTGTTATCCTTGACTCCCAGTGAGGCATAGGGCCTCGAATTGTTAAAAAAATATTTTAAAGATACAAAAATAAGCTCCTTGTTTCTTTACTTGCTTATATTAAAGCATTCTATCGAGCTGCTGGAAGTGGATGTATTTCTTCTAAGCCAAAATCATGGCTTAACCAAACCACATTAACCTCGACTTACGGTCCAACGTTACTTAAGGGACTCCTTAGGTATTTTGGGAGTTACCAATACGAGGAGTTGAGTTGCCCAGCTTCTCTTAGTCCTCAGTAGCTATCTTTAATATATAAATATGTGTACGTTTAGGTCATCTTTTCCGCAATCCCGTAACTGCTGCGGTTAAATAATGTTTACATTTGATTTGCTCTTATATGTATACATGTACCTCTTGGCAATCACTCCATCGAATACAAATGAATACAAATTTCTTGTTTTCCATGGCCTAAGGCATGTTTTGCCTCAAACAAAATGAATTTCACTCAAATAACAAACTAACAGAAACTTGTCAAATTAAAACAAATTAAAAGGCATTAGTCATAGTTTTAATTCCAAACCTAAATCCAATAATCGTATTGAATAAACTTTTTTTTCTCCTCTGTACACACTATGACAGAATGACAAGAAGCGATTGTCGTTTTGCACCATTAAAGAAAATCTTGAAAAAAATAGAACATTTTTAAAAGAAAATCAAAAAAGAATAGACTTAAAATGTTCTGGTCAGGTTTAGAGAGAACTTAAAAAAAGTAGTTAGAACTAGACAATAAGAAGAGGAACAACAAATAAACGTAAAGCTGACACGTAGATTTATGGTAGTTTTTTCTTTTTTGTTCGAACTATGTATATGGATAAGGTTAAGGGGGTCCCTTTAAGAAAGTTCGGACTCAAAAGAAGAGAAGTGGAGACTTGTTTGGAGATCCATTTGCAAACTTGTGTTCAAAATAATGTTTTCTATGACAATCCTTCCTCCAACTATTCCAAAAGATGTCTTTATAATTCTCAAGTGGTCATCCAATTTTTTTTACTCACTTTCCCATGTTTGTCCATTATATTTTCCTTCAAACCAGCTACAGGCAAAAGTACTCTTTGTACAAGCTAAATACCTTCTTCATATAAAAGGTAAGATGTTCGAAGTAGAAAATCCATATCAAATGCTATGAATATCAGAAAAAGGAGCAAACAAGAACAGGGACACTTCATGTCAGAACAAAATGAGGCGTTTTTAAATCTTACTCCGTCACGTAGGCGCTTTAAAGTTTTTTTGCCTTGCTCATCTACTTGAGTATAATATTTTCATTCAAAATGTTTTTGCTTCATGGGATTGTGTTACATTTTGAAACTCTTTTTTTTAGTAAATTTACGATTTAACGGTAAAGAGAAAGTTTAAGCATCAAATCCCGCTAAGTAAGTACAATTTTCTTGTACACGTACATTGGATTTAACTTTGAAGAAATTTTACTTTTTTGTTTTAGAACTCATTGGAAATTTTAAATAGACAGGCATAGGAACTTAAATATATAAGAGCAGAAAACTAGCACACTAATACTTTTTAATTTTTATATAAATAACTTTTTCCAACTTTTTTTACAGAAAATAAAAAAAATTGGTTATCGCAAACTATTTTTTTTTTAATTTTTCATTCATTCTTAAATTTTTATAGAAAAATTTTCGTTATAAAATTTGTATAGAAAAATATTCGTTTTAAAAATTTTGTAGACAAGTTTTCATTTTTAAAAATTTTATAGAAAAATTTTCGTTATAAAATTTTTATGGAAAAATTTTCGTTATAAAATTTTTATAGAAAAATTTTCGTTATAAAATTTTTATAGAAAAATTTTAGTTATAAAATTTTTATAGAAAAATTTTCGTTATAAAATTTTTATAGAAAAATTTTCGTTATAAAATTTTTATAGAAAAATTTTCGTTATAAAATTTTTATAGAAAAATTTTCGTTATAAAATTTTTATAGAAAAATTTTCGTTATAAAATTTTTATACAAAAATTTTCGTTATAAAATTTTTATAGAAAAATTTTCGTTATAAAATTTTTATAGAAAAATTTTCGTTATAAAATTTTTATAGAAAAATTTTCGTTATAAAATTTTTATAGAAAAATGTTCGTTATAAAATTTTTATAGAAAAATGTATTTTTACTTTTTTATAGAAGAGTCTTAAGAACATACCCTACTATTATTCTGACAATTTTGTTAAAACCATAGCCCTGGGTTTCAAACTTCATAGAGTTTATTTGCAACTTTAGCATTTGAAAACTATTCAGTAGAAGTATTAAAGTAAAGAAAAATCTACTTTTTTTTGAAAACATTAAAGAAGTGTTAGACAAATGTCAAAAAGGAATAACTAGGAAGCTGTCATAGCAGGGGTAATAAAGGTAGCTGGGGTAATGAAGGTAGCTATAACTTAATGCCATGAATTCCAAATAAAACAGACAATTGAATTGAATTTGTCGTTTTATGTCTCCTCAGTTTTTTTCTATCTTTTTTCTAAAGTGTCTAAATAAATGAAATTTTTTTTTTTGTTTTTATTGCAATTTTATTCATTTTACCAACATTTGAATGAAATAGGAAAAATTAAATAAAAACACATAAACACTTTGGGATCAGGTATCTGCAGTATAAGGCATAAAAATGGAAAATAAAGTTTTATACTTCTCAAATACAAAATTCGTTTAAGAAAAACTCAATTTTTGGTATGAAAACAAAATAAATCAAAGCAGAAAAACAAGAGGTTGTGATTTAAAGAGCAAATAAAATTTAAATTTGAATAGAATAGATTGTAAAGAAAATAAACTAAAGAGGCAGAGAATTATTTGCTTACGAAAATTAAAAAATTACCTCTTCATTTAAACATCTTTGACAGTTGCATCACTTTTTTTGTTTTGGTAAAAATTTAATAATAAGATAGTTAGATAGAAGATTTGCCTATTTCAACTGATCTTTAAAAGTCAACCTTTTCAAATTTTCTTTGAAAAGTCGACCTTTCCAAATTTTCTATAGAAAAATTACTCTTAATCTTTTCTCTGTCTTAAAATTTAATTAAAAAAAAATTTTTTCTATAGAAAAAATTTTTTTAACGAAAATTTTTCTATAGAAAAACTTTTTTTAACGAAAATTTTTCTATAGAAAAAATTTTTTTAACGAAAATTTTTCTATAGAAAAAATTTTTTTAACGAAAATTTTTCTATAGAAAAAATTTTTTTAACGAAAATTTTTCTATAGAAAAAAATTTTTTAACGAAAATTTTTCTATAGAAAAAATTTTTTTAACGAAAATTTTTCTATAGAAAAAATTTTTTTAACGAAAATTTTTCTATAGAAAAAATTTTTTTAACGAAAATTTTTTTACAGAAAAAATTTTTTTAACGAAAATTTTTCTATAGAAAAAATTTTTTTAACGAAAATTTTTCTATAGAAAAAATTTTTTTAACGAAAATTTCTCTATAGAAAAAATTTTTTTAACGAAAATTTTTCTATATAAAAAATTTTTTTAACGAAAATTTTTCTATAGAAAAAATTTTTTAACGACAATTTTTCTAGAGAAAAAATTTTTTTAACGAAAATTTTTCTATAGAAAAAATTTTTTTAACGAAAATTTTTCTATAGAAAAAATTTAAAAAAAAATTCTATAGAAAAAATAATAAAAAAAAAATTTTTTAACGAAAATTTTTTCAAAGAAAAAATTTTTCTGTAGAAAAAGTTTTTTAACGAAAGTTTTTCTATAGAAAAAATTTTTAACGAAAATTTTTCTATAGAAAAAATTTTTTAGCGAATATTTTTCTATAGAAAACATTTTTTAACGAAAATTTTTCTATAGAAAACTTTTTTTAGCGAAAATTTTTCTATAGAAAAAAATTTTAAACGAAAATTTTACTATATAAAAAATTTTTTAACGAAAATTTTTCTCTAGAAAAAATTTTTAACAGAAATTTTTATATAGAAAAAATTTTTTAACGAAAATTTGTCTATAGAAAAAATTTTTTAACGAAAATTTTTCTATAGAAAAAATTTTTTAACGAAAATTTTTCTATAGAAAAAATTTTTTAACGAAAATTTTTCTATAGAAAAAATTTTTTAACGAAAATTTTTCTATAGAAAAATTTTTTTAACGAAAATTTTTCTATAGAAAAAATTTTTTAGCGAAAATTTTTCTATAGAAAAAATTTAAAAAAAATTCTATAGAAAAAATATTAAAAAAAAAATTTTTTAACGAAAATTTTTTCAAAGAAAAAATTTTTCTGTAGAAAAAGTTTTTTAACGAAAGTTTTTCTATAGAAAAAATTTTTAACGAAAATTTTTCTATAGAAAAAATTTTTTAGCGAAAATTTTTCTATAGAAAAAATTTTTTAACGAAAATTTTTCTATAGAAAAATTTTTTTAACGAAAATTTTTCTATAGAAAAAATTTTTTAGCGAAAATTTTTCTATAGAAAAAATTTTTTTAACGACAATTTTTCTAGAGAAAAAATTTTTTTAACGAAAATTTTTCTATAGAAAAAATTTTTTTAATAAAAATTTTTCTATAGAAAAAATTTAAAAAAAAAAATTCTATAGAAAACATATTTAAAAAAAAAATTTTTAACTAAAATTTTTCTATAGAAAAACTTTTTTAACTAAAATTTTTCTATAGAAAAACTTTTTTAACGAAAATTTTTCTATAGAAAAATTTTTTTAACGAAAATTTTTCTATAGAAAAAAATTTTTAACGAAAATTTTTCTATAGAAAAAATTTTTTAACGAAAATTTTTCTATAGAAAAAATTTTGAACGAAAATTTTTTTATAGAAAAAATTTTTTAACGAAAATTTTTCTATAGAAAAAATTTTTTAACGAAAATGTTTCTATAGAAAAAATTTTTTAACGAAAATTTTTCTATATTTCAACTGATCTTTAAAAGTCAACCTTTTCAAATTTTCTTTGAAAAGTCGACCTTTCCAACTTTTCTATAGAAAAATTACTCTTAATCTTTTCTCTGTCTTAAAATTTAATTAAAAAAAAAAATTTTCTATAGAAAAAATTTTTTTAACGAAAATTTTTCTATAGAAAAAATTTTTTTAACGAAAATTTTTCTATAGAAACAATTTTTTTAACGAAAATTTTTCTATAGAAAAAATTTTTTTAATGAAAATTTTTCTATAGAAAAAATTTTTTTAACGAAAATTTTTCTATAGAAAAAATTTTTTTAACGAAAATTTTTCTATAGAAAATATTTTTTTAACGAAAATTTTTCTATAGAAAAAATTTTTTTAACGAAAATTTTTTCATAGAAAAAATTTTTTTAACGAAAATTTTTCTATAAAAAAAATTTTTTAACGAAAATTTTTCTATAGAAAAAATTTTTTTTACGAAAATTTCTCTATAGAAAAAATTTTTTTAACGAAAATTTTTCTATATAAAAAATTTTTTTAACGAAAATTTTTCTATAGAAAAAATTTTTTAACGACAATTTTTCTAGAGAAAAAATTTTTTTAACGAAAATTTTTCTATAGAAAAAATTTTTTTAACGAAAATTTTTCTATAGAAAAAATTTAAAAAAAAATTCTATAGAAAAAATATTTAAAAAAAAATTTTTTAACGAAAATTTTTTCAAAGAAAAAATTTTTCTTTAGAAAAAGTTTTTTAACGAAAGTTTTTCTATAGAAAAAATTTTTAACGAAAATTTTTCTATAGAAAAAATTTTTTAGGGAATATTTTTCTATAGAAAACATTTTTTAACGAAAATTTTTCTATAGAAAAAAATTTTAAACGAAAATTTTACTATATAAAAAATTTTTTAACGAAAATTTTTCTCTAGAAAAAATTTTTAACAAAAATTTTTATATAGAAAAAATTTTTTAACGAAAATTTGTCTATAGAAAAAATTTTTTAACGAAAATTTGTCTATAGAAAAAATTTTTTAACGAAAATTTTTCTATAGAAAAATTTTTTTAACGAAAATTTTTCTATAGAAAAAATTTTTTTAACGAAAATTTTTCTATAGAAAAAATTTTTTTAATGAAAATTTTTCTATAGAAGAAATTAAAAAAAAAAATTCTATAGAAAACATAATTAAAAAAAAAAATTTTAACTAAAATTTTTCTATTGAAAAACTTTTTTAACGAAAATTTTTCGTTAAAAAAATTTTTCTATAGAAAAAATTTTTTAACGAAAATTTTTCTATAGAAAAAATTTTTTAACGAAAATTTTTCTATAGAAAAAATTTTTAACGAAAATTTTTTTATAGAAAAAATTTTTTAACGAAAATTTTTCTATAGAAAAAATTTTTTAACGAAAATGTTTCTATAGAAAAAATTTTTTAACGAAAATTTTTCTATAGAAACAATTTTTTAACGAAAATTTTTCTATAGAAAAATTTTTTTAACGTAAATTTTTCTATAGAAAAAATTTTTTAACGTAAATTTTTTTATAGAAAACATTTTTTAACGAAAATTTTTCTATAGAAAACATTTTTGAACGAAAATTTTTCTATAGAAAAAATTTTTGAACGAAAATTTTTCTATAGAAAAAATTTTTTAACGAAAATTTTTCTATAGAAAAAATTTTTTACGAAAATTTTTCTATAGAAAAAAATTTGTATAGAAAACATTTTTTTAAAGAAAATTTTTCTATAGAAAAAAAAATTTTTTTAAGAACATTTTTTTATAAAGCTTTTCCATTTTGCTTCATAATTAATATAGCATTTTAAATTTACTAACCCAAATATGAGTTTCAAAATCATCTGTCAAATCAAAACTTTGATTCTATAAGTTATTCAAGCATATAGTTATATGCTGCTTAAACTTAATGACAGTACTTTTATTTTAAAATATTTATTGCATCAAAAAACCTAAAACTTTTACAACCTAATTGTTAAATCATAAAAGTGCATCAGCATTTCAGCAGATTCGCATATGGGACCCCGAACATACACATATTGAGTTACTTAGAAACTTACACAGTTTTTAAACAAATAAATACATACATTTTATAATGGAAAATCCTACCACACAGACATACACACCGTCACTACATCATCATCAACTTAAACTTTTAGTGCAAACATTTGTTTTAAAAAGGAAAAATTACAAGGTGATTTTATCACCATCACTTTTAGTCATCAGCAACATTCCCGTCTTCAAAAAAAGCAACAACATTTTACTGCCTTAGCATCATATGTTTCACGGGAGTAGCAATAATTGCATACACTTAAACTATACACTCACACACACATAAGTGTTTATATTTTCCTTTCCTTCCATGGCGCGTCGTGTGTAGAATGATGTGTTGATGTCATAAAAAATTGAGTTTGTTGCCGAAAATAAAACAAATACTTGACATTAGTTTCAAGAGTATGATGAAAGAGAACAAAGAAGTCAGGAGATGAGATAAAGTAGATAAAAGTGTTCTTTTGGGATGATAGATTGTAAAAATCGTTGGATGCTAGCAGGCGTGTAAAAATTTACCATAAAATTGACATAAAAAACTTATTCTTCTACTAGTCTTTGCTTAAGTCCTCAAGGTACATTTTCATGAAGTCTATTCACCATATGATGACGAAGGCAATATTTGAAATGATGATGATATTATCTTGAATTCGAGAACAGTGGGATAGCAATAAAAAAAGATCAAAGAACTTGCCTTTGATCTTTTTTTATTGCTTCTTGATTAAATTATGACTTTTTCAAACAGAAAAAATTAACGAAAATTTTTTTAAAGAAAAAATTTTTTGACGAAATTTTTTTTTTTGAGAAAAAGTATTATAATGAAAATTTTCCTTTAAAAAAACTTTACTAAAATTTTTCTATAGAAAAAAAATTTTTAAACGAAAAATTTTCTACGGAATAAATTTTAGAACAAAAATTTTTTGTATAGAAAACATCTTTTAATGAAAACCTTTCTTTTTAAAAGAGAATGAAAAATTTCCTCTAGAAAAAAATTTTACACTAAAATGTTTCTATGAACATTTTCTATAGAAAAAACAAATTTTGAACAAGAACATTTTTCTATAGAAAAAAAATTATAACAAAAAATTGAAAAAATTTTGATAACCAAAATTTTTATATAGAAAATATTTTTTTAAAAAAATTTTTCTTTTAGAAAAAATTTTTTTAATTTTTTTCTATAGAAAAATTTTGTAACGAAAATTTTTCTATAGAAATAATTTTTTTAATAGAAATTTTTCTTTTTTTTTCTATAGAAAAATTTTTTTACTAATAATTTTTCTATAGAAAAAAAATTTTTTAACAAAAATTTTTCTACAGAAAAAATTTTTTTAACGTAAATTTTTCTATAGAAAAAATTTTTTTAACGAAAACTTTTCTATAGAAAAAATTATTTTAACGAAAACTTTTCTACAGAAAAAATTATTTTAACGAAAACTTTTCTATAGAAAAAATTTTTTTAACGAAAATTTTTCTATAGAAAAAATTTTTTTAACGAAAATTTTTCTATATAGATAAAATTTTTTTAACGACAATTTTTCTATAGAAAAAAATTTTTTAACGAAAAGTTTTCAATAGAAAAAAATTTTTTAACGAAAATTTTTCTATAGAAAAAATTTTTTTAACGATAATTTTTCTATAGAAAAATTTTTTTAACGAAAATTTTTCTATAGAAAAAAATTTTTTAAAGAAAATTTTTTCAACGAAAATTTTTCTGTAGAAAAAAACTCTTTTAACAAAAAATTTCTTTAACGAAAATTTTTCTATACAAAAAATTTTTTAACGAAAATTTTTCTATAGAAAGAATTTTTTTACAAAAATTTTTCTATAGAAAAAAAATTTTTTAACGATAATTTTTCTATAGAAAAAAATTTTTAACGAAAATTTTTCTATAGAAAAAAATTTTTTAAAGAAAATTTTTTCAACGAAAATTTTTCTATAGAAAAAAACTCTTTTAACAAAAAATTTCTTTAACGAAAATTTTTCTATACAAAAAATTTTTTAACGAAAATTTTTCTATAGAAAAAATTTTTGTAACGAAAATTTTTCGTAAGAAAAAATTTTTTTAACGAAAATTTTTCTAGAGAAAAAATTTTTTAACGAAAATTTTTCTATAGAAAAAATTTTTTAACGAAAATTTTTTTATAGAAAAAATTTTTTTAACGAAAATTTTTCTATAGAAAAAATTATTTTAACGAAAATTTTTCTATAGAAAAAATTTTTTTAACGAAAATTTTTCTATATAGATAAAATTTTTTTAACGAAAATTTTTCTATAGAAAAAAATTTTTTAACGAAAAGTTTTCAATAGAAAAAAATTTTTTAACGAAAATTTTTCTATAGAAAAAAATTTTTTAACGAAAATTTTTCTATAGAAAAAAATTTTTTAACGAAAATTTTTCTATAGAAAAAATTTTTTTAACGAAAACTTTTCTATAGAAAAAAAATTTTTAAGGAAAACTTTTCTATAGAAAAAATTTTTTTAACGAAAATTTTTCTATAGAAAAAAATTTTTTAACGAAAATTTTTCTATAGAAAAAAATTTTTTAACGAAAACTTTTCTGTAGAAAAAAATTTTTTGACGAAAATTTTTCTATAGAAAAAAATTTTTTAACGAAAACTTTTCTATAGAAAAAAATTTTTTAACGAAAATTTTTCTATAGAAAAAATTTTTTTAACGAAAACTTTTCTATAGAAAAAAATTTTTTAACGAAAATTTTTGTAAAGAAAAAATTTTTTTAACGAAAATTTTTCTATAGAAAAAAACTTTTTTAACAAAAAATTTCGTTATCGGAAATTTTTCTATAGAAAAAAAATTTTTAACGGAAATTTTTCTATAGAAAAAAAATTTTTAACGAAAATTTTTCTATAGAAAAAAATTTTTTAACGAAAATTTTTCTATAGAAAAAAATTTTTTAACGAAAATTTTTCTATAGAAAAAAATTTTTTACGAAAATTTTTCTATAGAAAAAAATTTTTTAACGAAAATTTTTCTATAGAAAAAAAATTTTAACGAAAATTTTTCTATAGAAAAAATTTTTTTAACGAAAATTTTTCTATAGAAAAAATTTTTTTAACGAAAATTTTTCTATAGAAAAAATTTTTCTATAGAAAAAAAAAATTTTTTAACGAGAATTTTTCTATAGAAAAAAATTTTTTAACGAAAATTTTTCTATAGAAAAAAATTTTTTAACGAAAATTTTTCTATAGAAAAAAAATTTTAACGAAAATTTTTCTATAGAAAAATTTTTTTTAACGAAAATTTTTCTATAGAAAAAATTTTTTTAACGAAAATTTTTCTATAGAAAAAATTTTTTTAACGAAAATTTTTCTATAGAAAAAATTTTTTTTATCGAAAATTTTTCTATAGAAAAAATTTTTTTAACGAAAATTTTTCTATAGAAAAAATTTTTTTAACGAAAATTTTTCTATAGAAAAAATTTTTTTAACGAAAATTTTTCTATAGAAAAAATTTTTTTAACGAAAATTTTTCTATAGAAAAAATTTTTTTAACGAAAATTTTTCTATAGAAAAAATTTTTTTAACGAAAATTTTTCTATAGAAAAAATTTTTTTAACGAAAATTTTTCTATAGAAAAAATTTTTTTAACGAAAATTTTTCTATAGAAAAAATTTTTTTAACGAAAATTTTTCTATAGAAAAAATTTTTTTAACGAAAATTTTTCTATAGAAAAAATTTTTTTAACCAAAATTTTTCTATAGAAAAAATTTTTTTAACGAAAGTTTTTCTATAGAAAAAATTTTTTTAACGAAAATTTTTATATAGAAAAAATTTTTTTAACGAAAATTTTTTTATAGAAAAAATTTTTTAACGAAAATATTTCTATAGAAAAAAAATTTTAACAAAAATAGTTTTACTCAAAAAGAAAAATGTTTTATATAATTTTTTTTTTAATGGAAACATATTTCTATAGAAAAATAATTTTACCAAAAATTTTTCTGTAGAAAAAATTTCTTAACGAAAATTTTTCTGTGGAAAAAATTTTTTGTCGAAATTTTTTATGAAAAAAATTTTTATGGCAAAATTTTTTTAACAAAAATTTTTCTATGAAAAAAATTTTGAACTAAAATTTTTTTATAGAAAAAAATTTGAAACGAAAAATTTTCTATAGAAAATTATTTTTAACAAAAAATTTCTTGCGAAAATCAATTTAAAAGCATTTTGTTATTTAGATAAAATTGTGTACCAAATTATTTTGTTTTACCCCACTGTGCCAAGCTGATGACTAGAAATCTTAGCAAATAATAGTTGCAGTGAATGTAAATGATTATGAAAGTTACGCACATTTATTTAAATAAGTAGGTATAAAAATATCTTGAAGTAGTTTCAATTATAAAGTGGGTGAATTCGAAAGGATGTAGAACTTTTGTTTAAAATGTATTTCTAGAAATACTTAATCAATCAAAAGTGAACTTCCAAATTTTTTCTAAAATATATTTTGATTGACTTTCTAATAAGTTTTCAGTTCATGCTATTATCAATCCACCTTCCTAAGCACTCTAAGAACTACAACCCACATTTATCTCAATCAAAGCCTGTGATAACATCACATCATAGTATCAAATATAAAATGTGGATAAAGTTTTTTTAGTCTTGATTTTACTAAATCGCATCTTGCAATTCCCCATGCACTACTCCCGCTTCTCCAATCCGCTGCTTAAAAACTGTGGCACATAACAATACTTAAGCTAAACTTTTGCCATGATAAAGTGTTTGTGTTTAAGAAAATGATATAAAGTTTCTTTGATGATATTTTATTAGCGTTAAAGTAAAAGACCGGGAGAGTCACAGGCATAAGAGGCACAATAAGAAAATCTTTGATTGGTGTTAGTGAGGATGGGAGGTAGTCTATAAAAAATGTTTTATTTGTAAAATACACACATTGATATTATTTAATGCAACAAAGCAGTCATTATGCTTCAGATTTATGGATGATAAAAGTTAATGATAAAATTTGAGATTGTTTGATACATTCATTTAAAAGTAAATACTTAGTATAAATAAGAGCATTGCTCGTCGTATCAACGATCATTAGTATGAAAAAGTTAAAGCTAGGACTTTCAGCTTTATAAAAGTATATAAATAAGTTGCTTATATTTCCAATTTTTTATATCTGCAACTTGTTAAGATTAACAAAATCTAACAACTTGTAATTTCCGCAAAAAGTACTAGATTAAGGTTATAAAAATTATCAAGATAAATCTCAAATATTACGTTTTTGAAAAAAATACTTTCCTATTACAATACAAATTACTTAACCTACTAAATTTTAAATAAACACAAAAATGCCTACAGTAATTTTTAGATCAAAGTTAAATATTATTTTCGTTTAATATTCTTATTCTCTAGTTAAATATGAATAGAAGAATAAGCTAGTTTTAAAAATGTTTAATTTTTCGCAAAGTTTTAGCAAATACTATATAGACAAAATATAAGTTTTCATGCTAGTCGTAAGCCCGACAGTTTCACATGTGAAGAAACGACAATGTTGCTAGTTTAAAATTTAAAATAAATGTTAATTTCTACAGCCAAGATTTTGCTATTGTCTATATTTAAAAGCCTATTGTCAAAACCACTTGTCGATTATTGAAGTTTTTTTTTTCCACATTAGAACTTCTGGAAAGTATGCACAATGTATATGTTATGCATGTGTATGTATTTATAACTAAGTTTAAAGATGTATCTACCTACATACTACATCATCTATATACTTATATTCCTGTTCTTCTATATAAAAACTGACTATTCCATGGACGCTAAACTTAAATTAAAACTGCTTCCGGAGTCTTTAAATGCCTTTAGTCACGCACTAAACTTTTACCTTGATCCAAAAGTGTCTATTTTGAACGTAAGAATGTATGTGTTGGAATTTTATACCTACTATATAATAGTTATTGCTGATTCTTCACTTGGTATTTAACCACTATAATGGCAGAATTTAAGTTTTATATATAGCTAGCGCGTAAATGAAAACTTTTATTGTCTACATGTAACAAATTAAGTTTTATGTTATATATTTTGGGTTTTATTTATATACTTTCTAGTATTTATACATATATGAGGGGAGTTACCAATAAAATTTGTAGTTTTTATACCCTTCACCACCATAGGTGGAAAGGGTATTATAAGTTTGTGCTGATGTATATAACGCATAGAAAAATTTATCTTGGACCCATCTTTTAGTATACCAATAGGCTTCGAATCACTTTCTGAGTCGATTTAGCGATGTCCGTCCGTCCGTCCGTCCGTCTGGCTGTGTGGACCCCCATGTAAACCTTGTAATCAAACTGCAGGTCGCAATTCTAAATATAATATGATGAAATTTTGCACAGATCATTTTTTCGATAATGGGACCATTGCTATTGAAACTAGTCAAAATCGGTTCATTATTTATGGTACCTCCCATAGGTCCCACTTCCCGGAATTGATATATTGGCCACAAATATCAATATTTTTTCATGAAATTTTAAACAAATACTGCTTATGTACCAAATTTTGTTGAAATTGTTTCAAATTTGACCATAGCTCTCATACAAATTCTTTTCTCAAAACGCACTAAATGGACAAAATTCATTAAAACGCTCGTAAATCCGAAGGTAATGAGAATTTTACTTTTATTTTTTGCACACATAATTTTTGTAACAACTGTAATCAGTTCATCAAATTTCGAGATAATCGGTTCACATTTGACGCTAGCTCTCATATAAGTCCAAATGACGGAAACAGCTTAAATATATAAGTTTTAAGAATATGTTTTTATGATGACAAAATTTAGCAAATATTTATCTTTATACAGGAAAAAAGAACACCTTTGGCCTTAGTGGTGAAGGGAATCGTATGGTCGGGCTTGACCGACTATAGCACTTTCTTACTTCTTTAAGTAGAATTTTACTTAGATCAGCCATTAAAAAAAACGTAAAAAAGCTCGAATATTACTCTACCAATATCTGTTCAAGATTTTGCTTCCTTATACTGGTGTTTTTTTTAAGCCTAGGTCTGCTTTGTACTATTTTGTGGCATTTAAAACAGCGGTATTTTTAGGATTCTACTTTTTCTTGTCAGTACATTTTGAATAAAATAACAATTAAAAGTTTATGATTTAAATGCAACAATATCGATTATTGTTGGACTACAAGCAACGGTTCTGATTAGTCCTAACTTGGTAAACCCAAACTTATCTTGGTTATCCTTAATCTCAACTGTAGACAGCGAGCCCCACGTGGTATCACCCGTAAGCTTACATGTGCCGCGAGTTCTGCAATGAGAACTATACAAATTTGAGTTAGGACGTCGAGCTAGTAACTCACTCCTGAAAAAACAATTAATATGAAAAAGTTTATGGTAGAAGTGGACGTTCGAAACTTCGATGAAAAGACCAAAGCTTGGCCTACGAATTTGGAGAATTTGTACACAAAATCGAAACGCATTGAATTCTAAAATATGATCGACCTTTTAACTTAACAGGTTGTGAATATAGGCCATTTTTGTATGTAATATCGTATACGAAATATTATCTGTTGCACTATAGATAAGTTTTGCGTGATATAGTGAATGCATATTTTATTCGGAACACTAATTCTGTATGTAGATAGACGGATGTGTACTAAATTTTAAATATAATTTAAACGTCGGCGTTTAAAATACTATTTTAGATGTTTATTATATGAAAGTGCACACACGTTCTAATACATTTAGGCACTTGGTTTCAGGTTAAACTGAAGCCAAAAGAATAAAACTAGAAAAATTTTTTGAGTATCAAACACAAATACATCATCATCAGTATTTAAAAGCATGTTTAGAAGATATCAATATGAAAATTTTTTGCTCTGGAATCTTATGGTAATTCGATGAAGCCTGGTTTCTATAGGAGTTCTTTAGGTTATTTCGTAAATTTTTTTTCATCAAAAAATCTTAATTTAAACTATACCTGATTTTAGTTCAGCTAAGTTCATCTGGTTTCAAACTAGAACCTTTCCATTAATTTTCAAATGCATGTATTGCTACCAGCTACCACAAATATTTAGCTACTTCCTCAACCATTCTATTTTTCTTTAAAGCTTTTTCTTTAACCGTCATTGATTAAAGGAGTGTTTGTTGAAGGCGCCTCAAAATAGGCTTTGATTTTTTTTTACTCAAAAATTCAAAACCATATTTTAGTGCTTCTTGTATTTACTCAAAGCTCTTTGGTTTGTGTTAAATGTATCTGTATGCATGTGTTTGTTTGAGTTTCCGTTTGCTTGTTTTCTTTTTTCTTCTTTCCTTCAATTTGAAGGCTAGAGCAAAGTGGTTTTATTTTCTCAATCCAAACATTTATATGTAGACATATGTACTACACACATATATTCCTTATGTAGTCCTTTTGCAAATACACGATTTTATTCGCTTTATATTAACCAGCCTTTTTTCCATATGTTTGTGTTCGCTATTTGTTAAGTTCTTGGCCTACAATTAGTGTTTTCTTTCATTTTTTCCGACTGTTTGTAGTTTTAGTTGCAACTTAAAAGTGGAGGCATTGCATGTTTCAGTTGCTGGTACACACATACAATAACAACACTATTTAGTTTTTTCTCTTTTTTTTAATTGTTCACCCATTTTTTCTTGTTGTTTTTGTTTACAAACACCCTAATATGTTTTTTTGCAACTTTAGCGTTTTGTTAAAGACATAATTTATGGGTTTTTTATGCAATCGCTTTTTTTATTGATTTTAATTTACAGTGGATGAGAAAATTAATGGCATTAAAATTGTGTTAAAAAGATAAAGTATGAAAACAATCTGGAAAAAATTTTATTATATGGCGTATGCGTTATAAATTTGTATTAAATATCAATCATTCGCACAGTTTATACAGAAATACAAAATTTTTAAAAAATTTCCTATACAAATGAGAAATTTTTTAAAATTTCCAATAAAATAACAAAATTTTTAAAAAGATCCCATAAAAATAAGAATTTTTGAAAAATTCTTAATAAAAAAAGAAATTTTTGAAAAATTTCCTACAAAAATAAGAAACTTTTGAAAAATGTCCTATAAAACTAAGAAATTTTAAAAAAATTTCCTATAAAAATAAAAAATTTTTGAAAAATTTCCCATAAAAATATTAAATTTTTGAAAAATGTCCCAAAAAATAATACGAAATTTATGAATAATTTCCTATAAAAATAGGAATTTTTCTAAAAATTTCCTATAAAAATAAGAAACTTTTTAAAAATTTCCTATAAAAATCAGAAACTTTCTAAAAATTTCTTATAAAAATAAGAAATTTTTGAAAAATTTCATACAAAAATAAGAAATTTTTAAAAAAATTCCTATAAAAATAAAAAATTTTGAAAAAAATCATAAAAAATTAAGAAACTTTTGAAAAATTTCATACAAAAATAAAAAATTTTTGAAAAATTTCCTACAAAAATAAGAAATTTTTAAAAAAATTTTTGTAAAAATAGGATATTTTTGAAAATTTTTTGACAAATTTTCTTTAAATTTTTAAAAATTTCTTATAAAAATAAGAAATTTTTGAAAAATTTCTTATAAAAATAAGAAATTTTTGAAAAATTTCTTATAAAAATTAGAAATTTTTGAAAAATTTCTTATAAAAATAAGAAGTTTTGGAAAAATTTCTTATAAAAATAAGAAATTTTTGAAAAATTTCTTATAAAAATAAGTAATTTTTAAAAAATTTCTTATAAAAATAAGACATTTTCGAAAAGTTTCCTATAAAAATAAGATTTTTTTTTTAAATTTCCTATAAAAAAGAAATATTAAAACAATTTCAACAACAATTTTTGAAAAATTGAATCCAAATTTAGAAATTTTTTAAAAATTTTGTAAAAAAAATAATAAATTTTTGAAAATTTCCTATAAAAACAAAAAATTTTTAAAAAATTTCCTATAAAAATAAGTTTTTTTTTTTTAATTTCCTAAAAATGCAAGAAATTTTAAAAAAATTCCAACAAAAATAATAAAAAAAATTCTAAAAAAAAATAAGAAATTTTTGCAAAATTTCCTATTAAAATAAAAAGCTTTTGAAAAATGTCCAACAAAAATAAGAAAATTTTGAACAATTTTCCAAAAACAAAAAGAAATATAAGAGAAATTTGCTCTAAGAAATTTTTGAGAAATTTGCTCTAAGAAAATTTTGAAAAATTTCCTAGAAGAATAAGAAACTTTTTAAAACTTTCCTATAAAACCAAGAAATTTTTGTAAAATTTCTTACAAAGATAAGAAATTTTTAAAACATTTCCTATAAAAAATGAAAAATTTTTGAAAAACTTTCAATAAAAATAAAAATTTTTAAAACAAATTTCCAGTAAAAATAAACAAATTTTGAAAAATTTCCTATACAAATATGAAATGTTTGAAAATTTTTCTACAAAAATATGAAATTTTTGAACTATTTCCTATAAAAATAAGAAATTTTTGAAAAAATTTGCTATAAAACAAAGAAATTTTTCAAAAATATGGTACACAAATAAGAAGTTTTTGAAGAATTTTCTATAAAAATAAGAAATTTTTGAACAATTTTCTATAAAAACAAGAAATTTTTGAAAAATTTCCTAAAATTAAGAAATTTTTGAAAAATTTTCTACATGAATAAGAAATTTTTGAAAAACTTCATATAAAAATAAGAAATTTAAAAAAATGCTATAAAACAAAGAAATTTTTCAATAGTATGCTATAAAAATAAGAAATTTTTGAAGAATTTTCTATAAAAGCAAGAAATTTTTGAAAAATTTCCTATAAAAACAACAAATTTTTGAAAAATTTAAAATAAAATAAAGAAATTTTTGAAAAATTTCCTATAAAAATAAAAAGTTTTTAAGAAATTTACTAAAAAATAAGAAATTTTTGAAAAATATTTTTAAGAATATTTTTAAAAATTTTCTATAAAAATTACAAATTTTTGAAAAATTTCCTAAAAAAACAAGAAAATTTAAAAAAAAGTTCCTACAAAAACAAGATATTTTTTTAAAAAATTCATATAAGAATAAGAAATTTTTGAAAAATTTCCTACAAAAAAAAATTAAAAAAAATTCTATGAAATAAAAAATTTTTGAAAAATCTCAATGAAATTTAAAAAAAATGCTATAAAAATATGAAATGTTTGAAAATTTTTCTATAAAAGTAAGAAATTTTTTAAAATTTTTCTATAAAAATAAGAAATTTTTTAAAAGTTTAATTTAAAAAAAAATACAAATTTCGTATAAAAATAAAAAAAAGTTAATAAATTTTCTAAAAAAAATAAGAAATTTTTGAAAATTTTCCTATAAAAATAAGAAATTTTTGAGAAATTTCGTATAAAATAAGAAATTTTTGATAAATTTGCTATAAAAATAAGAAATTTTTGAAAAATTTCCTTTAAAGAAAAGAATTTTTTTAAAAAGTTTCTATAAAAATAAGAAATTTAAAAAAAAATTCCTTTAGAAATAAGAAATTTAACAAAAAATTCCTATAAAAATAAGAAATTTTTAAAAAATTTTTCGATAAAAATAAGAAATTTTTGAAAAATTTCCAATAAAAATAAGAAATTTTTGAAAATTATTAAAAAAAATAAGATCTGTATATAAAATATTTCTCTTAAACTAATTTTTATAAATTTTAAAGGAATTAAAATTTATTTTTATTTATTTAATCCGTTTTTCCAGATTAAATTAGATTTACTTTTAATTAAGTTCCTTTTTTCCTCTTACCTTGTCTTACTATTTGATAAGGGTTTATTTTATTTTAATTTAAAAAAATCCAAATCAACCCAACTACTAAATTTGTAGCCGACACTTTAATTACAATTATTTAAACCTATTGGATTTGCGTGTAAAGACGTATAAAGAAGACAAATAATCGTGCAATTAAAGCCTTTTTAGCCTTAAGCACAAGTAAATAATTGCATGAAGTGCAAAATAATATAAAAAAGAAAAACAGATACACAAATACAAAGAAAATTTTAAAGGGTTTTACTTCTGTACCCATACATACATACTTGTGTATAGATAGATATACTGTATTCTGTATATCGGTTGGCAAAACAAAGTATATTATTCGCGTACATTAAATGAATTTACTCAAAAACACTTGAAACTCTTTTGAGGGGGAGTGCTAAACTTGGTTAATATAAAGCAAATATATACACGTATTTATACTAAGTACATATAAAGATTTAAACATGGTTTTGCTAATATACTTCAACATTCTTTTATAATTACACCTGTGTTCCTTGAATACGAATGTTTTCTTATCTTTTTCACTTTTTTTCTTGGCATTTATTTAATTCTTCTGATGGTTTTGTATTAACTTTAGTACTTGGCAGGTATGAAACTGAAAAAAATACATTTTAATTCAAATATTTCCATTCATTTCCTAGGAATGTGTAAGAAATTCATTCCTAGTCACATACATTAGACCAGCTCGGAAAATAGGATCACATGATATTAAAATTCCCCTTTTTGCAAATTTTTAGAAATTCTTGCAATTTCTTTGTAGAAAATTAGAGAAATATTTAAATAAGAAATGATCCTTTTCCTTAGGTCTAATCTAGTCAGAGGTACATTCTATGATACCCCGAAATTTACTTAAATAAGTAAATTTTTAGCCAGTCTAATATATACCTATATAAAAATATAAATGATAACTATATGTTGGAAATAAAGGGAAGTCTATATAACTTCTACATAGGAGGTGACTGTGATTCAAAATAGATAGCCCTCTTTAATAAAATTTGAAAATTTTTCAAAAAAAAATTTTTATAAGAAATTTTTCAAAAATTTCGTATTTTTATAGGAATTTTTTTTCCAAAATTCCTTATTTTTATAAGAAATTTAACAAAAATTTGTTATTTTTATAAGAAATTTTTCAAAAATTTTTTATTTTTATAAAAAATTTTTCAAAAATTTCTTATTTTTATAAGAAATTTTCCAAAAATTTCATATTTTTATAAGAAATTTTTCAAAAATTTCTCATTTTTATTGGAAACTTTTCAAAACTTTCTTATTTTTGGAAACTTTTCAAAAAAATTTTAATTTTATAGGAAACTGTTCAAAATTTTCCTATTTTTATAGGAAATTTTTAAAAAATTCCTTATTTTTCTAAGAAGTTTTACAAAAATTTGTAATTTTTATAAGAAATTTTTTAAAAAATTTTCTTATTTTTATAAGAAATTTTCCAAAAATTTCTTATTTTTATAAGAATTTTTTTTTAAATGTCCTATGTTTATTTATTTTTTTAATAAACTTTTCAAAAATTTTTTATTTTTATTCAAAAATTTCTTATTTTTATAAGAAATTTTCCAAAAATTTCTTATTTTTATAAAAAAAGTTCCATAAATTTCTTATTTTTATAAGATTTTTTCCAAAATTTTTTCTTTTTATAAGAAAAATTTCAAAAATTTCTTATTTTTATAAGAAATTTTTCAAAAATTTCTTATTTTTATAAGAAATTTTTCAAAAATTTCTTATTTTTATAAGAAACTTTTCAAAAATTTCTTATTTTTATAAGAAAATTTTCAAAAATTTCTTATTTGTATAAGAAATTTTTCAAAAATTTCTTATTTTTATAAGAAATTTATTAAAAATTTCTTATTTTTTTAAGACATTTTTCAAAAGTTTCTCACTTTTATAGGAAATTTTTCAAAAATTTCTTATTTTTATATTAAATTTAAAAAAAAGTGGTATTTTTTATGAAATTTTTTATTTTTGTATGAAATTTTTCAAAAATTTCTTATTTTTATAGGAAAATTTTCAAAAATTTCTTATTTTTATAGGAAATTTTTCAATTTTTTTTTTATTATTTTTTTTTAGAAAATTTTTAAAAATTTTTCATTTTTATATAAAATTTTTCAAACATTTCTTATTTTTAATTTATTTTTAATTTTTCAATAATTTTGTTATTTTTATAGAAATTTTTTAAAAATATTTAAAGAAAAAAATATTTATAGAAAAATCTTCCGTTTAAAATTTTTATAGAACAATTTGCAGTAAAAAAATTTTTTGGTAAAAATTTTTATAGAAAAATTTTCGGTAAAAATTTTTATAGAAAAATTTTCGGTAAAAATTTTTATAGAAAAATTTTCGGTAAAAATTTTTATAGAAAAATTTTCGGTAAAAATTTTTATAGAAAAATTTTCGGTAAAAATTTTTATCGAAAAATTTTCGGTAAAAATTTTTATAGAAAAATTTTCGGCAAAAATTTTTGTAGAAAAATTTTCGGAAAAAATTTTTATAGAAAAATTTTCGGTAAAAATTTGAATAGAAAAATTTTTCGCAAAAATTTTTATAGAAAATTTTTACCGAAAATTTTTCTATAAAAATTTTTACCGAAAATTTTTCTATAAAATTTTTCGGTAAAATTTTTTATAGAAAAATTTTCGGTAAACATTTTTATAGAAAAATTTTCGATTCAAAATTTTTAAGGAAATATTTTCGGTTCAAAATTTTTAAGGAAGAATTTTCGGTTTAAAATTTTTAAGGAAAAATTTTCGGTTTAAAATCTTCAAGGAAAAATTTTCGGTTCAAAATTTTTAAGGAAAAAGTTTCGCTTCAAAATGTTTATAGAAAAATTTCAGTTCAAAATTTGTTTTTAGGTAAGTGCAAAACATTTAGTTTTTACCTGCAACGAGGGTGGTCCCAGCTACTATTATTGGAATGCCTTTTCTAATTGGAGGACTTAAAATTCACAACTAAAAGAAAATCTAACAAAATTTCTTTATTGCCGTAAATTTAAAAAAAAATATTGTTACATTATTATTATAATTTTTTCCAAACCCTTTCCAAATCACTGTCTTTGATTAATTTCATTTTAACATCCTTTTCCTTTTAGCCTTCATTCACTCGTTTTCTCTCATGCTTAAGTGTTACAAGTACTTGTTTATGTATTAGTAAGTATTCATTTTTATACCCTCTTATCATCGTCTGTCTATCTATTTAACTGTTTGTGTGTATTTATTTTGTTCTGGCAGTCTGTGTATGTATTGCAACTATTTATCAGTCTTAGTTTTGGAACACGTGTCTTAACTAAAAGAGTTGTAATTATTTTTCTTCAAATTGTAAAACACAAATGAGATTTGTATTCGTAATTATAAATTAACTTAAAGTGATTAAATAAATGCTTTTAGTTTTTCTTACCTTTCTTTAAAAGTTTAGATGTACATATTTTTGTTAGTTAGTATTTAAATGTTGCTGTAATAATTAATGATTTAAAGATTAACTTGGAAAATTTTGCTCATGTTTTTAAACAATATTTTTTGTGTAATGAAAGCATTAAAATAAATTATGACCAAATTTGTTGAATAAATTTGTTGAGAATTAAAGAACTGTGGAGTTAAGGGTACTTAATTATAATCATGAATGATAGAGACACTGCGACTCAAAAGTAATGCTGTTGAAGTTCTTTGACATAAAATTACAGTTGAAGTTATTAAAGATTTTATTATTATTTTTATACCCTTCACCACCATAGGTGGAAAGGGTATTATAAGTTTGTGCTGATGTATGTAACGCATAGAAATATTTGTTTAAGGCCCACCTTTAAGTATACCAGTAGGCTTAGAATCACTTTCTGAGTCGATTTAGCGATGTCCGTCCGTCCGTCTGGCCGGCTGGACCCCCATGTAAACCTTGTAATCAAACTACAGGTCGCAATTCTTAAGATAATTTTATGAAATTTGGTACAGATCATTTTTTTGATAATGGAACCATGCCTGTTGAAATTGATCAAAATCGGTCCATTATTTATGGTACCTCTAAAAGGTCCCACTTCCCGGAAGTGACATATTGGAAACAAATATCAATATTTTTCATGAAATTTTAAACAAATACTGCTTATGTAAACTTAAATCACTGTACCAAATTTCGTTGAAATCGGTCCACATTTGGCCATAGCTCCCATACAAACTCTTCTTTAAAAAAGCACTAAATGAGACAAAAAAATCAATAAAACGCTCGTAAATGTAAAGATATTGAAAATTTTGAGTTTATTTTTTGCATACATAATTCTTGTAACAACTGTAATCAATTTGACAAATTTCGAGATAAGCGATACACATTTGACCCTAGCTCTCATATAAGTCCAAATGACGGAAACAGGTTAAATATATAAGTTTTGAGAAAATGTTTGTATGATGGCAAAATTTAGCAAATATTTGTCTTTATACAGGAAAAATAACACCTTTGACCTTAGTGGTGAAGGGTATCGTATGGTCAGGCTTGACCGACTATAGCGCTTTCTTACTTGTTTAAATCAAATTCCTTGCAAATCTTAAATTTTGATTTATTTACTACAACGTTCACCTTTTGCAAAGCAATTTAATAACGAAATCCAGATGTCAAAACAAAAACTAAAGTCCAATATATTTTCTCAAACTCATCTAAAACAATAATAAATAGAATATTTTTTATTTACTTTTCTTTACCCATTCCCTTATATATAAGGGACCCATTAGATTATTTTACAACCTTAAGTTAAGTTTACGACTAGTCAGCAGCTATAACTTAAAAGCTGACATTGAATAATTATAACAAACGGAAATTAAAATCGTTAACGGAAATTGATTTCTTATTGAGACACGTTTTGCAGTTGGTTTATGGTGTTTTAAAACTAGTAAATGGTTTGTTCAAATTGTTGGATTTTGTTGCTGTTGCTATTAGTTGCAATATTTTTGTTGTTGTTTTTGTTGTTAGTGTTGCTGCTGTTATTGGTTTTTCAAAGCTGTTGTTACGGTTGTGGTATGTGTGTGTGTATGTATATTGCAATTGTTGGGTGGCTTATTTGTACAGCAAATGCCACCTGCACTAACACTTAAATACCGAATAGTTTGGGCAACTGTATGTGTGTGTCTGTCTGTGGCATCAGTTTGTAGTTGTTGCTATTGTATTGCAAAGGAGAGTTGGGTGATTATAGGAGAAATAAATCGTAAATCGTTTTTAATTGGTTTCACTGTCTGTTTTTAAGTGCAAACAGGTAAAAGTTGTTAAATTAAATGAATGAGTAGATTGAAATGATTGCAATGAATAAATGAATGCATGAGTTGCAAACCCAAATTTAACTGAAAAAATTTTTTTTATAAAATTGAAACAATTTAAAATTAAAACTATTATTTGCATTTACTTAATGCTATGTTGAAAAAAAGCATTAACTTTTGCATTTACTTAATGCTATGTTGAAAAAAAGCTTTAACTCAAAGGAATTAGTAACATTATTTGAATGCCTTTCTAATTTACTGACTGGCAAAGTAGTTAAATATTGGGTTAAAATAGAAAGGCTTTGATATTATTTAAATTCTTATAAATAGCAAATCATATTTTTAAATTTTCAAATTTTTTTTTGCTGCACCATCTGTCAGGCTAATCTTTTTAGTTATAACTATAAAAACTACATAAATTGTTTTAAAATAGCTTCATTTATTGAAGAAAAAAAAATTGCTACATATCACTCCCTGGGCACTACTTACTTATGTTCTAGATACAAGGAACAAAGCATTATAGTCGGTAGAGACCGACAATTTGATATACTGCAATTCTGAGGCAAATGCAAACCACTTATTAACCCCTTTACTTTCCTTGGATTTGTGCCCTTTATATTACCCTTTGGGTCAATATGACCCAACAATGAAATATTAACAAAATTTCATATTTAACATAGGATTTTTGTTTAATTTAGGACCAGCACTCAGGGGATGTCCCCTACTTATGCAATACATTATGTTGGAAGTAAGAAAATGGAATATGGGAGGGAGGATACATGGAGTCGTGTTTATACCTATATTGCAACTGGTAGTGAAAACTTCTGCGGGGAGTGAATTCCACATACGAACTACATATATTGTTGAAGGGCGAATTTAATGTAGCGTGTTCGTACGGTCTACCGTCCAATCGATCGCAAAGGAATGAGCTCTAAAAGAATGACGTGTATTGCACAAAAAAAGTCCAAGCTTCGAGAACGAGTTCTCTGATTTCGTTAGAGCATATTCCAAAGTATAAACAATAGGACAGTGTGACACAACTCAAATTACGATGGAACTCCTGTAAATCAATAGAGTCTCTATGAGCACTTTCGCCATATCTTGCACACGGTCGAGAAGCTCCAAAATAGACTTTGAAGCTCCAGCCCATATATGAGGTGGTGTAAATAGTAAGCAGATCAGATGAAGTTAAGAATCTCTTGCACCGTTTTAGAAAACTGAGGCACCTGAATGCTTCTTTCGGCACTTGAAAGATGTATTTTGTCGTACGGACATCACTTGCCCAGAACATCAAGAGCATCTGATTCCTCAATATGTACACCACCCATTAATACAGATAAAGAACGTTCCCACTGCAGTCGGTTCTTCGTACCGGAACGACTCGGAATTCTTAGGATTCCGACCAAGGACTGTCACTTCTACGATATTACCAATAATATCGCAGTTACAACAACAACAACAGATGAAGAAACATTGTTTGCCGCGCGTTTATGCGTTAGCATACAACATCCATTCGCATGACCCCATTCTGAAATTGTTTCTAAATATCGGTTTAATGATTAATTCATGTTTTGTCTCATAGCGCCAACCTCAAGAACGCTTGGCCTACGATTGAATGAATATGAATGGCAAATATTACTATCATCTGCAAAAGAGTATATGGGATTGGAAATTTGATGTTGAAGGTCATTTATAAAGATAAGAAATAGACTTGGAGAAAGAACAGAGCTTGCGGTATCCCTGAATAAATCTTGAACTCGTTTGAAGAGAACCCATCTATAACAACTCGTATAGAGCGATCTCTGAGGAAGCTTGATATAAACCTTGAGAAGTTATTACCAACGTCAAAGGCAATAAGTTTTGATAGAAGTTCTTCATGCCAAACTATATCAAATGCCTTGGAAATATTCTTCACAAAATATGCCCATTTGTTAGCTCATTGATCTGCAAGTTCTGCTAGATAAAGCCTGCTTCTGAAGTTTTTATTAAAACTCAAGCCAGGATTCATTTAAGTCCACAAGATCTATACGCTGATGTATCTATCATGTTTGAAAATAATGCAACTGGCCATCGTTTAGTCTCGCGCTTACATATGTAATTAGGAACAAGTTGGTCAAGTTTGGATGTAATGATGTAGTATTTTAGTTGTTTTTTTGTTCATGATCTCTTACGTCGGCTGAAAGATGAAGAGATCTTAAGAGGAAAACTTATTTATTTTTGTTTGGAACATATGATGCTATAGTTGTATAATTTGAAAACAAAAAATTGCGAAAATAGCGTTACGTAATATGTAAAAAGGCCATGAATGGAAAAACATTGAATGAAAGCGATTTTATTGATTATTTCACTTAACAAATTATTGATAGATGCTTCTGAATGAAGGTGAACTCGATTCAATTATGTTTAATAGGAAAAAAAATTATAAAATGGAATTAAGCTTGAAATATCGCTTGTTGGGTCATATTGACCCAAAGGGTACTAAATGTGTGTAAATCGTGTTTTGAAAAGTGGAGGGGGAAGGAAAAATTTTAATATTATTACTTTGTTTTAAAAACATAATATTCGTCCCTATAATGGATAAATTAAAGTTTCACATTCATATCTAATTATTTAATGAGATAATTTTGCGTTTGAAAAACAAAATTGGGTCAAATTGACCCAAGGAGTGTATAAGGGTTAAATACAAATTTTGTCATTAGAGAAATATAACAACATTTATGAAAGCTAACATTAAATGTGGCTCGATTGCGTAAAATTTTGAAGTATTTTTTTTGGTTCTCGTCGCATAGCACTATTATCTCCGCAATGACATTCTAAAATCGAACTGTGATCGTCTATTAGACTGAGATTTAATATCAATGATTATATCTCCACAGATTATATTTGAACATATAATAATAACTGCCGGTTAATGCTTTAAGCGCCTCTTTAATCTTTAGTCTGATAAGAAGATTTACAGAGCAACAACATTATTCAACAAAAGAAATCACTTTGAAGTTTAACTACTTAATTTCGATGTATTACGGCTCCTAAGTACAAAAACACCGCAAATTTTGAATTCTATGGATACGATTAAAATGAAAAATCTAAAATTACGGATTTTCATAGAGATCGTCCCATTAATTTTATCATATCTTGGGAATGATTTATAAGAGTTCATTAAAAGAAACACCGGCGGATTTATCAAAACTTCTCCTAAGCTTTAGTTAGATAGTTTTTTCATATGGTAAACAGTTGTGGAGTTTTTCACATACAAAAATGTAAAATTTTCTTTTTTTTTGCAAAATCGAACAAATTGTTTTTTTTTCAAAAATTCCTAAAAAATCGAAGATTTCAAAAACTTGCCATTTGTATCTCATGGTCTTAAAACTATAACATTTTAAATAGCCGAAATCATATTTTATTTATTTTTTGTGAATCTCGTCGCATATCGCAATTATCTCCGCAATAACATTCCAAAATCGAACTGCGATCGTCTATTAGACTGAATTTGAATATCAATGAATATATATCCACAGAGTATATTTGTCCATATTATTATAAAACTGTATTATTCTATGGATACGATTTAAAAAAAAATGTCAAAAATTACGGATTTTCACAGAGGTTTTTCTATTGATTTTGTCATATCTTCGGAACGACAAGAGTTCGTAGAAAGAAACACCGCGGATTTATCACAACATTTCCTTTAAGTCTTAATATGACAGTTTTTTTATAAGGTCAACGGTTGTGATGTTTTTCACATAAAAATGTAAACAAAATGCTTTGTTTTTCAAAAATTCCTTTTATGTCATGGTCCTCAAACTGTAAACATTTTAAATAACCGAAATCATATTTTATAAAAATACGTGAATAAGTTGGTTTTGTTGGCAATAAAGTGAAAATACCCAATTTAACAAAAAGTTTGGCATATGAAACCTAATCAAAAAAGTTTAATTTTCAAAAAAAATAACAAAAATCTATCAAGGCAAATTCTGAACATTGTTACTCTACTATCGTAAAACAATGAAAGTTCTTAACAATATAAGCCTAATATTATGAAAATCTGTCGATTAGAAGTGATATTATTAACAAAAAATTAAAAACTTAGCAAACATTTTGCATATGAAAAATTAAACAAATAAGAAAGTTCTATAGTCGGTCAAGCCCTACCATACGATACTCTTCACCCCCTAGATCAAAGGTGCTATTTTTCTTGTATAAAGACAAATATTTGCTAAATTTTGTCATCATACAAACATTTTTTCAAGACTTATATATTTAAGTTGTTTCCGTCACTGTGACTTATATGAGAACTAGGGTCAAATGTAAGCCGATTATCTCAAAATTTTGCAAATTAATTACAGTTGTTACAAAAATTATCTATGAAAAAAATAAACTTAAAATTGTCACTATCTTCAGATTTACGAGCGTTTAAGTAATATTTTTATCATTTCATGAATTTTGATAGAAATGTTTTTATGGGAGCTATGGTCAAATGTGGACCAATTTCAACGAAATTTGGCACCGTCATTTTGGTTTACATAAACAGTATTTGTTTTAAGTTTCATGAAAAACTATTGATATTTGTTGCCAAAATATCACCTCCGGGAAGTGGAATCTATGGGAGGTACAACAAAAAATTAACCGATTTTGACGAATTTCAATAGCCATAATTTCACTATGAAAAAAATTATGTGCGCTAAATTTCATCAAATTATCTTAAGAATTGCTACCTGTATATTAATTACATAGTTCACATGGTGGTCCAGCCAGCTGCACTATGTTATTTCTGCAGCAAAAGTCCATTTTTTGGCCATCTCTTTTGAAAGCTCAAATGACGCAGTTCTTCATAGAAGAGTCTAGATAATTAGGATCAATAATTGTTTTCAAGGAAAATTTATACTATGTGTGATAAAAAAAGGTATTGAAATAAGCTTAATATTCTAAAACAAAAAGTGATACAATTTTTCAACAAACTCAGTAGCTCATGCATCGAATATAGTTTCACAGGTTTAATTTTGATGGGGACTTAATTAAGATACCGAACCATGTTTTAAGTCTGCAGAAGAAAATAACTTAATCTCGTATATAGTTTAGGAGATGTTAGGAAACCAAAAAAGCTCTACAAAATTCATTGTTTTCTTTTTTCTTTGGACAAAAACTAAGTTGGCTCGATTTTGCTCGGAACTCCCAATATAACGATGTGAAAGGTGAAAGTCTCTTCATTAGATTAAGTGGAAAAAATTTACCGAAATTTGCATACCGTTAAAAATAGTTCAAAATTTTCTGAAAAAGTCATATAAATTCTTACGCACAATTTAATCAAAAAGTGTTGCAGTCATTTAGGCGTAAGTTTTTAATCAAATTGAATTTAAGTGTATGTACCGTAGGTGTCGACGGTTTTCAACCAAAATTAGTAGAGATCTATTTTGGGTCAATCAACAGATGTGTGCAGAAAAATAAAAGAAAATTGGTGTTCAAAGCAGGTAGCCAAGGAGTGGACGGATTTCAACCAAAATTGAATGAACTCTTTGTTGGATAAACTAATAACCGTGTAACAAATTTTAAATTCTGTTAAGAATAATAGGGATCCTGCCTTGGATCCCCTTTATTCAAAAAATCAAGGAATCTCAAACAAAATTAGCACAAATCTTTCTTTGATCAATTACTTGACGTGTGCCGATTTTTTTTTCAAATTCTGAAGAGAATTGAGGCTAATATATTCTGAAGAGAATTGAGGCTAATATATTGACTAAAAAAATTGAAGAAAAATGGTTGTCCAAGGCAGGCATCCAAGGAGTAACTGAATTAAACCAAAATTACTAGACCTCTTTTAAAGATCAAATTATACACGTGTGCCGAATTTCATCAAATTCTGTTGAGAATTGCTACTTGTACATTAAAACGAAAAATTAGTGAAAAATGGGGGATCCAAGGCTTTCAACCAAAATTAGCAGACCTCTTTTTGAATTTATTTATAGACACGTATTAAATTTCACCAAATTATGTATAGAAATGCGACTTGTACATTGAGAAGAAAATCAGGTGAAAAATGAGGGCACGTAAATGCTTTCTATAACTACAACTTTCTACAACTATAAAATAGCGACCTTTAGTTTGACTGGAAAAGTATAGAAGTAACAAACGACATTACAATCTCATAATGCCAATTAATTGTAGCGTAATATAGAAAAAAAGTTTCAACAAAAAAACCAGCATTAATTTCATCCAACTGTTCTGCTGCTTGTATTTTATGTTTTTAAGCAAGCGATAAATTTAAATTTATTTGTTGTCATGGAATTGATAACATAACTTTCTTCAAGTTTCTGCATCGTTAACTTCGGATGCAGTTGAAGAAAGTTTTATATTTCACTCCGACAGAGAAGCAACGACTTAAAATCTACTATCAATTTTGTCGACTACTTTGCGATGAAAATCAAATTGTTAAGAAAGTTCGTTTAAAGTATGAGAGTATGATTATGGTTGGGTATCTCTCCCGAGACACATTCAAGCTATAAAATATTTAAGCAGAAGAGCAAAGTCTCTGTCTGTCAGTAGAAGCGGCCAAGCGTAACTTGAAGGCGAATTATGCCTTTTTTGGGTTATTTTATATTTCTACACTCACAGCCAAAGCAGAGAAGAACCAAACGTTACGCTTTAAAGAAGACATGGCAAAATATGAAATATTTACACAGACCCTTAAAACATATTTTAAAATTAGGAAACTCAAAAAAAAATTGTACACTTAAAAAAATTTCGGTTTTTTATTATAACTATAACCATACTATGACTAGACTATGACTAGACTATGACTAGACTATGACTAGACTATGACTAGACTATGACTAGACTATGACTAGACTATGACTAGACTATGACTAGACTATGACTAGACTATGACTAGACTATGACTAGACTATGACTAGACTATGACTAGACTATGACTAGACTATGACTAGACTATGACTAGACTATGACTAGACTATGACTAGACTATGACTAGACTATGACTAGACTATGACTAGACTATGACTAGACTATGACTAGACTATGACTAGACTATGACTAGACTATGACTAGACTATGACTAGACTATGACTAGACTATGACTAGACTATGACTAGACTATGACTAGACTATGACTAGACTATGACTAGACTATGACTAGACTATGACTAGACTATGACTAGACTATGACTAGACTATGACTAGACTATGACTAGACTATGACTAGACTATGACTAGACTATGACTAGACTATGACTAGACTATGACTAGACTATGACTAGACTATGACTAGACTATGACTAGACTATGACTAGACTATGACTAGACTATGACTAGACTATGACTAGACTATGACTAGACTATGACTAGACTATGACTAGACTATGACTAGACTATGACTAGACTATGACTAGACTATGACTAGACTATGACTAGACTATGACTAGACTATGACTAGACTATGACTAGACTATGACTAGACTATGACTAGACTATGACTAGACTATGACTAGACTATGACTAGACTATGACTAGACTATGACTAGACTATGACTAGACTATGACTAGACTATGACTAGACTATGACTAGACTATGACTAGACTATGACTAGACTATGACTAGACTATGACTAGACTATGACTAGACTATGACTAGACTATGACTAGACTATGACTAGACTATGACTAGACTATGACTAGACTATGACTAGACTATGACTAGACTATGACTAGACTATGACTAGACTATGACTAGACTATGACTAGACTATGACTAGACTATGACTAGACTATGACTAGACTATGACTAGACTATGACTAGACTATGACTAGACTATGACTAGACTATGACTAGACTATGACTAGACTATGACTAGACTATGACTAGACTATGACTAGACTATGACTAGACTATGACTAGACTATGACTAGACTATGACTAGACTATGACTAGACTATGACTAGACTATGACTAGACTATGACTAGACTATGACTAGACTATGACTAGACTATGACTAGACTATGACTAGACTATGACTAGACTATGACTAGACTATGACTAGACTATGACTAGACTATGACTAGACTATGACTAGACTATGACTAGACTATGACTAGACTATGACTAGACTATGACTAGACTATGACTAGACTATGACTAGACTATGACTAGACTATGACTAGACTATGACTAGACTATGACTAGACTATGACTAGACTATGACTAGACTATGACTAGACTATGACTAGACTATGACTAGACTATGACTAGACTATGACTAGACTATGACTAGACTATGACTAGACTATGACTAGACTATGACTAGACTATGACTAGACTATGACTAGACTATGACTAGACTATGACTAGACTATGACTAGACTATGACTAGACTATGACTAGACTATGACTAGACTATGACTAGACTATGACTAGACTATGACTAGACTATGACTAGACTATGACTAGACTATGACTAGACTATGACTAGACTATGACTAGACTATGACTAGACTATGACTAGACTATGACTAGACTATGACTAGACTATGACTAGACTATGACTAGACTATGACTAGACTATGACTAGACTATGACTAGACTATGACTAGACTATGACTAGACTATGACTAGACTATGACTAGACTATGACTAGACTATGACTAGACTATGACTAGACTATGACTAGACTATGACTAGACTATGACTAGACTATGACTAGACTATGACTAGACTATGACTAGACTATGACTAGACTATGACTAGACTATGACTAGACTATGACTAGACTATGACTAGACTATGACTAGACTATGACTAGACTATGACTAGACTATGACTAGACTATGACTAGACTATGACTAGACTATGACTAGACTATGACTAGACTATGACTAGACTATGACTAGACTATGACTAGACTATGACTAGACTATGACTAGACTATGACTAGACTATGACTAGACTATGACTAGACTATGACTAGACTATGACTAGACTATGACTAGACTATGACTAGACTATGACTAGACTATGACTAGACTATGACTAGACTATGACTAGACTATGACTAGACTATGACTAGACTATGACTAGACTATGACTAGACTATGACTAGACTATGACTAGACTATGACTAGACTATGACTAGACTATGACTAGACTATGACTAGACTATGACTAGACTATGACTAGACTATGACTAGACTATGACTAGACTATGACTAGACTATGACTAGACTATGACTAGACTATGACTAGACTATGACTAGACTATGACTAGACTATGACTAGACTATGACTAGACTATGACTAGACTATGACTAGACTATGACTAGACTATGACTAGACTATGACTAGACTATGACTAGACTATGACTAGACTATGACTAGACTATGACTAGACTATGACTAGACTATGACTAGACTATGACTAGACTATGACTAGACTATGACTAGACTATGACTAGACTATGACTAGACTATGACAGATTAATTTTGATAAGTGTATCTCTTAACCACATTGTCATTTGAAAATGTGTTGCAAGAAGATGGTCATAAATTATCAAGTAACATTGTCTTCAAGTTACCAAACTAACATAAAAAATTCTTTAAGATATTTTTGGAAAAAACTAGCTAAACTTAACCAAAAATAACTGCACCTAACACAAGTAAATTTTTGTTGCTTTAGTGTAAAAAATTCTAAAGTTAATATAAAATACTAATATATCAGCTAGCAATTCTCCTACTTACGCGACTTTTACCTGCATCTGTTTGTTATTTATCCCACACTTGATAGTAGCACAACTAAAATTTTCAGCCAACGAACTTATTTCAGTCCCGAATATTTTAGTAATTCATGTTTAGCTGGTAGAAATTATTTGCTTCTTTTGTTGGTGCTACCAAACTAAGCATGTGTGTGTTGCTTGCTGTTGACAGGGGACGACAATCAAAGATGTTTAAGTATTCCTGGTGTATAATACCAGGCAACCACGTTTGTTGAAATCTTCTTAGTTGTTATTGCTATTAGAATGAGTTTTTTTATTTCAGGTTTATTTTTTATTTTATATCCTGGGGTTTTACAAGGATTTTTTGGTATATATTTTTAAAATGCTATTTTTTATATAAGGGGATATATTTGGCATGTTCTTGTTTTTGTAATAATTGTGACGATTAATAGATTTAAATTTAATGTTAGCGTTCTGTTTAAACTGTTACATAACAAAATTGTAATCATCAGTATTTCGGTCCTAAATTTTCGAAGTGCGATATTTAGATTCATGTTAGCTGATTCATAATTCGTATATCATCTGCTAAAAATAAAATTGTTTATTCTTAGCTGGTCTTTTTGTTTTCATAGTACCCGTTTTATTTTAAAGGCAGTAAAGTGGAAACTAACTCTAAACAGGTGCTGATACAACATAAAACTCTTGCATTAAGTGCCCACCTTTTATACTTTTATCCTTCTTCGCTGCTTAAGTGTTATTAAATCTTTCTCTAAAACGCAAAAATAACTACTCTAAGAGGAAAATAGTGTTTTTGCTTGCTGTTGAAAATTTTTAAATTAATTTTTAGCGTTAAATAATTTACTCTGTCAAAAATGTAGAGAACATTTTAATGTAAATAATTTAATACGGTTGACATCTAATCCGCTGCTAGAAAAACTCGTTAAATATTTAATAAAATTTTTAGCTAAAAGTTTTTGTCGTTATGCTGAATGAACAATTTTAATTTTTTGACAGTCGAGGGTTACGGTTATGATTCTACTTCTACCGAAATGACTTAATGTGTCAGTTGGAAAATGTTTTGATAAGGTTGTCAAAGGGATAATTAAATAATGGAGTCAAGGAGATAAGCTTGTGATAATTTGTTAATTTGTAAAAATAAGTAGGAGACCTAATTTTGGTGGAGCGAAAATTAGAATTGAAAATTATACCATAAATTTTCTTCCAAAAATAGGACGCAGTTTGTTTTTTGATACTGTTAATATTTATGGACACAACATTTTTCTATAGAATAACTATAAACAAATATATATATTTTTATACAAAAAGTTTTATAATGGAAATTTTTCTATAATAAAAAAATTTTATAATGAAAATTTTATTTAAAAAAATTTTTTCAATATAAAAAATTTTATAGTAAAATTTTTTCTATAAAAAAAAATTTATGATGAAATTTTTTCTATAGAAAAAATTTTATCATTTTCTATAGAAAAAATTTTATCATGAAATTTTTTCTATAGAAAAAATTTTAGAATGAAATTTTTTCTATAGAAAAAATTTTATAATGAAATTTTTTCTATAGAAAAAATTTTATAATGAAATTTTTTCTATAGAAAAAATTTTATAATGAAATTTTTTCTATAGAAAAAATTTTATAATGAAATTTTTTCTATAGAAAAAATTTTATAATGAAATTTTTTCTATAGAAAAAATTTTATAATGAAATTTTTTCTATAGAAAAAATTTTATAATGAAATTTTTTCTATAGAAAAAATTTCGTAATGAAATTTTTTATATAGAAAAAATTTTATAATGAAATTTTTCTATAGAAAAAATTTCATAATGAAAATTTTTCTATAGAAAAAATTTCATAATGAAAATTTTTCTATAAAAAAAATTTTATAATGAAATTTTTTCTATAGAAAAAATTTTATCATGAAATTTTTTCTATAGAAAAAATTTTATCATGAAATTTTTTCTATAGAAAAAATTTTATCATGAAATTTTTTCTATAGAAAAAATTTTATCATGAAATTTTTTCTATAGAAAAAATTTTATCATGAAATTTTTTCTATAGAAAAATTTTTATCATGAAATTTTTTCTATAGAAAAAATTTTATCATGAAATTTTTTCTATAGAAAAAATTTTATCATGAAATTTTTTCTATAGAAAAAATTTTATCATGAAATTTTTTCTATAGAAAAAATTTTATCATAAAATTTTTTCTATAGAAAAAATTTTATCATGAAATTTTTTCTATAGAAAAAATTTTATCATGAAATTTTTTCTATAGAAAAAATTTTATCATGAAATTTTTTCTATAGAAAAAATTTTATCATGAAATTTTTTCTATAGAAAAAATTTTATCATGAAATTTTTTCTATAGAAAAAATTTTATCATGAAATTTTTTCTATAGAAAAAATGTTATCATGAAATTTTTTCTATAGAAAAAATTTTATCATGAAATTTTTTCTATAGAAAAAATTTTATCATGAAATTTTTTCTATAGAAAAAATTTTATCATGAAATTTTTTCTATAGAAAAAATTTTATCATGAAATTTTTTCTATAGAAAAAATTTTATCATGAAATTTTTTCTATAGAAAAAATTTTATCATGAAATTTTTTCTATACAAAAATTTCATCATGAAATTTTTTTTATAGAAAAAATTTTATCATGAAATTTTTTCTATAGAAAAAATTTTATCATGAAATTTTTTCTATAGAAAAAATTTTATCATGAAATTTTTTCTATAGAAAAAATTTTATCATGAAATTTTTTCTATAGAAAAAATTTTATCATGAAATTTTTTCTATAGAAAAAATTTTATCATGAAATTTTTTCTATAGAAAAAATTTTATCATGAAATTTTTTCTATAGAAAAAATTTTATCATGAAATTTTTTCTATAGAAAAATTTTATCATGAAATTTTTTCTATAGAAAAAATTTTATCATGAAATTTGTCTATAGAAAAAATTTTATCATGAAATTTTTGCTATAGAAAAAATTTCATCATGAAATTTTTCTATAGAAAAAATTTTATCATGAAATTTTTTCTATAGAAAAAATTTTATCATGAAATTTTTTCTATAGAAAAAATTTTATCATGAAATTTTTTCTATAGAAAAAATTTTATCATGAAATATTTTCTATAGAAAAAATTTTATCATGAAATTTTTTCTATAGAAAAAATTTTATCATGAAATTTTTTCTATAGAAAAAATTTTATCATGAAATTTTTTTCTATAGAAAAAATTTTATCATGAAATTTTTTCTATAGAAAAAATTTTAACATGAAATTTTTTCTATAGAAAAAATTTTAACATGAAATTTTTTCTATAGAAAACGAAAAATTTTAATAGATTAAAATTAACAATAAAAATGTTTCTTTAAAATTTTTATAATTTTTCAATAGAAACAAACTAAAATTTTTCGACTTAAAAATTTTAAAATTAAATTTTTTTATACAAAAACTTTCACAACGAAAGTTCTTCTATAAAAAATGAACGAAACATTTTTAAGTAAAGAAAAACTTTTATATGAAAATTTTTTCTATAGAAAACTTTTGAGAAAATAATAGGTTCTTAAGCTACACGTTCATATCTACAGGCATACATACCTACTCTTATTTGTATACAATGAAGCACATTTATAATGAACTGTGTCATTGATTTAAAGCGAACCAAGTTAATAGAATTAAAACCTGTTAGAACTCTAAACAATTCTCCAATAAAAATGGTGACTATAAACTATAAATAATTTCTTATTACTGTTCGTTATATTTGAACTTTTCTGTATATGCGTTTATTGTTTTTTCATACGACAGTAAATATTTCCACATTGAATTGTTCATCCACCACAAGTGTATTAAAACAAAACCTCAAAATTCAATTCAATTGTTTATGCTGTTGTTGATGTTAAATATATATATTTTTTTGTTTTTGGTTCTTATTCATTCTATTATTGGGTTATCCTTGTGAGACCACAACTAATTCACACACAATTCAATTCAATACAGCTCAATACAATAGATTTTAAACTAAATACAATACGACTAGTGTTCGAGTATAAAATAGGAAAACTGTAATGATGTGCAAAATACATACAAAAAACTAAGTTTGTTTATATGTACAAAACAAATAGCGTCAACTGAAATGTGAAGATGTGTAAGTAAATATGATTTTAAAATGAAATTTGCTTATTTAAGCAAGCAAATAATTTCCCAAAGAAATAAGGAATAAGATTTTCTAACTACCACACCCTTTTTAATTTTTGTTGATATATATGTACGTATATGGGTATAAATATATTGAACTTCTAGTATTCTTTAATAGTATGTGTATGCTTGATTTACTCTATTTTTGTTGAAGCAGGATAATAGCAATAAATGTTTGATTCTTTATTAAACTATTTATTGCTTGGGATTAGATTGGGGTTATATTAAATCAATTTTAATCTTATTAGATCAAAATATGTGATAAAATTTATGATTTTTTAAAATAAGAAACTAGGACAATTTTTTGTAAGTACAAAATATTCCAGATCTTGCATTTAAGTTGTCCATAGGAAAGTTTAATGTAAACAAGTAAAAGAGTGTCATATTCGGCTGTGCCGAATCTTATATACCCACCATCAAGTTGTGTTAAATTTAGAAATATATCTCAAATTCAAAACAACAAATTCAGCAAATTCAAAACGCGGGCCAAATTGGAAAAAAGTTGTAACGCTTTCGTTTAGGCGTTATCGTGATTTCAACAGACATACAGATGGACAGACAGACGGACATCGCTCGATCGTCTTAGAATTTAATAAGAATTCAGAATATATTTCGTTTTTGATTTTTGAGCCAATATTAAGGAAATTACGAACGGAATGATAATCTCAATTGTCATTTTTGATGGTGGGTATAAAAATAATTTCCTATAAAAAGTAAATTTTTGAAAAATTTCCTATAAAAAGTAAATTTTTGAAAAATTTCCTATAAAGAGTAAATTTTTGAAAAATTTCCTCTAAAGAGTAAATTTTTGAAAAATTTCCTCTAAAGAGTAAATTTTTGAAAAATTTCCTCTAAAGATAATAAAAAGTAAATTTTTGAAAAATTTCCTAAAAAAAGTACATTTTTGAAAAATTTCCTTTAAAAGTAAATTTTTGAAAAATTTCTTTTATAGTAAATTTTTCAAAAATTTCCTTTAAAAGTAAATTTTTGAAAAATTTCCTATAAAAAGTAAATTTTTTAAAAATTTCATATAAATGGTAAATTTTTAAAAAATTTTATATAAAAAGTAAATTTTTGAAAAATTTCCTATAAAAAGTAAATTTTTGAAAAATTTGCTCTAAAAAGTAAATTTTTTAAAAATATCCTATAAAAAGTAAATTTTTTTAAAATTTCCTATAAAAAGTAAATTTTTGAAAAATATCCTATAAAAAGTAAATTTTTGAAAAATTTCCTATAATAAGTAAATTTCTGAAAAATTTCCTATAAAAAGTAAATTTTTGAAAAATTTCTTATAAAAAGTAAATTTTTGAAAAATTTCCTATAAAAAGTAAATTTTTGGAAAATTTGCTATCAAAAGTAAATTTTTGAAAAATTTGCTCTAAAAAGTAAATTTTTGAAAAATTCCCTATAAAAAGTAAATTTTTGAAAAATTTCCTATAAAAAGTAAATTTTTGAAAAATTTCTTTTAAAAAGTAAATTTTTTAAAAATTTCCTATAAAAAGTAAATTTTTTTAAAATTTCCTATAAAAAATAAATTTTTGAAAAATATCCTTCTTCTTCTTCTGTTATCCTTGACTCCCAGTGCAGCATAGGGCCTCAAAAAATATCCTATAAAAAGTAAATTTTTGAAAAATATCCTATAAAAAGTAAATTTTTGAAAAATTTCCTATAATAAGTAAATTTCTGAAAAATTTCCTATAAAAAGTAAATTTTTGAAAAATTTCTTATAAAAAGTAAATTTTTGAAAAAATTCCTATAAAAAGTAAATTTTTAAAAAATTTCCTACAAAAAATAAATTTTTGAAAAATTTCCTATAAAAAGTAAATTTTTGAAATATTTCCTATAAAAAGTACATTTTTGAAAAATTTCCTATGAAAAGTAAATTTTTGAAAAATTTTCTTATGAAAAGTAAATTTTTGAAAAATTTCCTATTAAAAGTAAATTTTTGAAAAATTTCCTATAAAAAGTAAATTTTTGAAAAATTTCCTATCAAAAGTAAATTTTTTAAAAATTTCCTATAAAAAGTAAATTTTTTAAAAATTTCCTATAAAAAGTAAATTTTTGAAAAATATCCTATAAAAAGTAAATTTTTGAAAAATATCCTATAAAAAGTAAATTTTTGAAAATTTTCCTATAATAAGTAAATTTCTGAATAATTTCCTATAAAAAGTAAATTTTTGAAAAATTTCCTATTAAAAGTAAATTTTTGAAAAATTTCCTATAAAAAGTAAATTTTTGAAAAATTTCCTATTAAAAGTAAATTTTTGAAAAATTTCCTATAAAAAGCAAATTATTGAAATATTTCCTATGAAAAGTAAATTTTTGAAAAATTTCCTATAAAGAGTAAATTTTTGAAAAATTTTCTATAAAAGAAAATTTTCGAAAAATTTCCTATAAAAAGTAAATTTTTTAAAAATTTCCTATTAAGAGTAAATTTTTGAAAAATTAAAAATCATTCCCCCAAATTTTCAGTATTGTATTGGACTTAATCCACTTTCAAAACAAATAAATTTGAAATTTTTTTATTTGAACAAATTTTTCTATTAAATTTAAAAATATATGGGACTTAAACGACTTTCAAAATAAAAATTTGGAGTAAATCGTTAACAACAAAATGTTTGACTGTAAATACTTTAGTAGGTTTTTTAAATTTAAAATCAATTATTTTTCATATACTAAGATCCACAAATGCAGAACCTTTCCCGATTATTTTTTTTTTTTTTGGAATGTGGACATAATCCGATTTCAAAATAAAGTCTTCGTATTAATTTTATTTACGAAGTTGTCATTAAAAAAAATTTAATATTTTTACATATGAAAACTGGGCGTGTCTGTATTGGGATTTTTCCAAGTCCTTTAAATGATCTTTTATAAGAGCCACGCAGTCTACTTGAAATCACTTTGTTACGGCTTGTATTTCCGAAGTTATCAACTAATAAAAAAAATAATTAAAAAATTTTTACTTCAAAAATGTGGGCGTGTCTCTTTGTCGATTTTTTCAGATTTTTGCTGTAATCTTATGTGGGAGTCTGGAGGTCTATGTATAAAAACTTATCACCATATGCCTTTAATTTTCGAAGCTTTACAAATTTCTTTTTTTTTTACATAGGAAAAGTGAGCGTGTCTGTATCCGGATTTTTCAAAAACACAAGAATAGTGGACGAGTCTGTGGGCGGATTTTTCTAATTTGTTGTCATTATGCATTAAAAAAAAAGATTCCATCACAAAATATATTTAATTATTTTATGAAAAAATACAAAGTTTTCTGGTTGACATCTAGATCAGTGGTTCAAAATTGTTTTGTTTTACTTTATAAATAAACGCCCTTATCACTCATCCCACCATGAAACATAAAAGAAAAATAATAAAAATCACAATTTAAGTCTGACTTTTGTCTCAATCCTTTTGGGCTTAATGCTTTTGGCGACGTCTGAGTAAAATATCATATGAAACTGTCGCTGTCACGAAACTTTATCACAAGAAAAGCGACAATTTCAATAAAAGATACAAAATAAAGCACAAATAATTAAAATTTACTTTGTCGGTACATTTGCAAATCCGTCCATCTTCCTCCCAGCCCAACTTTTTAAAGCAAAATTTGCTTTATGACAACAATAAGAACAACAATTACGCAATAACTATCAGGACATCATCCATCCTGCTGGCGAATAATAAATTATTATTTTTCTTATTGTCTTTGTAGCGTTGCTTCCTCTTAACTGGGCCAATTAAAGCATCAGCATGAGTTAAGCTAAAGAAATGAAAAATCGTAAATGACATTGGATTTTTAAAAAAGATCCCCCTCTTACACTTGTTGTCTTGAGCGAAAGTTAATTAACATTTCGCTAATTAATTTGTTGAATTTTACAATTCAACAGCAAATGAATGAAAAATCAGCCAAAGTATAAAAAAACGGCCTATAAATGATTTGAAAAAATTTAAGACAGAAAAGAAACAAAATAAATAAAAGTCTTAATAAACGCAACGTAAAATTTGGTATTACAATTATTAACGAGTATCAACATTCTAAGAGCAATAATTCACCAGAAACTTTACAAGAATAACGAGGACTTATATAAATATATAAAAAATATAAGGACGCAAGGAAAGAAAAACATGTATTATTGGCATAATAAATGGCTCATTTCGAATGTCCTTCTAGCAACGACTCTGTAATAAATACAGTAAACGATGCCTGGCAAATTATGTAAATTAGTTAAAAGCTTTAACAGTTTTAAAATTAAGTATTTAAATATCCAAGAAAGACAAGGCCAATAATAGATGACAGCCAAAGGGAAACTTCTAAAGAGTTTATGTATCACAGAAAAATAAATAACGAGTTTCATTTATTGCATTCCTTTTAGTTTAAGAAAACTTTGGTTTTATCCTTAGTATTCATTTCAGGTCTGTAAGGCTTGATTTCAATTAAATGTCAAAAGCCGAAAATAAAATTAATAGCCATTTTAATGAATTAAATTCCCTTAAATTGTAAAATATTCGCGTTACAAATTTCTAAAATTTCGTAAAAATATATTTCGATAACTTGAAACACTTAGTCTAATCATAGTCTAGTCATAGTCTAGTCATAGTCTAGTCATAGTCTAGTCATAGTCTAGTCATAGTCTAGTCATAGTCTAGTCATAGTCTAGTCATAGTCTAGTCATAGTCTAGTCATAGTCTAGTCATAGTCTAGTCATAGTCTAGTCATAGTCTAGTCATAGTCTAGTCATAGTCTAGTCATAGTCTAGTCATAGTCTAGTCATAGTCTAGTCATAGTCTAGTCATAGTCTAGTCATAGTCTAGTCATAGTCTAGTCATAGTCTAGTCATAGTCTAGTCATAGTCTAGTCATAGTCTAGTCATAGTCTAGTCATAGTCTAGTCATAGTCTAGTCATAGTCTAGTCATAGTCTAGTCATAGTCTAGTCATAGTCTAGTCATAGTCTAGTCATAGTCTAGTCATAGTCTAGTCATAGTCTAGTCATAGTCTAGTCATAGTCTAGTCATAGTCTAGTCATAGTCTAGTCATAGTCTAGTCATAGTCTAGTCATAGTCTAGTCATAGTCTAGTCATAGTCTAGTCATAGTCTAGTCATAGTCTAGTCATAGTCTAGTCATAGTCTAGTCATAGTCTAGTCATAGTCTAGTCATAGTCTAGTCATAGTCTAGTCATAGTCTAGTCATAGTCTAGTCATAGTCTAGTCATAGTCTAGTCATAGTCTAGTCATAGTCTAGTCATAGTCTAGTCATAGTCTAGTCATAGTCTAGTCATAGTCTAGTCATAGTCTAGTCATAGTCTAGTCATAGTCTAGTCATAGTCTAGTCATAGTCTAGTCATAGTCTAGTCATAGTCTAGTCATAGTCTAGTCATAGTCTAGTCATAGTCTAGTCATAGTCTAGTCATAGTCTAGTCATAGTCTAGTCATAGTCTAGTCATAGTCTAGTCATAGTCTAGTCATAGTCTAGTCATAGTCTAGTCATAGTCTAGTCATAGTCTAGTCATAGTCTAGTCATAGTCTAGTCATAGTCTAGTCATAGTCTAGTCATAGTCTAGTCATAGTCTAGTCATAGTCTAGTCATAGTCTAGTCATAGTCTAGTCATAGTCTAGTCATAGTCTAGTCATAGTCTAGTCATAGTCTAGTCATAGTCTAGTCATAGTCTAGTCATAGTCTAGTCATAGTCTAGTCATAGTCTAGTCATAGTCTAGTCATAGTCTAGTCATAGTCTAGTCATAGTCTAGTCATAGTCTAGTCATAGTCTAGTCATAGTCTAGTCATAGTCTAGTCATAGTCTAGTCATAGTCTAGTCATAGTCTAGTCATAGTCTAGTCATAGTCTAGTCATAGTCTAGTCATAGTCTAGTCATAGTCTAGTCATAGTCTAGTCATAGTCTAGTCATAGTCTAGTCATAGTCTAGTCATAGTCTAGTCATAGTCTAGTCATAGTCTAGTCATAGTCTAGTCATAGTCTAGTCATAGTCTAGTCATAGTCTAGTCATAGTCTAGTCATAGTCTAGTCATAGTCTAGTCATAGTCTAGTCATAGTCTAGTCATAGTCTAGTCATAGTCTAGTCATAGTCTAGTCATAGTCAGGTCTAATTATAGTCGATATTTCTTTTTGAATCTATTACTTATTTTTTTCTATTGTTTACCTTAAATCTAATATTTTATTACATTTTAGTAAAATATTTATTTATCTACTTCATCCTTCAACGTTAAATTAAACCCTTAGATTGTAATAAAAATATTGATGCTTGCCAAAAATACTGTTACCCAATAAATGGCTGATTGTACGTTTATAATTTGTTTTCATGGCAGACAGTGCCAAGGAAAACATGAAAAAAAATCCAATAAAATAAAATCTTATTATTCATTTTCGGAAAATTTGCAAATGGAGCATCTTAAGAGGGTGAGAGACGCAAAAAAAAATAAATAAAATATTGTACATAAACACATTTTCATATTGAAAAATAAGTATTTTATTGCACTTAGAAAGCAATTCAATTTATATTGAAAATATTAAACTTTACCACATGATACACAGAAATGTTAAACGCTTTTCTACATGGGCACAAATATTGGAATTTCATAAAATAATTTACATATTTACATTGAACGCACACCGAGCCATAAATGAAATAACATTTAAACGAAAATTGTATTTCGAAATTATTCTTGTATTGCCAACTTGTAAAGATGAGACCATGATAAATATCGTTTGAAAATGTAGGAAAGGACAGTGGGAGATAAAATTTTTTGAATTATTAGTAACTATGTATTTCTTATTTTTGCCTTAATTCGTCGACACGTTGGGGTACCCGCCTTGGACTTCAATTTTTCACTTTCTTTTCTTTTAATGTAAAAAGCACAATTCTCCACAGAATTTGATGAATTCGACACACATCTTTTAATTATTTAGGAAAAGAGCTTCAATAATTTTGGTTGAAATTAGTCTACGCCTTGGTGTACCTATTTTGAACCCAAATTTGTCACCTAATTTTCTTCTTAATGTACAATCTGCAATTCTTAATAGAATTTGATAAAATTTGGCACACGTCTATAAGTTGATGTAGAAAATACGTCCACTTATTTGGGTTAAAATCAGTTGACTCCTTGGGTGCCTGCCTTAGTTCCCCACTTTTTACCAATTTTGTATAAGCCGTAATCCTTATCATTGCGGCTTATAATAGATTCTGCAAACATTTATAAATTGATTCTAGAAAGTTATACTAATTTTTTTTAAGATCCCTTCAGTCTTCGAGGTACCTGTTTTGAACCCCCATATATTTACTCATTTCTGTTCTCAATGTATAAGCTCTCAACAAAATTTAATGAAATTCAGCACACGACTATTAGTTTATCAAACAAAGAGCTCAATCAATTTTGGTTTCAATCCGTAAACTCTTTGAGGTATCCATTTTGGACCCCAGTTTTTTACTTATTTTTCTTCTCAATATAAGCCGAAATATTCAATAGAATTTAATGAAATTTAGGACATGTCTATTGGTTGATCCAAAAAAGAACTCTACTCATTTTGTTGAAGTCCGTAGACCCCTACGGCCACCTGCCTTGGACATACACTTAAATTCAGTTTGATTAAAAAGCTACGCCTAAACGACTGCAACACTTTTTGCTTAAATTACGGGTAACAATTTATATGACTTTTAAAAAAAAAATGTTGAACTTTGTTCAACGATCGGTAAATTTTGGTGAATTTTTTTCACTTAATCAAAAGAAAAGACTTTCACCTTTCACGTGGTTATGGTGCGTGTAGCGTACATAACCGAGAAAATGTTTTTTTTTTGTATAAAAAAAATTTTTAAAAATTAAAATTCGGTAGAGCTTTTTTGATTTCCTGATATATATGATATTTATGAGATCAAGTTATTATTCTGCAGACTATGATCAAGATTCAGTATCTTTATTAAATCGACATCAAGATTAAAACTGTAAAACTATGTTAGATGCATGAGCTAAATTTCATCACTTTTCGCTTTAGAATATTAAGCACATTTTAATACCTTTTTATAACTTTTTCTTGAAAACAATTATTGGTCCTTAATGTCTTAACTCTTCTCTGTAGAACTGCGTTATTAGATTTTTTAAAAGCGGTGGTCAAAATGACGGACTATCATCGTCAATTCGACTCAGAAAGTGCTTCTAAGCCTATTGGTATACTTAAAGGTGACCAATATTTCTATGCGTTACGTACATCAGCACAAACTTATAATACCCTTTCCACCAATGGTAGTGAAGGGTATAATGTGTGATTGTAAAGACTTCAAGACAAATATCATGCCTTACTAAGGGAAAGACAAACAAATGCTGGTTCAAATGATAGCCATATCGATGTTAGTAGTGCCATTAGTAAGAGTATTACCATATTTGCCCTTCACTGTTTGATTGGAAAAACAGAAGAGGAAAAAATATTCATATAAATAAAACGAATTTCAACCATCACTTAAAAGGTTCAAAGAGAATTGTAAAAAAAACTTCAATTTTATTTTATTTAAACATAATTTCCATTGTTACAACATGTTTTCCACTTTTCTTTTACTCTTAAGACGCCCAGAATTTTTTCATGTCTATTTTCTCAAAGGTTGTTTTTTTCAACCAGTTTCCAATAGATATTAAGGTGGTTTTATTTCTAATATTTTTTCCTCAATTTTTATGCATTTTTAAATCGATTTCGATGTATTTCGATAAGAAAAAATATTTTATTTCTTATGTTCGTAAATTTTTGTGTTTTTCTTTTTTGCTCTTAAAATTTTGCCAAATAATGTGTCCTGAGATTGTGTCATGTTATTTATTGGATTTTTACAAAGTTGAAAAATGAAAGGATAACATAGTTACTGGTTTTTTACAGCATCCACCCCTGCCTCTCATCACACACACACAAACAAATATAATTTTCCGTTTCTTTCCTTTTATATGAAAACTCTTAAATGTGTATGTATCTGACTATGTGTATGTTTGAAATGTAAGTTTAAACCATTTGTAACTGTGTATTAATGTTATGTCATTTGGCCCGTCAAAATGTTTTATTGGTCGGCAATCAATTTATTTTTTACGTTTAACATCTAATAAAGGTATAATAAAAAAATGGGACGCTCAGACGTTGCTCTCAATAATCGAAAAGGTAGAAAGAAAATATTGTTTGTCGTAAAACAAATGAAAAATAATGATCAGAGTAAATTATGTCACACAATTTGTTGGATTGTCGTAATTTATTATTTTACAGCGCGAAGAATTAATGTTTAAACATGGAGTGGTTTTGGAGTTTTGGTACATTAATGATCAATAAGTAGAGAATCAACAATGTAGGCAAATAATGTTGACAAATAGCAATGGTTGACCAATCCGAATTATTTAGGAAGTACTGAAAATTTTTTCTATACAAAAATTTTTTTATTAAAAATTTCTATTGAAAAATGGAATAGAAAACATTTTTTAACGAAAATTTTTCTGTAGAAAAAATTTGTCAATTAAAATTTGTATATTAAAAAAAATTTTAAACAACAAATTTTCTTTAAAAAAACAACATTTTTAAAATATAATTTTTCTATAGCAAACATTTTTTTATGAAAAGTTTTATACAGAAAAAATTTTTTAATGAAAGTTTTTCTATAGACAAAAAATTTTAAAGAATTTTTTTTTTTTCTAAAAATTTTTAATGAAAATTTTCCTACAGAAAATATCTTTTAATGAAAATTTTGCTATAGAATATTAAATTTTTCTTTAGAAAAAAAAATATTTCTCTTAAAAAATTTTTTCTATAAAAAAAAGAAAAATTATTTTCAAAAATTGTTTATAGAAAAAAAAAACGAAAATTTTTCTAAAGAAAAGAATTTGATAACAAAAATATTTCTATAGAAAAAATTTTAATAATAAAAAGTTTTCTTTAAAAAAATTATGATAACAAAAATTGTTCTATAAAAAAAATGTTGGTAATGAAAGTATTTTTATAGAAAGAATTAAGATAACGAAAATTTTTCACAGAAAAAATTTTCATAACCAAATTTTTTAATAGAAAACATTTTCATCACAAAAATTTTTCTAAAGAAAAACTTTTAAAACGAAAATTTTTCTATTGAAAAAAATTTAAAATGAAATTTTTCTTTAAAACAAATTGAAATCAAAATTTTTTTATAAAAAAAAATTTAATTCAAATTCTTTTATAGATATAATTTTTTTAGAAAAAATTTTCTGCAGAAAAAACTTTATTGAAAATTTTTGTATGAAAATTTTTCAATAGAAAAAATTTTCTTATGAAAATTTTTCAATAGAAAAATTTTTAAACTAAAATTTTTTAATAGAAAACATTTTTAAATTAAAATTTTGTATCAAAAAGATTTTTAATTTTTTTTTATTGAAAAAACGTTTAAATTAAATTTTTTTTAACGAAAATTTTTCAATAATTAATTTTTTTTTATCGAACAATTTTTTTAACAAAAATTTTTCTACAGAAAAAATATTTTTAATGAAAAGTTTTTAATAGAAACAATGTGTAACGAAAAGTTTTCTAAACCAAAAATTTAATAACGAAAATTTTCCTATAGAAAAAATTGTTTAACGAAAACTTTTGGATAGAAAAATTTTATAATAAATCTTTTTCTACAGAAACAATTTTTTAACGAAAATTTTTCTATAAAAAAAATTAAGATACCAAAAATTTTTATGGAGAAAAATTTTAATAACGAAAATTTTTCTAGAGAAAAATTTTTAATTACGAAAATTTTTCTAGAGAAAAAATTTTAATAACGAAAATTTTTCTATAGAAAAAATTTGGATAACGAAAAATTTTCTATACAATACATTTTAATATCAAAAATTTTTTATAGAAGAAATTTTTATTACAAAAATTTTTCTACAGAAACAATTTTGATGGCTAAAAATTTTCTATAAAAAAAAATTTTATAATCAAAATTTTTATAATAGAAAAGTTTTTCTTTAGAAAAAATTTTAAAACAAAGATTTTTTTATAAAAAAATATTTAAAGCAAAACGTTTTCTATAGAAAAAATTTTAAAACAAACAATTTATTAAAGAAAAAATTTTGATACCGAAAATTACTCTACAAAAAAAAATTTTTGATATCAGCATTTTTCTACAGAAAACATTTTTCGTTATCAAAATTTTTTTCATTTATAGAAAATATTTCTAAGCTAAATTCTTTTATAAAAAATATAATAAATTTTCCTAAAGAAAAAGTTTTAGAACAAACAATTTTTCTATAGAAAAAATTTTGACAATAAAAATTTGTATATGTATATATATATATATATATATATATATATATATATATATATATATATATATATATATATATATATATATATATATATATACAGAACAAATTTAAATAACAAAAATTTTAATAGAGAAAAATTTTGATAACGAAAAATTTTTTTAGAAAAAATGTTGATAACGACAATTTTGATAATTGAAAATTTTTCCTTAGAAAAAATTTTAAAACAAAAACAGAAAAAATTTATGAACGAACAATTTTTTAAAGAAAAAAATTTAATACCGAAACTTTTTCTACAGAAAAAGTTTTGAAAACAAAAATTTGCTATAGAAAAAATTTTTTTAACGAAAATCTTTCAATAGAAAATTTTTGCACGGAAATATTTTTAATAAAAATTTGTGTATAGAAAATTTTTTTAACGGAAATTTTTTTAAACTTTTGATAAAGAAAATTTTCTATAAAAAAAAATAAATGAAATGTATTCGTAGGAAATCATTTTTGAACAAAAATTTTTCTGTACAATGAAATTTTAATAAACATTAAAAAATGACATTTAAGAACATTTTTTGTAAGAAATATTTAAAATATTTGTAAAGAAATAATTTGAAAATAAAAATGTTTCACTTGAATTTTTTAAAGCTAAAATTTTTGCTCAGAAAAAAATTTATTTTTTTATAGAATAAATTTGGAAATAATTTTAAATTTAAAAATTTAAAAATTGTTGTTAAAAATTTTTCTTTAGTAATTATTTGGTATTAAAATTTTGTCCATAAAAAAACTAATTGCATTTATAAAAACTGTATATAAAATTTCTAGATGCCCTTTAATTCTGCAAAAATTTAAAACAATTCATGTATTATCCCAGACTTAAATCAAATTATGTAACCAGATAACAATGATTTAAGTTTAAATAAAATATTTAACTTAGGAGAAGAAACCTTGTTCAATAATTTTGCAAACTTTTCCTATACATCCTGTGTCACAAAAAAAAAAAAAAAACATCAATGACCAAAAAAGGTCATTTCACCCATATCTAGACTAAATGGCGTCGACAAATTACAATATCCGTTTGAATATTCCAAGTACACAATCAAACATTGCAAAATTTACCGTCATACTAAATTAGTTTTTTTTTTCCATTGCATACTTTTTGGCAAAACCCTGGCATAAAGATGTTTGTTGTAAATAAATATTGGACTGAGTTTTTGTTGATACTGAAACATTGTTAGCCATAAGTAAATCTATTTTAAAATGCATACAGATATTTACTTTAACCATAACAAAAAAAGTACATATAAGCCAAAAAATCAGCAGAGGAAAGCAGAAAATACTCAAAATCTTTGGCCATACTTCGAGTTAACATTGTTCAGGATGTAAGACTAAACCTATATGTTAGTCTTTGTCCGTCCGTCTGTCTATGTGTGTGTCTGAGATAGTGTAAACCACTCATACTAACAGAAATCACTATGTTCATGATGTTTATTGTTTATATAGACATCCTTGCCAAATCTACCTTTCATGGAGTAGTTTTCTTTATTTGGCTGTGATACAGACTAGTTTCGGCTTAAAGCTGCAATTTGTTTGGCACTCAAAAGCCAATATGTAGACCAGATTGTGTTGGGTTTTTGGAATTTTTTTGGATAGAGGCTGAACACAAACAAAAGCATGTAAGTAAATATTATAGTCGGCCATGTCCGACAATATTACATACTTCGCCACAGTTTTTTTATGTTTTTAAGATGATTTTAATTTATTTGCCTAAATTTTTTTATGAGAATCCAGAACCTAATTTTTTTGTGAAGCATGTCCTGTTAAAGCGATCCGAGATAACAGACCGAATTCGTCCAATTTTAATATTACAAAATGATTCCTATATTAGGATCAAAAGCGAAAAGTCGTAGTTTTATCGACTCAGAAAATAATTCAGAGTTAATCGGTGGTTGTCAGGCCAGAGATATTGCACTGGCGTCAGTAAAATATCACCTATGCTTGTGTAGCGTACGATGCCAAAAGACCTGTAAGCGATGCAGTTGTCATCGTCATTATTATTGTTGTAAGTTTAAGTCACTTAAGTCACTCAGTTTTGTTTAAAGGGAAACATAAAAATATTGTGGACAAATTTTTGCTCACAATGGCTTTTTTCTACATAAAAATATTTTTTTATATAAAAAAAATTCATAGAAAAAATTTTGCTAAAAATATTTTTCTATAAAAAAATGACATAAAATGTTTTTTCTATAGAAAAAATTTGTTAAAAATATTTTTCTATAGAAAAATTTTTGTTAAAAATATTTTTCTATAGAAAAATTTTTGTTAAAAATATTTTTCTATAGAAAAATTTTTGTTAAAAATATTTTTCTATAGAAAAATTTTTGTTAAAAATATTTTTCTATAGAAAAATTTTTGTTAAAAATATTTTTCTATAGAAAAATTTTTGTTAAAAATATTTTTCTATAGAAAAATTTTTGTTAAAAATATTTTTCTATAGAAAAATTTTTGTTAAAAATATTTTTCTATAGAAAAATTTTTGTTAAAAATATTTTTCTATAGAAAAATTTTTGTTAAAAATATTTTTCTATAGAAAAATTTTTGTTAAAAATATTTTTCTATAGAAAAATTTTTGTTAAAAATATTTTTCTATAGAAAAATTTTTGTTAAAAATATTTTTCTATAGAAAAATTTTTGTTAAAAATATTTTTCTATAGAAAAATTTTTGTTAAAAATATTTCTCTATAGAAAAATTTTTGTTAAAAATATTTTTCTATAGAAAAATTTTTGTTAAAAATATTTTTCTATAGAAAAATTTTTGTTAAAAATATTTTTCTATAGAAAAATTTTTGTTAAAAATATTTTTCTATAGAAAAATTTTTGTTAAAAATATTTTTCTATAGAAAAATTTTTGTTAAAAATATTTTTCTATAGAAAAATTTTTGTTAAAAATATTTTTCTATAGAAAAATTTTTGTTAAAAATATTTTTCTATAGAAAAATTTTTGTTAAAAATATTTTTCTATAGAAAAATTTTTGTTAAAAATATTTTTCTATAGAAAAATTTTTGTTAAAAATATTTTTCTATAGAAAAATTTTTGTTAAAAATATTTTTCTATAGAAAAATTTTTGTTAAAAATATTTTTCTATAGAAAAATTTTTGTTAAAAATATTTTTCTATAGAAAAATTTTTGTTAAAAATATTTTTCTATAGAAAAATTTTTGTTAAAAATATTTTTCTATAGAAAAATTTTTGTTAAAAATATTTTTCTATAGAAAAATTTTTGTTAAAAAACATTTTTCTATGGAAAAATTTTCATTCAAAATATTTTTTTGAAGAAAATTTTTGTTAAAAAATTTTTTTCTATAGAACAATTTTTGTTAATAATATTTTTCTATAGAAAAATATCTTTAACAAAAATTTTTCTAAAGCAAAATATTTTTAACAAAAATTTTTCTATAGAAAAATATTTTTAACAAAAATTTTTCTATAGAAAAATATTTTTAACAAAAATTTTTCTATAGAAAAATATTTTTAACAAAAATTTTTCTATAGAAAAATATTTTTAACAAAAATTTTTCTATAGAAAAATATTTTTAACAAAAATTTTCTATAGAAAAATATTTTTAACAAAAATTTTTCTATAGAAAAATATTTTTAACAAAAATTTTTCTATAGAAAAATATTTTTAACAAAAATTTTTCTATAGAAAAATATTTTTAACAAAAATTTTTCTATAGAAAAATATCTTTAACAAAAATTTTTCTATAGAAAAATATTTTTAACAAAAATTTTTCTATAGAAAAATATTTTTAACAAAAATTTTTTTATAGAAAAATATTTTTAACAAAAATTTTTCTATAGAAAAATATTTTTAACAAAAATTTTTCTATAGAAAAATATTTTTAACAAAAATTTTTCTATAGAAAAATATTTTTAACAAAAATTTTTCTATAGAAAAATATTTTTAACAAAAATTTTTCTATAGAAAAATATATTTAACAAAAATTTTTCTTTAGAAAAATATTTTTAACAAAAATTTTTCTATAGAAAAATATTTTTAACAAAAATTTTTCTATAGAAAAATATTTTTTACAAAAATTTTTCTATAGAAAAATATTTTTAACAATATTTTTTCTTTAGAAAAATATTCTAAACAAAAATTTTTCTATAGAAAAATATTTTTAACAAAAATTTTTCTATAGAAAAATATTTTTAACAAAAATTTTTCTATAGAAAAATATTTTTAACAAAAATTTTTCTATAGAAAAATATTTTTAACAAAAATTTTTCTATAGAAAAATATTTTTAACAAAATTTTTTTATAGAAAAATATTTTTTCTATAGAAAAATATTTTTAACAAAAATTTTTCTATAGAAAAATATTTTTAGCAAAAATTTTTCTATAGACAAATATTTTTAACAAAAATTTTTCTATAGAAAAATATTTTTAACAACTATTTTTCTATAGAAAAATATTTTTAACAAAAATTTTTCTATAGAAAAATATTTTTAACAAAAATTTTTCTATAGAAAAATATTTTTAACAAAAATTTTTCTATAGAAAAGTATTTTTAACAAAAATTTTTCTATAGAAAAATATTTTTAACAAATGTTTTTCTATAGAAAAATATTTTTAACAAAAATTTTTCTATAGAAAAATATTTTTAACAAAAGTTTTTCTATAGAAAAATATTTTTGACAAAAATTTTTCTATAGAAAAATATTTTTGACAAAAATTTTTCTATAGAAAAATATTTTTAACAAAAATTTTTCTATAGAAAAATATTTTTAACAAAAATTTTTCTATAGAAAAATATTTTTAACAAAAATTTTTCTATAGAAAAATATTTTTAACAAAAATTTTTCTATAGAAAAATATTTTTAACAAAAATTTTTCTATAGAAAATTATTTTTAACAAAAGTTTTTCTATAGAAAAATATTTTTAACAAAAGTTTTTCTATAGAAAAATATTTTTAACAAAAATTTTTCTATAGAAAAATATTTTTAACAAAAATTTTTCTATAGAAAAATATTTTTAACAAACATTTTTCTATAGAAAATTATTTTTAACAAAAGTTTTTCTATAGAAAAATATTTTTAACAAAAATTTTTCTATAGAAAAATATTTTTAACAAAAATTTTTCTATAGAAAAATAATTTTAACAAAAATTTTTCTATAGACAATTTTTTGTTTAGATTATTTTTCTTTACAAAAATTTTCAATAAAAAAGTATTGAAAATTTGTCTGCAACTGCAAGATACTGTAAGAGTCAAAACGATCTGACTCCTTAGCGATGATTATTACAATTGTTGACAACAAAACCCGCATTAGGGATTATTCTTCTATTCCAGAGCAGAACAGCAAAAATTACAGAAAAATATTTTTCAACTATCATCCAGTATATAAGTATGCAAATATTTAAGTTTTTCTTTCTCTTAGTTTTTTGGGCATTTTTAAACGAGCAAAGAGACACGACTTCTCGTATTCATGTAGATAATTCTCTAGTTTACATAGTTTCTTGTATAGAATTGTTTAAACAATACAACTGAATAAATTTAAATGCAGATTTTGGCAACGGCCTTTATTGTACTTGGCGAACACAATTGTTTTACAATTTTTTTTTTCATTTTTTATTTTGAATGCACCCAGTATTTTGGCTTGCCTTTTGTTGATATGTCTTGAAAGTTTGTTGTTCATTTATTTATTTTGTTAGTTTTTGGCTGAATTTTTTTACTCTGTAAATTATGTATTTATTTCTTTGAAAGAAATAATTTGGATAATTTAGGTAATGGCTATACGAGTAGTTTTGTAATTAGAAAAATGACATTGTGCGGTGCGGTGACAATGGATTGAGATTTGTATTGTTATTTGAAAAGTATCGCTGCAATAATTAGAGGTCTTGACCTCCAGTTACTTTAATTTTATTATATTTAGTATGTATATCTTCATTTTTTATAGACATGGTGATAGTTTATTGCGGCGTTATTTGTCTTTCATTAGAAAAGCCTTTTTTGGTGGATAGGGGAGTGCTCTACAGCTAAGTAGTATAGGAGAAAAATCAATTAAAACTTGATCACCAAAAGCAAAAGCCACCCTCTTCCAGGACATCCTGCAGTCCACAGTGCCAACAAATAATCTGAGTGGTCGTCAGTCGTTCGTAGAGTTTAGAGATCAGCGCTCAAAATACCGTAGAGTTAAACAGGGAGTTTTTCAGGGTGGAGTTCCATTTCTGCTTAACTTCTACCTTTCTGAACTCCTAGCCCAACAGCATGGCGCACAGTGGCATTTCCTTGCGCCCCTTTTTTTAGCCACAATTCTAAGCAAAATTTATTTGAAATTCAACACACGTCTATTAATTAATTCAAAAAGAAGTTTACTAATTTTGGTTCACATTCCTCTACGCGTTGGGACACTGGGGTACCTCCTTGGACCCCCGTATTTTCACTTAATTTTCTACTCAATATAAGCCGCAATTGTCAACTAATTTTGGTAGACTCCCACGGGCTTTGGACTTACACTTAAATTCAATTTGATTAAAAAGATGCGCCTAAACGACTGCAACACTTTTTGCTTAAATTATGCGTAACAATTTACTTGACTTTTTACAGAAAATTTTGAACTTTGTTCTGCAATCGGTAAATTTTGGTGAATTTTTTTTAGCTCAATCTAAAGAAGAGACTTTTTCCTTTCACGTTGTTGTGGTGGAAGTACAGAGCAAAACCGAGCCAGCTTAGTTTTTATCCAAAGAAAAAGGAAAACACTGAATTTTGTAGTACAACCGGTCGTATACTTAATATTTCAACTTCTATTAATAAAATTATTAATCATACGCCAACCCGCTCAATATTATGATGAGGCTACTTTATAGAGCGGCTCTAATCCATAGAAATGAAAATCTCAGAGTTGTCGATTTTTCATCCATTTTGGGAAATGTCCTATTCCATCAGATCGTACAGAATTCAAAGGAAAGTCTTGTCGTCTCCTTTTTTTATTGCTTGTAGAAAATCTTGTAGAAGGAGAGTTCAATGGTGTGGAGACAGGTCTTCCTCGTTTTTTTCGATTTGCCAACCTTGCAAAAATGTTCAGCTATTGCAAGTTTGAAATCAAACAATGGAATATATTCTTCCGATTTTCGGTGCCACAGAATCCAGGCATTGACACATGTCAATCATATGAAAAAAAAAAATCTTTTTATACCATTTCTTGGTTCTTAGCTGTATTTTGTAAAGACCTAGCAAAGAATCCAGTAAGTCCACTCCACCCATATAATAATTATATACATCAATTGCCTTAGGGGAAGTAATTTCAATATGTTTTTTGTCTTTTTTGCTATATCGTATTTTTGTTGATGTTGGGTGGCATCCAACGTACATTGAAAGAATATTTACAACTTTATTATCAAACCAAGTGACGAGACTGATTTCAATTCCATCAATGTTAGCTACCTTTTCGACCATGCTTCCCCGGCCCAACTTTTTCAGTTGGCATTTTACAGTCTTTTATACTATTTAGCCTAACTGTTCCTAAAGGTACTCCCATTTTGCTGAAGATAAATTTGAAGTTTTGGACTGTTAAACCAATTATCAAAAACTATTTTATGGTTTTGTCTCTTTGGTATTGTAGTTGCTAGTCTTGTTACAACATTTCCACTTACTCCAATATTGGGTGCTCCTTCCGGAAACGTATCACTTTGAGCTCCGGCAAATATGTCAAAATCATAACTGAAACCTGAAACTCCACTCAAGACAAAGTTTTTAAATCCCCATTTGTGCGGCTTAGCTGGATTATACTGTTTGAGGTGATGTCGACATTTTGCGGGAATTATTTGTTCATCAGCCACCAAATGTTCCTCTTTAGGAACCAGCAATAACCTTTTATGAACTTTTTCTAACAATGGACGAATCTTGAAAAGTCCATCAAACCCGGGCTCACCTGGTGCTTTTAAGTTTTCATTATTGTTGAAATGTATAAATCGTTTGAGGCTTCCCATCTATTACATGTCATTGTGCTGCGTACAAATTCTTGGCCAATAAATGTATTCCAATAATGTCTAGATGATGGTAGCTGTAACAGCGACATGTATATAACTATGCCTAAAAACTTTCTATTAGAAAAATTTCGTCCCTTTTTAGTTGAACTTACCTATAAATTGTTCCATTTCTTTGGGAGTAATATTAGCAGGTTGATTTATATCATTTTATAGTGCATATAAATTCGATTGATCGACAATGAAGTTTATCAAATCGCCAGTGAAAATAAAAGCAAACAGCTCTGATGGGGTCTTCAGCCCTTCTATAAATTCGGGAAGGTTAGCATTTCCTAGAAATGAAAAATTTTCATCTGTATACATGGGCAAACTACTTTTCCTCCAGATTGGAGCTTTTGGCTTTTTACAAGATTTAGCATTTGACATAGTAGGCTTATCATAGTTATCTGAGTCATCGCTGTCTCAGTCTCTGGTATATAAATGTGTTCTTCATAAGAAAGCTGACTTTCAAAATCTTCTTTGTCTGTATCAGATATATATTCATCATCACTATGATGACCATTAGAAATATCATTAACATATTTTAAATTACCATAAAATAATCATGTGTCCATTTCAAGAAAAAAAAAAACGCATTGTTTTTTACAGAAAAAGAAAATAGCACTTGGGTATATTTGTAAGATAATTTTATAATACAAGTGCACAGATTTTTCAACAAAATTTAATATTTAACACTCACTTTTAATTTTTTTTTATTACATCATCAAACATCATCACTTTCAATAGAGAAACAAACTTTTTATTGAATTTCTTTTTCTTTTACTTTATAAATAATGCACTCAAAAAAGCACAAATTGACTTTTATTTTTGGACTTGATACACTTATGATAAACTAACGCTATCACTAGCTTAAACAAACTTTTCGATAACTAAGTTCTACATTCCAGTAGAAAACAAAAAAGAGAAAACAACCAATAATTTTTTTTTCCCTGATGAGATCCCGTTTTTATAAAAATAATAAGCAGTGGAAGTCAAAAACCATATATGGTGCTGTATGCGGCAGAGGAACATAAAACAGTTTGGAAAACATTTATTTTCAACTTTCAAATAGAGGAAAATATTATTTTATAATAAGCCTCAATATTTTCGATTTCAATGAAATTTGCAGTATACATTGTTGAAGCCCATAAAGAAAATAGAAGACATGCTTTTTGAAATAACCCTAAGTAAATTATATAATTGTCAAAAATATAAAAAGTTACATATAAAATGGACATATTTAAAAAAATATTTTTTTTTCAAACTGACAATAAATCTGAGCCAAAGGATTAAAAAATTTTAAAGAACTTTAAAAATTGTATCGGAAGTAGTGAAGTCCAAAAATTGTTTTTATTTTTCGAAAAATTTTGATTTGACTTAATTTTTTATTTAAATTTTCCATGTTATCAGATTTTCAACTCGAGTTCCAAGAATTGAGTTATTTTATTGCCAGAATTAAAAAGCTGATATAATTTTGTTGCAATCGATTTTTTATTTCCACGAAATGACAATTTTTACATGATTTTTGTTAGTAAGAAAAATTTGTTAAAAATTTTCCATTAAAACTTAAAACTCAACCCTATTTATTACAACAAAATATCAGATTACCTTTATATTATAACCAACATATATCTACTTTATGTCAACATTTTTATATGTCATCTCCTACCTTGACAACCAACATCTACACCAGACAGTCATACAGACAGACAACATCGACTTATCGATGTTTTCACACATCAGCTGCAGATTAATGCCACCAGCATTCAATGACAGGGCAATATTTTCAAACGCAATCACATAAGTATCACATTCATCTTTCTGGAAATTTTGTTTGGTGGCAAAAGAAAATTGTTTGCCCCTCAGGTTAAATCAATAGTGGAAAAACATCATTTTAAAAGTGTGTCACGCCAGTTCCACCAAAAGGTGTTTTGCCATTTTTGAATAGGGAAGAAAAATTTTAAAACACGTGTTGTGTTCACAGGAGTGAATCTCAACATTTGAATGGAAATCCTTATTGTCGTGTGATGTACTTTTTGTGTTTAAGAAAACCGCAAAATTCGTGGGGAAAATAAATTAATGAAAGGTGATATTTTCCTTTTAAAGTGATAAAGTGAAGGATGATGTGATTTTTTGTTAATGTGCGAAATGACTAGATATCTAGGTAACGATAGGAAAATTACTTTTATCAAAAAAAATATTTATCTAGAAATTTTGTAGTTAAAGTACAAATTTAATATTAATGATAAAGTTTTTTTAAAGTTAGTATTTTTTTTTGTCTACACAAAATATTATCTATTTAAAACGCACATGTTTCTATTGAAAAATATTTTTATACGAAAAAAAATTTTTCATAAAAATTTTTTTAATGGAAAAGTTTTCAACAGAAAGAATTTTATAATACAAATTTTTCTATAAAAAAAATTTATAATGAAAATTTTTCTATAGAAAAAATTTTATAATGAAAGTTTTTCCAGAAAAAATCTTGTAGTGAATATTTTTCTACTGAAAATATTTTATAATGAAAATTTTTCTTTAGAAAAAGTTTTATAATGAAAATTTGTCTAAAGGAAAATTTTGTAATTAAAATATTTCTAAAGGAAAATTTTATAATAAAAATTTTTCTAAAGGAAAAATTTTATAACTTAAATTTTTCTATAGAAACAATAATAATAAAAATTTTTCTATAGAAAAAATTTTATAATGAAAGTTTTTCCAGAAAAAATCTTGTAGTGAATATTTTTCTACTGAAAATATTTTATAATGAAAATTTTTCTTTAGAAAAAGTTTTATAATGAAAATTTGTCTAAAGGAAAATTTTGTAATTAAAATATTTCTAAAGAAAAATTTTATAATAAAAATTTTTCTAAAGGAAAAATTTTATAACTTAAATTTTTCTATAGAAACAATAATAATAAAAATTTTTCTATAGAAAAAATTTTATAATGAAAATTTTTCTTTAGATATAGTTTTATAATGAAAACTTTTGTATAGAAAAAAATTTATAATAAAAACATTTCTATTAAACAAATTTTATAATATTAATTTTTCTATTGAAAAAATTTTAAAATGCAATTTTTTTCTATAGAATCAAAATATATAATCAAAATTATATATAATCAAAATTTTTCTCTAGAAACAATTTGATAATGAACATTTTTTTATAGAAATAATTTTTACTACATAATGAACAAAAATTTTTCTATAGAAAACATTTTAAAACAAAATATCAGTTCTGTGATATTAGAGTTAAGATTAACTTGACTTTTCGGTTTTTGTTTTTTAGTGTTGTCATTTTTTATTTTATTTTAATTATTTATTTATTTATACAAAAATTTGTTCGTGATGTCCAGTTTTTTTAGATATAAGTAAATAATTAATTAAGGGAAAAATTTGCAATATACAAAAATACAATAAAATAAACAGACTCAAGTCCCCTGAAGAAGTTTCCAAAAAAGAAACGAAACGTTGGGAAATGTAAACAAACAATTGTTTTATTTACATCAACAATTAAAATCTGACCATATAAGCCTAAAGGTAACCCCTTATAAAATTAAAAATAAAAACAAATATTGGTCATACAAAAAGTAAACACAACTAAATAAAAATGTTTCTCTTTAAAAAATTTTATAATAAAAATTTTTCTATATAAAAAATTTTATAATAAAAATGTTTCTATAGAAAAAATGTATAATAAAAATTTTTCTATAGAAAAAATTTATAATAAAAATTTTTCTGTAGAAAAAATTTATAATGAAAATTTTTCAATAGAAAAAATTTTATGATGAAAATTTTTCTATAGAAAAAATTTTATAATAAAAATTTTTCTATAGAAAACATTTTATAATAAAAATTTTTCTATACAAAAAATTTTATAATAAAAATTTTTCTATAGAAAACATTTTATAATAAAAATTTTTCTGTAGAAAATTTTATATTAAACATTTTTCTATAAAAACAATTTTATAATAAAATTTTTTCTATAGAAACAATTTTATAATAAAAATTTTGCTATAGAAAAAATTTTATAATAAAAATTTTTCTATAGAAAATATTTTATAATGAAAATTTTTCCATAGAAAAAATTTTATAATAAAAATGTTTCTATAGAAAAAATGTATAATAAAAATTTTTCTATAGAAAAAATTTATAATAAAAAATTTTCAATAGAAAAAATTTATAATGAAAATTTTTCAATACAAAAAAATTTTATAATGAAAATTTTTCTACAGAAAAAATTTTATAATGAAAATTTTTCTATAGAAAAATTTTATAATAAAAATTTTTCTATAGAAAAAATTTTATAATAAAAAATTTTTCTATAGAAAAAATTTTATAATGAAAAATTTTCTATAGAAAAAATTTTATAATGAAAATTTTTCTATAGACATATTTTTTAAATTTAAATGAAAATGTTTCTATAGAAAAAATTTTACAATGAAAATTTTTCTATAGGAAAAATTTTATAATGAAAATTTTTCTATAGAAAAAATTTTGTAATGAAAATTTTTCTATAGAACAAATTTTATAATCAAAATTTTTCTGACTTTATACTGAAAATTTTTCGACTGAGAAAATTGTGTAATGAAAACTTTTCTTTAGAAATAGTTTTATAATGAAAACTTTTCTATAGAAAAAAATTTATAATGAAAACTTTTCTATTTAACAAATTTTATATTGAAAATTTTTCTAAAGGAAAAATTAAGTAATTAAAATTTGTCTATAGAAACAATTTTATAATGAACATTTTTTATAGAAACAATTTTTAATTCATAATGAATAACAATTTTTCTATAAAAAACATTTTATAATGAAAATTTTTCTATTGAACAAATTTTATAATAATACTTTTTCTATAGAAAAAATGTATAATTTTTTCTATAGAAAAAATTTATAATAAAAATTTTATATAGAAAATATCTATAATGAAAATTTTTCAATAAAAAAAATGTATGATGAAAATTTTTCTATAGAAAACATTTTATTATGAAAATGGTTCTATAGAAAAAAAAATTCATAATGAATAACAATTTTTCTATAAAAAACATTTTATAATGAAAATTTTTCCATTGAACAAATTTTATAATAATACTTTTTCTATAGAAAAAATGTATAATTTTTTCTATAGAAAAAATTTATAATAAAAATTTTATATAGAAAATATCTATAATGAAAATTTTTCAATAAAAAAAATTTATGATGAAAATTTTTCTATAGAAAACATTTTATTATGAAAATGGTTCTATAGAAAAAACTTCATAATGAAAATTTTTCTACAGAAAAATTTTATAATGAAAATTTTTCTATAGAAAAAATTTTAAAATGAAAATTTTTCTATAGAAAAAATTTTAATATGAAAATTTTTCTATAGAAAAAATTTTATAATGAAAATTTTTCTATAGAAAAAATTTTATAATGAAAATTTTTCTATAGAAAAAATTTTAAATTGAAAATTTTTCTATAGAAAAAATTTTCTAATGAAAATTTTTCTATTACAAAAATTTTACAATGAAAATTTTTCTATTACAAAAATTTTACAATGAAATTTTTTTTTATAATGAACATTTTTCTATAAAAAAAAATTGTAACGAAAATTTATAATGAAAGTTTTTCTAGAAAAAATCTTATAGTGAATATTTTCCTACTGAAAATATTTTATAATGAAAAATTTTTTTTAGACAAAGTTTTATAATTAAAATTTTTCTAAAGGAAAATTTTAGAATTAAAATTTTTCTAAAGGAAAAATTTTATAATTAAAATTTTTCTATAGAAAATAATAATAATGAAAATTTTTCTATAGAAAAAATTTTATAATGAAAAAATTTTGTAATGAAAATTTTTTTATAGGAAAAATTTTATGATAAAAATTTTTCTATACAAAAAATTGTAACGACAATTTTTCTGTGTAAAACAATTTATTACAAAATTTTTCTATAGAAAAAAATTTATAGTGAAATATTTTCTATAGAAAAAATTTTATAATGAAAATTTTTCTATAGAAAAAATTAAAAAATATTTATTATATTAAAAAATATTCATTATAAAATTTTTTCTGTAGAATAATTTTCGTAATAAAATGTTTTATATAGAAAAGTTTCCATTATAAATTTTTTCAATCAAATAATTTTCACTACAAATTATTTGCTAAAGAAAAAATTTACAATGAAAATTTTTTTTAGAAAAAAAAATGTTTATAAAAAACAAAAAAATTATAATAAAATTTTTCTTTAGAAAAAATATAACAAAAATGTTTCTATAGAAAAAATTTTAATAAGGAATATTTTTTCAAAGAAAAAATTTTGTAACAAAAATTTTGCTATCGTTTTCTATAAAAAAAAATTATCATTAAAATGTTTTCTATAGAAAAATGTTCATAACAAAAAATTTTCCTAAATACAAATTTTTAAAACTTAGATTTTCATAGAAAAGTTCTTATAACAACACTTTTTTAATGATATAATGAACATTTAGAAGATGAATTTTTTCCTCTTTTGATCAATAACGAAATTTTCTTAAAGGTTTGCTCTTTTATTTCTATGGAATATCCTTTTTGACTTTTAGTTTTTTAATATAACTTGTGATTGTTGTAAAAGATTTTTTATACCTTAATAATAAACAAATTAATTTCAAAAACTTTTAACAAAATGAGTTTCTATTGTTGCCATTTGTTTACTTACCCATGTCTAAAATTTAGAAAGGCAAATTATAAAAGAGCCAAAAAGAAGTTTTTCGAAGTTAAGCCGAAACATGGTAGTATGTATTTGTATTATAGTAATATTAAGGTCTGAGTTTTATCGTCCAGATATTAAACCACTCTGAACCAAAAAGACACGAGTAGTTCGTTTTTGTATCTAAACTGGATATATAAAGATTTTGTCAAATATTCATCTTCTTACATCCTTGTTACTATATAGACATAAAAAACTTTGCTTGTATTGACGAACAATGTATTTCTTTGTCTTATAACTATCATTGCAATATACCCCTCTAATTTACTTTGGTGTAGGGTATACAAATTAAAAAAAAATATATAAACAGAAGAAAAAAAATAAAATAAATTGAATCTGCTGCGAAAGAGCAATGTAGAATCACAAATAATTGCTAAAACACTCTGACACAAAAGCAATTAAAACACAAAACAAAAGCTCTATACTCTATAAATAAAAGTCTGTATAAAAATGGGCCACAACAAAAAGAAAGTGTATAAGTGCTTAAATACACAGACATTTTATGTTGTGGATTCAGGGCATAATTTATGGAGCCAGGGCCTGTTGATAGAATGAATTTTCAGTAACTAAAACTAGATTCTGTGTAAAATCATGAAGATTTTAATTCGTTTGAAAAAGCTATTGATAGAATTATTTGTAGAATGTAATCTGTATTGCTAAAAAAATATTGACCGAGTTCACAGACAGCATAAAATTTACAATTCAGGACGCACTTTGATCTCATGTGAATGGGCATAGTCTAAATTTTGACAATTCTTCATAAACAATTGTAACTAATAATTAATATATGATATATATATATATATAGTACCTGGTTGACCGAGCCTTGCTAGGAGCTTTATGATAAGCATTTTGAGGAAAATTTTAAAGTTTTTATATAATTTATATTATAAAGTGCTAAAATAAATTTAGAGGAAAGACATTGTACAAATATTCAGTTAATTTTGAATTATTTGATTCATTTTGTCCGACCAACACATAGTTTGCATAGTTTACAGTTTAACTCATTTTGAATAATTTTGGAAATTATTAATATCAACAGAAACCTCCGTCGACTCATGCGCAACAACTTTGCTAAAGATTATAGTCTGATCAAATGCACAGTTTACGATTTAATTCATTTTGAGTAGTTTACAGTGGCGCCACCTGAAGTTGTTCATACCATATAAGAAACCTTTGTCTGCTTATTCGTAACAACTTTGCTTATGATTATAACATGATCAAATGCACAGTTTACGATTTAATTCACTTTGAGTAATTTTCTGTGGCGCCACCTGTCGGACTTTGCACATTCCAATTCATGAACCTTCTTAGGCTTATCCGTAACAACTTTGCTGACGATTATAGCATGATTAAATGTACCGTATACGATTAAATTGACTTTGAGTAAATTTCAGTGGCGCCTCCTGTCGAAATTTCTTCATACATAAATGTACAGATTACGATTAAATTGACTTTGAGTAAGTAGCGTCACCTGTCGGAAATTATTCATACCAACTAAAAAGCCTTTGTCGGCTCATGCGCTATAACTTTGCTAAAGATCATAGCATGATCAAATGCACAGTATACGATTTAATTAATTTTTAGTCATTTTCCGTGGCGCCATCTGTCGGAAATTAGTCTTATCAACTTAAAAACCTTCGCCGGCTTATCCGCAACATCTTCGCTAAAGAGCATAACATGATCAAATTCACAGTTTACAATTCTATAAAGAACATACATACAGACAAACATTCATTTGTTTAAAATAATACTAATTTTTCCCCCTTTTTATTCCCTAATTTCTAAAAGTTCTATATGCATATTTGGTACTTTTTTGGTGCCAATTGAATTCGGTACATTTTTTTAAACTTTGGAGATGTTAAGTTATCATTTTATCCCTTTTTTACCCATTTTGGCTCCAAAATCAAAAAAGTACCAAATACGTGTTTCATTTTTCTTTTACATCTATTGATTGCAGTACCAAGTTTCTTTCTATATTCTTTAGTTTAAAATATAAGTGGGTTAAAAAGGTGCCAAAAAAAACTATTTTCACCCTTTTTTACCCCCTATCGAACATAGTTTCAAAAAAGTACCAAACACCTGTCCGCTTATTTTCATAGCTGTTTAAAACGTAATTTTAATTTTGTTTCTGTACCTATTTCTTTATGAGATATAGCGTTTTCGATTTTTTTCCCTTTTTACCCGCTTTTACCCTCTTAGAGGCAAAAGTCCCTTCTTCTTCGACCTATACATAAAAAATGAGACCCACTGTTCAAATTTCAAAATGTTCAAAATATATATATATATATATATATATATATATATATATATATATATATATATATATATATATATATATATATATATGTATATATATATATATATATAAATACATACAATTGTTGCTCTTTTAAGAATATAAAATATAAATCAAAAACTTGGCCTTATTGAAGTCTATACTAATTTTCCTCTTAAAGATTTACTTGTAAACAACTACAACAGACAACCCTACATCATCAGTAGAAGATTATATTATTTTGTAGGAATGTTTATAGTGCACAGAAAAATTGTTCTAAGACACGCCTTTTTATTGAAATAATAACTCTGCCCTTTCAATATACAACTGGCAATTGACTAATGTCTTCATTTAGTTTAATTTTGGCATTCTTTAATAGTAGACTATCTCGGGGCTTGAAAAAATAAAAAAGTAAATACCTTTTTGTTACTTTACAGAAGAAGGCAAAAACTTAATTAAAACCATAATATTTTAGATACAAAAAAAAATTTCAAATGATAAATAAAATGTTGATTCTTTTTATTATAATTTTTTATTATAAATTATATTAAAAATTTTGTTATATCTAAAATTTTACTAATTTTATTAACTTTTTTCCTTCTCATGTAAACTAAAAAAAAATCGAGTTAATCCGTTGTTATATTAAGCCATCGATATGGAGTATAAACGAATTTGGTTGCCATCTTTGCAAAGCATTATATTATTTAACACATAAATTGTACACCATGTCTATTTTTAAAACAGTAAGACGCATTGTGAAAGCTTTTTGTTCTACAGTCAATTACATTAATTTTACATCGACAGCATGTTATTGCTATTGGCATACCGCCAGAAATTAATATTGCCGTGACTAGGGCTCGAACTCAACTGACGATTATATCTTATGCTCAATAATCGATATATATAGACCTCGAAAAATCATATTTCTTGTCAGAATAAACAAATTAAAAAAAAACGTTTATAAAATAGTTTATCTGTGTTTCGGTTAAAAAGACACGTACTTATTAACCTGCCCTCGTATTATACAAAGTTTTTTTGTAATCAGTCCGATAAATAATTATATATTATTTGTTTGATATTATTATTTTGTTCTATATTTGACCTATATATATTTGTACCTATATATTTGACCCTATCATCAATTGGGAATGACATGAATAAACAAAAATTCTGAAAATGTTCTTATATAACGTTTTCAAAATATGCCATTTCTACCCATTAAAAATTTGTTGAGAGTTTGTCGACATTTGTCTACAGCAGTTTAGGGTATCAAAAAGTCCAACAAAGTCGACAATTTCTTTATTGCTTCCTTTTGAAGAAGAACAGCTGGCAACTTATTTTTTTCATAGTAAAGCAATGAAAAATCAGTCTAAACAAAACAATTAATGGCAAAATACTACAGCAATTTTATTTTCTAATTTATATTGTATTTATTTGTTTATTTTATAGCAGCAGCAACAAAAGTAG
>OW121741.1:116858333-117025833 GCA_933228675.1 Stomorhina lunata | reverse complement strand
TATGCTAAACGGTAGGTCTAAGACAAATATTTCTTTACGTTACATACATCAGCACAAACTTATAATACCCTTTCTTTTGGTGAAGGATATAAAAATTCGAAATACGTCGAAAACTAGAGGAAATTGAATTTTTTGACTTCAGCAATTGCAGTTGTGTTGGTAAAACTTTGTTGAAGGTTCTTCTTTCGCATATTTTGTGTTTAGTGCCGACTTTTGTTCTTTTTTTAAAGCTACCGCTTCTGGTGCTGCTGTTATCGTTTGCAAAACATTTGCATCAGAAGTTTTTATTTTGCATACAAAAAATATAGTCAACGGAAATGAAATTTAGCCAAACATTAGAAATACAACAAAGAGTATAACAATAATATTATTTTCTACTACTTAAATATAAAAGTATAAGTGTATGTTTAAGGGTATTTACAATTTTGGGTGTTTGCCTGATTGTTCACTTAAGCATGGGAAATGCTTAGAAGATATTAACGCATTAATCGCCACTAAAACGCCAAAAACATGTTTATACCCGCCATCAAAAAGAATGAGATTGCCTCAAACACCAAAAGGGATATGTATTTTGAATTATTATGATATTCTAAGACGATTGAGTTCGTCTGTCGTCCTGTTAAAAGCACGATAACATAGCTCTAATATAAATTCATCATTTATTTGCTAATAAATGACAGCTATAATGATAAAATTTAAAAATTTTGCATATGTAAGTATTACATAAGTACTAGACAGCATATAAAATTTCATCGCAATCGATTCAAATTTAGCCATAGCTCTTATGCAAAATACTTATGGAAACAGCCTAAATTTAACCTAAAATACACTTAAATGGGAAAAAAAGTTCTTGTATCTAAAACTAAATTTTAGTTTTGGAAATTTTGTCAAAGCTTTTAAAAAACTTCAGTTTTAAAAATACCTTTTGGTAGCATATGGATTCCTCCTATTCTGGAGTGAAGCTTATTCCAGTAAGTGCATTCTGCATCGATCGAAAGAAATGTAGGTCAGAAGACGGATGTTGTTGTAACTGCGATATTATTGTAAATATTTCAGAAGCGGCAGTCCTTGGTTGGAATCCTTAAATTTGCAAGTTATTTCGGTACGAAGAACTGACTACCCTGTAAACGGTCAGAAGATGATCTGTTAGGAGGGTAAAACCTTTCCATCCACTGTTTTACAAAAAGTTTCTGGTTATCGTAACAATGCGATTCAAAAATAACTTTTTTGCAGAGATAAAGTAACAGTTTCGACATACAACAGCTCTCGCTTTCCATGCTTTTGAATGAATTCTATGCTTCTGAATGTTGGAAAATTAATTGTTGTGGGACTCCTACTTTAAAAGTACAAGATTTTTTTGGAACCTCTGTTTTATCAAGCTTTTAATAAATTTCTAACTTAAATTAAAGCTTTTGCTAATAGAATCATCAAAAAGATTTTACCAAAAGCTCAATTAAATATTTCCAGACACTTGGTTTTGCGCTAAAAACTAAGTTGGTTCAAAAAAGCTATAAGAAGTACGACTTTTGACGCAAATAAAGCTTAATTTCACTAAAATAAATATACTAGCACAAAAAGCTTTGATCTTTATATTTTCTAACTCTTTTTACCTTAAAAACTATTACTATTGCATTTTAAAGATCAAAAGCTCTTTAACAGATCAGATTGCTAAAAGCTCTATTGTCAGCAAACAACCTGATTTTAGACCAAAATCACTTGATATATATATATCAAAACTTTTCAATAAAACATTTAAGCTTTTAATGATCTGAGTTTAATTTTATTTTAATTGTATAGCAAATCTTAATTTGAAAACAAACAAAAAAGATTTTAACTTCAAGCTTTTTATTTAAACTTTACTCCAAAACAAAGCTTTATTTCTTCCAAAACAAAGTTTTTTTAAAAAGCAAAGCTTAGCTTAAATTAAATTAAATTAAAAATAAATTCTTAAACAAAGATTTACTTAAAGCTTCATTTTATTTTAGTTTTATAGCAAAGCTTAATTTCAAAACAAAAAAAATATTTTTACTTAAAGTTTTTCATTAAAGCTTTATTCCAAAACAAAGCTTTTATTACAAACCAACGCTTAACTTAAATCAAAATAAATTCTTAAACAAAGATTAACTTAAAGCTTTCCATCAGAGCTTTGTTACCATAAAGTTTTTGTCTATCTTTTTTGTAATATTTTTTACAAAAATTTTTCAATTTCTTCAAAAAAGTAGTAGAAAGAGTAAATTTTTCAACATAAATCAACTTTTCATCAAAAAGTCGGCTTTTTATCGAAGCTTTTTAACAAGAATTTAACTATTCTTCATTTTTTTTTTTTAATTTTTCACTACAAAATCGACTTTTTACAAAAGGTAAATTTTTGACTTAATAGTTAACTTTTACCAAAAGATGTCTTGGGTATGCCGTGGCCATTCCATCTCACCTCCTGGATAGCAGTGATATCACATTTGTATTTATCGACTACATCATCTTAATACATGGTCCATTTGCGATAGTCATTACCATTAGCTGAAACGTTTTTATACCCTTCACCACCAAAGGTGGATGGGGTATTATAAGTTGATGTATTTGTTTTGTTTTGTTATTTTTTGAGAACAATTTTTTATCAAAAATTTTTCTAGAGAAAATTTTTTTATCAAAATTTTTTTTATCAAAAACTTTTCTAAGGAAATTTTTTAACCAAAAATTTTTCTATAGAAATTTTTTATCAAAAATGTTTCTATAGAAAATTGTTTTATCAAAAATTTGTCTATATTTTTTTTATATCAAAAATTTTTCTACAGACAATTTTTTTATCAAATTTTATGTGAAATTTTTCAATTCAAAAATTGTGTATGAAAAATGTTAATTGAAAGTTTTTCGGTAGAAACATTTTTAAATTTAAAAGTTATCTACAGAAATAATTTTAAATGGAAAAGTTTTCCAGGGAAATATATTTATATTTTATATACCACAATTTTTTTATTAAAAATTTCAATTTCGTTCCAAAGTTTGACTCTGTAAATTCCAGTATATCGGAATTATCGTTTAACCACTGATTTGTCATATATGTTAAAAAGAAACTATTAAAACTTTGTTTTCGATATAATCTCAAAAATCGCCAACTTTTTAGCCAAAATCTGCAAATTTTTTTGTTTGCAAAAAAAAATATTTTTAATAAAAATGGGAATTTTTGTGATTTTTCAAAAAAAAATATTTTCTTGCAAACAAAAAAATTTCCCAACAATCGTTAGGATTAAAAGACTTACGGTCCAATTTATAAAAATTTTATATTTTGGCTTATAAGCTTACAATATTTATCATACACTTATTGTTTAATAAGCCATTAATAAAAATTTGATTTTATAAACATGTTATGAACATATTATAACAATTACACACTTTTATAGTTTTTGTGATTTTATGTTGGCAATACCACGTTTCAAATTGTCATTTTGTGCTGTTCAAATAAAAATTATATAAGTAAATTACAATTTGAAAAAATTTCGGTATATGAAGTAGCTCAGTGGGTAGTGTCTCCGCCTAGCAGTCGTAAGTCGTGAGTTCAAATCTCAGTGAAGAATTAAGCAAGAAATTTTTTTTTAATTTAGTTCTTTAATTACATTAAAAAATGTATCTTTATTGATGCCAGTGTTCAAATCGGACGGAAATTATTTTTTAATTAAAAAACATTTTGAAGAAAATTTACTCCAATCTGGTTACTTTTTTCAAGATTTTGGAAAATCGTGCCGCTAAGCAATCTACTGATTTAATATAAGATATACTGTGAAAGTATACATATGAATGTATATATGGTAAGGCGTTACTTTAGGTAGAATCAACATATTTTTGAATAAGGAGAAATGAATTATCGATTTGTTGTAAGGATCAATAAAAAATGCATTTATAAAGTCTTTTTTCTTTAATCGCAGATAAATAGTATTAAATAATATAAAAATCTTATTCCTTTTTCAATTAATGTATTAAAATTTATATAAAAAATCATTTTGTTTGCTATCAAATGTGTTAAAAATAAAAAAAAGTCGCAATTATCAAATTTTTAAGCAACCAAACTTTTTATTGTATGCTTATAGTTGGGTAGAGGCCACAATAAAAATTTCAAATTTTATGATAGGTTATAACAGTTTAATAAAATATTTTTCCTTTTATAAATTCAATTTTTCCCATTTTAACTTATAGTAGCTTTAAAACCTATTATAGTTTGTTTATAAATTAGGCTGTTAGTCTTTCTGAAAAATAATTTTGTTGTCGAATTTCGGTTTTATTGCTTAGTTCAAGAAAATACAAAGTTTTGAGTTACTCAAATATCTTCAGATTAGATAAACGTGGATGACCATGAAGTTTATTCACTGATATTTGAATATTTAATTATAGCACAATTGGTGGCCACCCTGAATACGAGTATTTGAAATGCTAATATTATAAATATATTCTTATAAGCCTCTACAAAGAAATCACAAACTTTTCCTGCCGTTTTAAAAGTCATGGGTTAAATACAACCGGGTTTTACAAGTGGTGTTGGCAACAAAAAATTTGGCGTTTTCTTTATTCTCTACATGAATTCTCTTTATATACAAATACATTTGAAAACACACTTACATTTTCACCTAAAATTATGCATTTCCATTCTTATTGAAAACATCACGATACAGTGTCAATAAGTTAAACATTTGGGTTTTGTAGTCAAACATCAGCTTCACATCTATGCAAATAAGTATTTGTATATGTACGTATGCATATCAAGTTTAATGTATGTATGTATGTTTGAGTTTTAGAGAAACGCTGCATAATATAATCGAATTTATTGTTGAATTTAATGGAACTGACATTTCTTCTTATGCTAAACAGAAAAATACATACACATATTTTCTAGGATGTCTTTTTCGAAGTTTTGTATTTATTCAAATTTTCTTTAATTTGCATATTCAATGATTATCACAGTTTAAGTCAATTATCTTTAGCAGTGAATGAAAGAAAAGAAGATGGGAAATTTCAAAGTTTTAAATATAAAAAGAAAGAAAAATAGAAAAAATAAAATCGACTTGTTTAATGACTTTTAATATTTACCAGCTTCTCTTCAAATCACTTTTATACTTTTTTTTATTAAACCGAATCACTATGGAATAATGAAGAATCATGGGGAAAGGGAATTAGGTTATTAACAAATATTTGTTTAAAATTGTGATTAAGTTATTTTTAATCAAATCGCTTTGGGGTATTTTTTGAGGCAAAGGCGCTTTTTAGATAAAATGTAAAAGATAAAAATATGCCATCTCATTTTTTAATAAACGCCTAAATGGTAATAATGAAAAATTGAATGAGTATTAGGCCGCGAGCAGTAAAAGCAAAAAGTTCAAATGTTGGGAATACTAAAAAGTTAAGAAAAGTATTAGGGGCATTACAGCGATCTATAAGACTAGTTTTATATAGAAAACATTTCACGACAAATTGCTTTCTATGGAAAACAAAATTTAAGACACATATTTTTTTATAGAAAAAATTTGTAAATAAATTTTATTCCATAGAAAAAATTTGTAGACAAGTTTTATTCTATAGAAAAAATTTGTAGACAAGTTTTTTTCTATAGAAAAAATTTTTACAGATTTTTTTCTACAGAAAAAAATTGCAGACAAATTTTTTTCTACAGAAAAAATTTGTAGACAAATCTTTTTTCTATAGAAAACAATTCTAGACAAATTTTTTTCTGTAGAAAAAATTTGTAGACAAATTTTTTTCTATAGAACAAATTTGTAGACAAATTTTTTTCTATAGAAAAAATTTGTAGAGAAATTTTTTTCTATAGAAAAAATTTCTTGACAAATTTGTTTCTATAGAAAAAATTTCTAGACAAATTTTTTTTCTATAGAAAAAATTTCTTGACAAATTTTTTTCTATAGAAAAAATTTCTTAACAAATTTTTTTCTATAGAAAAAATTTCTTAACAAATTTTTTTCTATAGAAAAAATTTCTTAACAAACTTTTTTCTATAGAAAAAATTTCTTGACAAATTTTTTTCTATAGAAAAAATTTCTTAACAAATTTTTTTCTATAGAAAAAATTTCTTAACAAACTTTTTTCTATAGAAAAAATTTCTTGACAAATTTTTTTCTATAGAAAAAATTTCTTGACAAATTTTTTTCTATAGAAAAAATTTCTTGACAAACTTTTTTTTTTATAGAAAAAATTTCTTGACAAATTTTTTTCTATAGAAAAAATTTCTTGACAAATTTTTTTCTATAGAAAAAATTTCTTGACAAATTTTTTTCTATAGAAAAAATTTCTTGACAAATTTTTTTCTATAGAAAAAATTTTTACAGATTTTTTTCTACAGAAAAAAATTGCAGACAAATTTTTTTCTACAGAAAAAATTTGTAGACAAATCTTTTTTCTATAGAAAACAATTCTAGACAAATTTTTTTCTGTAGAAAAAATTTGTAGACAAATTTTTTTCTATAGAACAAATTTGTAGACAAATTTTTTTCTATAGAAAAAATTTGTAGAGAAATTTTTTTCTATAGAAAAAATTTCTTGACAAATTTGTTTCTATAGAAAAAATTTCTAGACAAATTTTTTTTCTATAGAAAAAATTTCTTGACAAATTTTTTTCTATAGAAAAAATTTCTTAACAAATTTTTTTCTATAGAAAAAATTTCTTAACAAATTTTTTTCTATAGAAAAAATTTCTTAACAAACTTTTTTCTATAGAAAAAATTTCTTGACAAATTTTTTTCTATAGAAAAAATTTCTTAACAAATTTTTTTCTATAGAAAAAATTTCTTAACAAACTTTTTTCTATAGAAAAAATTTCTTAACAAACTTTTTTCTATAGAAAAAATTTCTTGACAAATTTTTTTCTATAGAAAAAATTTCTTGACAAATTTTTTTCTATAGAAAAAATTTCTTGACAAACTTTTTTTTTTATAGAAAAAATTTCTTGACAAATTTTTTTCTATAGAAAAAATTTCTTGACAAATTTTTTTCTATAGAAAAAATTTCTTGACAAATTTTTTTCTATAGAAAAAATTTCTTGACAAATTTTTTTCTATAGAAAAAATTTCTTGACAAATTTTTTTATATAGAAAAAATTTCTTGACAAATTTGTTTCTATAGAAAAAATTTCTAGACAAATTTTTTTTCTATAGAAAAAATTTCTTGACAAATTTTTTTCTATAGAAAAAATTTCTTAACAAATTTTTTTCTATAGAAAAAATTTCTTAACAAACTTTTTTCTATAGAAAAAATTTCTTGACAAATTTTTTTCTATAGAAAAAATTTCTTGACAAATTTTTTTCTATAGAAAAAATTTCTTGACAAATTTTTTTCTATAGAAAAAATTTCTTGACAAACTTTTTTTTTTTATAGAAAAAATTTCTTGACAAATTTTTTTCTATAGAAGAAATTTCTTGACAAATTTTTTTCTATAGAAAAAATTTCTTGACAAATTTTTTTCTATAGAAAAAATTTCTTGACAAATTTTTTTCTATAGAAAAAATTTCTTGACAAATTTTTTTCTATAGAAAAAATTTCTTGACAAATTTTTTTCTATAGAAAAAATTTCTTGACACATTTTTTCTATAGAAAAAATTTCTTGACAAATTTTTTTCTATAGAAAAAATTTCTTGACAAATTTTTTTCTATAGAAAAAATTTCTTGACAAATTTTTTTCTATAGAAAAAATTTCTTGACAAATTTTTTTCTATAAAAAAAACTTTCTTGACAAATTTTTTTCTATAAAAAAAACTTTCTTGACAAATTTTTTTCTATAGAAAAAACTTTCTTGACAAATTTTTTTCTATAGGAAAAATTTCTTAACAAATTTTTTTTTTATAGAAAAAATTTCTTGACAAATTTTTTGTTTATAGAAAAAATTTCTTGACAAATTATCAATTAGTTCAATACATTTTTTTTATAGAAAAGTAATTTATTGAAAAAGAACATTCTGAATCCCCCTAATGTTTATAAACAAATTACTTTTAGCAGTAATTTGAAAAAACAAGCAACATTCTTCCACTACCCCCTCACGTAGTCCTATCACCAATATACTTTTATGTTTCTGTTAAGGGTTTATTGCCAAAAATCGTTACAAATTTACAATAATAACAATAAATGTTAACTGGGGTAATAATAACCTAAAAAACACGAAAACAATAAAAAACTTTCAAATGAACAAAATAAATGAATGAATCAATGAATTTAATGCCAAAAGCGCAGAATATTCCAAAACACTCACACAAACACATACACACAACAATTTTGTTTCCTGTTTATTTGTTCTCCCTTTTGTTTCCTGTTGGTTTCTGCTTTACAAAGAAAAAAAACACATAAACCAATACCATCTTTGTTTTAAAACCTAAAATATACCCTTGGTAAGTTGTTTTTCTGTTTTTAAATTTAGTGATCCTTTACCAGTTTGAGTGTATGTGTGGTTGATTTCTTTTTTACGTGTTTGTGTGTGTTTCTTCGTATAGTATTTCCTTTAATTTTCTCCTTTTGGGTTTTTTTCGAATTTTATATTGGTTTTTCTGAGGGCAAACTAGTTCAATATGAAAACAGTTAAAAGTTTTTCTATTTATTTTTTGCTTTTTGTATTTTAAAGTTTTTTTTTCAAAACTTGTTTCAGTAGGTTAAAACAACAGCGTGAAATGGGGGAGCCTTCTGTCATATTTAAATTTTGTTGCTACCGGTTGGCAGGTGGCAATTGTGATATATATGGAAAATCTAGACTTTAAAACAAATATTGTGTAACATACCTTAAGGATTTTCAAAATAATTATTTTACAAAAAGTTTAATAAAATTTTTTATCTAAACATATCCGTTTCTTTTCGACCCAATAATTAAACGAGCTTAAAAGCTTAAATTTCTTTTAACCTTAAATTAACTTAATTTTATTTTTACAATGATTGTAGCAATCTGTTTACTTTACTCATATTAGCATATGCAAAAAAATATCCTATAGATCTTAACAAAAAATATAATAAATATAAATAACGAAAATTTTGATAATGCGAATTTTCATATGAATAATTTTATTTATATTCTATCTATGTATGTATTTAAAATACTCATGTGAAAGTGTATGTTTGTTAATATGAATATATTTGTTTTTCTATAAAAGTTTATTCAGTGTTTTTTTTTTTGTTTCCTTTATCAGTATAAACCACTAGAGGAAAATGACACTAGAGACCAATTTACATAACGGAATGTGTAACTAAAATGTGTGTTTTTATATGGAGTATTTTTGTAAACATATACACAAGATAAATATACTTAAACACAAAACATACATATGTGTATATAAATATTGTATGTATGCATATTAACAAAATATTTATGTATATTTATATGTAATATATGTGCAAACGATTTTAATAAAAAAGGAAACATTTTTATTTTTGATACCAAAAACTAAAATGACCATAGTTTCTTTAATAATCTTCCAATTGATAAAATGACAAAATGTTGGTATCATTCTTATTTTAATTCAAAAAAAACCCCCGCCCCCCCTCTTTCACTAAACTACAATTCCACAAGTTTACAAGTTACAATTACAAGTCTAATTCTTACAAGTGCTGCTCAATTGTGTTTCATTAAAATTTTCACAACAATTGTAGCTTTTTGGACTTGTAAACTACAATTTCTACAATTATAATTTCTAAAATTATAATTTCTATAATTATAATAAATTAAATTATTTTGATAAATATACGGAGTCAAATATAAAATGTTTAACTCGTACTGAACCATATATATACGATTTTCATGAAATTTTGTATATATATTCCCCTGGCCTAGACAATTTTACACTTCTTCAAAATTTCGGTTCAGATTTTATGGCGGTTCAAAGTTTTTTTTTTCAAGGTTTTTTTCGAATACATAATTAAAAACAAACAAAATAAATAAATGGGAATTAATATTGATTTGATTTTGTGTTAATTTTAACTAATTTTTATTAAAACAAGTAAGAAAGTGCTATAGTCGGTCAAGCCCGACCATACGATACCCATCACCACTAAGGTCAAAAGTGTTATTTTTATAAAGAGAAATATTTGCTAAATTTTACCATCATACAAACATTTTCCAAAACTTACATATTTAAGCTGCTTCCGACATTTGGACTTATATGAGAGCTAGGAAAATTGATTACAGTGGATACAAAAATTATGTATGCAAAAAATAAACTTATAATTCCCATTATTTTCAGATTTACGAGCGTTTTAGTGATTTTTGTCTCATTTAGTGCGTTTTTAAAGAAAAGTTTGTATGGGAGCTATGGTCAAATGTGGACCGATTTAAACGAAATTTGGTACAGTGATTTTAGTTTATATAAGCAGTATTTGTTTTAAATTCCGGGAAGTGGGACCTATGGGGGGTACCATAAATAATGGACCGATTTTGACCAGTTTTAATAGCCATGGTCCCATTATCAAAAAAATTATCCATGCCAAATTTTATCAAATTATCTTTAGAATTGCGACCTGTAGTTTGATTAGAAGGTTTACATGGGGGTCCAGCCAGCCAGACGGACGGACATCGCTAAATCGACTCAGAAAGTGATTCTAAGCCTATTGACATACTAAAAGGTGGGTCTAAGACAAATATTTCCATGCGTTACATACATCAGCACCAACTTATTATACCCTTTCCACCTATGGTGGTGAAGGGTATAAAAATTGTTAAAAACCAAATTTGAATTCAATTTATCATTCACTTGTAACTTGTAAATTTTTTTTTAGAGTCTTCGTCGACCCTATGCTTTTTATCTACAATTCTACAATTGTACAAGTACAAATTTGGATTAGTGAAACAAAACCACTTGTAGAAATATGACTTGTAAACTTGTGAATTGTACAAATCACTTGTAGCTGCAAACTTGTAATTGTATTTTAACGAAACACAATTATTTACAAGTTCACAATTTTACAGGCAAAAACACTTGTAATTGTAAACTTGTAGCTTAGTGAAATAGGACCCAGGTTACTCATCCAACTTGCATACCAGAGGTCCCAAGTTCGATCCCCGGCAAGACCCACTTGAAAAAAATAAAGTTTAAAAAAAGCGGAGGTTCACCTCATAACTCAGTGAGTCTAAAACTTAAATCGGATACAGCTCATTGTCTGAGAGAAGTAGCCCTTGTTCCAATTGGAATGTTGTTAGCTTAATTAAGTAATAATTTTCAAACATTGTTCCAAAAAAAAACATGTATAAGCCTCCGATAGCAAAAGTAGCAAAATTTAAGCATCGATTGAGAACATTGATAATTTTTACATTTTGTTCGAAAAAAACTAAAGCGTGCACTCAGAATATTATATAAGTAAAATTAACTTAAAATGTAATTTAAAATGTATGAATATTCATTTAAAAACTGGTCAATTGATCATTCATTCAAATTCAATTTACTAACAAATATTTAAACTACTATTTAAACTACTTTAAAAGGGAATATTCATTTGTTATCAAAAAAATTACTGACAAAAATTTAAACTACATTTTTAGTATAAAAAACGGAAATTTTCATTTATTATTAATAAATTGAATAGTAAAAAACTACATAAAATTTCGGTAAAACGGACAATTTTCATTTTTTTTCTAATTAACATAACAAAAAAATACGAAACCATATAAAGGTTATATCCTTTAAGGCATCAAAAATACAAACAGAAAAAACAAAGTTTCCTGAAGAAGCTTTTTATAATGCTAGCCGCCTACCTACCATACTTAAAGAAAACGAAGAATTAAATAAATACGAATTATATTTGAAACAATCATTGAGAAAATATATAAAAACTAAACAACAAATGTTTTGATTATAACCAATAATACTAATAACACTCTGATACAGTGAAAATACACTCGGTACGAAACCAAACTCAAGCAGTTTTTTACCATTTTTAAAATTTTCGATATACCCTCAAAATCGAAAGTTATCGATAAAAAACAGTTTTTTGGACTTAGCGGAGAAAAGATGGCTTAACTGAGTCATTTTTACATCGATTTTAAATTTTAAAATGTGTTCCGACAGAAAACAAAATGGGCTTTCACCTTGTAAAGACCTTTTTTTTAGCATGACCAATTAATCATAAAAATATTTTCCGCTGAAGTTAAAATTTTATTTTTTTTTTCGATTTTTTCAACATCGGAAGCTTTTTTTCGTAAAATTTATCAGAAGACCTAATATATTTTGACTTAAAAAAATCATGGTTACCATTTTGTAAAACAAGAGTACTTTAATTAAAATCGGAAACATATTAACAGAGATATAACAATTTTAGTAAAAAAGGTGAATTCAGTATTATTTGTGTATTAGAAAATTTTCTATACAATACTACGATAGAGTGTTTTTTCAACTTTTTTCGAAAGTAGAGAAATGACGGTCGGATTCTTATGGCATTCGATGAGAAACTTCAAATAACAAAATTTAAGCCAAATCGGACTACGTTAATTGCATTTATAAGAAAAAATATGGCCAATTTTTTAGTTCTTGCAAAATTTAACTTTTTTAGTAAACATTTTAACAAAGTGTAAATATTAATTCATAATAAACTTTTCCACGCCCTTTTTTCTACAGCATTTAATTTGCTCGCAAAGTTCTCATCCCGCATGATTTTTCGAATTTGCGGTCCAATAAAAATACCTATTTGTGAAAAGATAACGTATATAATTGTCATTTGAAATACTCCCTCTCTGCAATATTTGAAAGTACCTTCCTTAATTTTTTCTTCACTTAATTTTGGAAACATTGATTTTAAATGTAAAAATGCGTCGCTTCCTCTATCCAGACGTTTTACGAACTGCTTTTACAAAAAAAACTGGCCCTTTTACAAAAAAAACTTATATTTTTTTTAATTCGCTGTTAAATTAAATTTAAATAATCTAGGTTCACAAAATATTTAATGCACTTTTCAAGTAAATATAAAAAAGTTTGGCACTCCTAACAAAATACTGCGGAAAACGTGAAAAAATGTGAAAAAATCGAAAAAAAAATAAAAATTTAAATTTGTTTGAAAATATTTTTGTGATAATTTGATGAAATAAAAAATCTTTTTTAACAAGAAGAAAGCCTGATGTCTTGTATGTCTCAAACCGTGTTAAAATTTCAAATCGATAAACAAATGACTTAGCTAGGCCTATTTTTATTCGAGAAGGCCAAAAAAATCGTTTTTTATCGATAACTTTCGATTTTGAGGGTATATCGAAATTTCTAAAAATGACAAACTGATACACTCAATAAGGCCTATCGTTTGATATAGGTTTCCTTAAAAGTGATTTTCTTTTTCCTCAAAATGTATCAGTGTGTAATTATTAGTATTTTTTGTAATTTGTTTTTTAAACAAATGTGTGAATATGTTAAAAATCAATTTTCATATAAATTTAAATGAAAATTCATTTCAAAACAATATAAACGAAAACATCCTACAATCAGTTACTGTAATAATTTCCTGAGTGTAGAACAACATGGAGACGTATGAGTGATATCAACATATTTCGTTTAATACTTATACGCCTCACATTATCTTGGGGAAATTTTTACTGGCGGTGGACCAGCATGAGGTCAACAGGAGCCATTTTCTGATAACATATTTATACCCTTTACCACCATTGGTGGAAAGTGCTGATGTATGTAACGCATAGAAATATTTGTCTTAAAATCACTTTTTAATTCGATTTAGCAATGTCAGTCCGTCCGTCATGTAAACCATGTAATGAAAGTACAGGTCGCAATTCCAAAGATAATTCGATGAAATTTTCTTTTTTAGAGGGACCATGGCTGCCGAAATTCGTCGAAATCGGTTCCTTATTTATGGTACCGGGATTGATATTTTGGCCACAAATATCAATATTTTTTCATGAAATTAAAAAAAATTAAATAAAATTTCATTGAAATCCATTCATATTCGACCATAGCTTCTATACACACTCTTCTGTCAAAACGCACTAAATGAGTCAAAAATCACTCAAAAATCTGAAGAAAATTAGAATTTTAAGTATATTTTTTTGCATACATAGTTTTTGTAATAAAAAAAAATCCAAATGACGAAAACAGCTTTAGTATATAAGTTTTGAGAAAATGTTTGTATGATGGCCTTTATACAGGAAAAATAATATCTTTGACCTTAGTGGTGAAGGGTAACGTATGGTTGGACTTGACCGACTAAAGCACATTCCTACTTGTTTTGAAGAGATTTTGTTAAATATTTTAACATCTACCATTAAAAACAATCGGGGGTACATTGAGGTTGTCATTCCGTTTTCAACTTCCCTAATATTGGATCAAAAATCAAAAGCGATATATATATTGTGATATATATTCTAAGTCGTCTTTGCCTCATTTTTAATTCTTTCAAATTTTACAGCTAAGGATTACTTTGAATATCTACTAAAAGTTATGTAAAAACATTTGTAATTACTCTAATACGTTCATACGTTCTATCTATTCTTATATAGTTTTTCATTAAAAATCACCCACACGGAAAAAATACAACATTATTCTATGAATACAAACATACAACAAAAGCTGAATAGCATAAATGTATAAATGAATGGAAATGCAACCAAGAAACTTTTTTTACTAAAATTTTTTGGTTTAACTAGAATAGGATTAAACAAAAATCTAGAAAACAGAAGACAAAAAAAACCTAAATAGACAGTTGTCGTTGTAAAGGAGTTACAAAATTGAAAATTCTTTTATTTCCCCTCATACAAAAGACTACTATGAGAAAAGGGTGTAATCAGTTGTATATGCACTGGAATACTTATACAAAAAACCCATGTTTCTAGAACAAAAAAACAACATAGAATGGATCTGATGCAGTGTCAGCAGAGGACACAAAAATCACATAACTATACAAAGACACACAGTCACACAAAGGCTCTCACACCCACTTTTCTTTCATAAAATACTCTCCTACAATAGCAGCAGAAGTTCACGTATAATTAAAAAGGCGTGAATTATTATTCCGGAAAATAAGTTTCAAAAGAAAAGACAGCAAAAGAATAAATGGGACAAAAAGACAAGTATTCAGCTATTTTACATAAAAGCATCTGTACAATATGTTCTTCTGCCATGGTGTTAACATAAAAATAAATGGAACTAAAATGACACTGCAGCTTAGTTTAAACAAGGAACAAATGAATGAATGTATGAAAAGGTTCATTCGAATTGTTGTTGGGTTAGATGTGCATACTTGACTTTTCCCACTAATATCATTACAATTTCACAGTTGCTGCCAACCTCATCAGATCCATTGCCGTTTCCTGACAAGTTAAGGCTTTTAATTGAAAATTGTAGGAAGTAAAGAAATTTTAAGGTTCAGTTTACAAGAGGACTTAGAAAATAGAAAAATATATTTTATGCCAGAGCTATTTACACTTCTAGTAATCGATAAATTTTCTTTACTATATTAAAGCTATAAACAGCTTTAATATTTGCATCGATAACTCGACAAAACAAATCTTCTTAAAAACAAATAAGAAAGTGCTATAGTTGGTGAAGCCCGACCATACGATACCCTTCACCACTAAGGTCAAAGGTCTTCGTTTTACGATATAAAGACAAATATTTGCTAAATTTTGCCATCATACAAACATTTTCTCAAAACTTATATATTAAAGCTTTTGCTATAATTTGGACTTATTTGAGGGCTAGGGTCTAATGTGGAAGGATTATCTCGAAATTTGGTAAATTGATTGCAGTTTTTGCAAAAATTATGAATAAAAAAAAACTCAAAATTCTCATTGCATTCAGATTTATGAGCATTTTAGAGATTTTTGTCTCATTTAGTGCCTTTTGACAGAAGAGTTTGTATGGGATCTATGGTCAAATGTGGACCAATTTCAATGATACTTGTTACAGTAATTTTGGTAAACATAAGCAGTATTTCTTTTAAATTTCATGAAAAAATATTGATATTTGTTTCCATTATATTAATTCCGGGAAGTGGGCCCTAAGGGAGTTACCGTAAATAATAGACCGATTTTAACGAATTGCATGGTCCCACTGTCAAAAAAAGTGATCTGTGCCAAATTTCATTAAATTATCTTTTACATGGGAGTCCAGCCACCCCTCCGGCCATACGGACGGACTGACATCTCTAGATCGACTCAGAAAATAATTCTAAGTCCATTGGTCTGCTAAAAGGTGGGTCTAAGACAAATATTTATAAGCGTTACATGTATCATGCGTTACATACATCAGCTAGGTCAGTTACATTTTGGTGTTGAAATTGGGTGAAATTGGTTTACATATGACCATAGCTCCCGTATAACCTCGTCTAGGCTAATCGCTTATTTGCTAATAAATGACAAATTATGATGATAAAATTTGGTATATAGAAGTTTTAAATAAGCACATAAAATTTAATTTTAATTTTTTAATTTGTTATTTAACCATAGCACCATAGAAAAAAATAATAATTATTTTTTGATTTTTATTTTTTTGAGCAAAAATAACAGTTTTTTTTTAACTTTTATTTTTTCGAGCAAAAAAAAAAGTTATTTTTAATTTTTTTTTTTTTCGAGCAAAAATAGCAGTTATTTTTGACTTTTATTTTTTGAGCATGAATAAAAGTAATTTTTTTACCCTTTTTTTCGAGCTCAAATAGCAGTTATTTTTTACTTTTATTTTTTCGAGCAGAACTAGAAGCTATTTTTGTGTTTTCAACGTCTTTGACAAAAAAATTATTATTTATGCAAAACATGCATTAAGGCCGATTTTGAGGGATTTATGATACAATTTATCGGAAGAAAATTTGGAGTCAATTATGATTGGAAAACTTAAGTCCATTAATTTTTGAGCATATGCAAATTTTTTTAACTGAAAAATCATCTCAGTTTGAAAATTTTTTTTAATGAATATAATGAATTTAAACAAAAATTACTTGTATTTCTAGTCAAAAAAATAAAAGTAAAAAATAACTTTTATTTCTGCTCGAAAAAATAAAAGTCAAAAAATAACTTTTATTTCTGCTCGAAAAAATAAAAGTCAAAAATAACTGTTATTTTTTATCGAAAAATAAAAGTCAAAAATAACTGTTAGTTTTTGTCGAAAAATATAAAATTAAAAAAATAACTGTTATCTCTGCTCGAAAAAATAAATGTAAAAAAATAACTTTTTTAATAAAAGTCAAAAATAACTGTTATTTTTGTTCAAAAAAATAAAAGTCAAAAAAATTCACTTAGTTTCTTTAAAATGTTGAACTATAAAGCTACTTCAACCGAATCGGTCCACATTTTGAATAAGCTTCACCCTCGTAGATATGTGAGATATTTTTCTAAATGTAACACAAATTGATGGTTGGTATATAAGATTTGGCACAGCCGAATATAACAATCTTACTTGCTTCATATAAAATAATTTTTTTGAAAATCAAACTTTAAAAGTTTATAAAAAAACACTCGCAATTCGTTCTAAGTCACTAGAATTACATAAAATATTCCCTTGCAGAAAAGCTCTAGCCTTTTGACATTAACAGCACTGGCAAGCGGAATGTTATGGTAAATGTCACATCGATTTAAATGAAACTACCAAAAAAAACATTTTTCCTCTATTCTACTCTATTGTCTTTAAAAGCTTAATGAAAAGACATCACTCATGAAATTATTTAATTAGTTTAATTAAATTCTCTTCGTAATTTCCTGTTTATATAAATTTCCATTAGGTTTTTCAGTTTTCCAAACAACACAAAAAGGCAAATTATAGTATATAGCTGCAGGTTTACATTGAAAATCTGGTATCTGGTAGTTGTTGGCTGGCAAATTTTCATCTTTTTGTTTGATTTGTTTTCTAGTTCAGTTGACTCGTTTTCCAGTTCGTTGGTTTGGCAAAATAAAACTTTTCTATTTTCATATGATTTCTTGTCGTTGTTGACCTAAACTCTAGGTGATTTGTTGTATGTTGGGAAAGAATATTATGACAAATATTTGTTGTCATTAAAATTTACTTATTGATTGGATTATAGGACAATGAGCAGAGATCATGTGTAAATTTAATTTAATTAAAATATTAGCAAATAAATAATTAGTTTAATAGGAAGGAGGCAATTAGGAAAATTAGAATATTTTAAGCCATTATAAAATATTGTCAAAATATTTGAAAATTTAAAAATGTCAATAGATTTTACTTAATACTTGTACCTTACAAAGTCAACTTTAACATTTTGTTCCAGTATTAAGAATTGAAAGTAAAAGAAAAGAAAGTTTAAAACTCAAATTTTAAATCAAAGATTAAAGATCTTTTAGGAACCATTTGTAAGATGATTCGAATAATAATCAGATATTAACAAATTATTGCACGAAATTATCTCACTTGCCCTAGAGTGAGATCATACAATTGGCCTTAGAAAAATGTTGTTTCTGGTTAATAGTTTAAGATTAAGGGGTAAATACCAATAGGACTGTATTAGTATTATTTCCAAGAAGGTACAAATTAGATAATTATATACTAACGGAATCAAATGCAGAAAGTAAAGTGGATCTAGAACAATGAAAAACTCATAAACCCACAAACAAACATACATTTCATAAAGATGTGTATGTGCCTTATTTCTCTCATCGGGTAATCGTCTCCATTAGTGGTGAAAACTTATCCTAAATAAATGGTGGCCAAATCGCATAAAAAATGACTAAACGCTACAAACCAAATCCCTTCTTCTATAGAGGTACATATGTCAACGGAAATTCCGGTGGATAGGCCACACACTTCGATGGCCAAATACCAACATTGCTCGACAAGCGCTTCGTCGTGTTGGTCCACCTGCTAGAACGTGGAACAGCAAACTATTCATGGAATGATGTATGCCTAACATCTCGCAATAGAGTTCGATATAAAAGGATGGTTGAGGCCTTATGCTCCACTGGGAGTCAAGGATAACAGAAGAAGTTGTGAAAACGGTATACTTTCTTTTTTATGGTGCTTTTCAAAACAATCATATAGCAAATCAATGTATGGAAGTGCAATATCTTTATACAGAGTCTTTGGTGTGGCTTTAGAGCAGCTAAGAACAACAATTTATTTAGTTAAAGGCAAACGTATTCTGTGAAGCCAACTAAAATAACTTTGACGGAAAGACATTTTTCAAATATCGAATTAACTTTGAATCATTTTTATTGATTTTGTCCGATCAACACATGATCAAATGCATAGCTTACGATTCAATTTATTTTGTTAGATTTTTAGTAGCGCCATCTGACGAAAATTATTTGCATCATTTTAAAAACCTTCGTCGGATTATGCACAACAATTTTTCTTAAGATCAGTACTTAACTAAATGAATTTTTAGCAATTGGCGCCAGTAGCGCCATCTATCGAAAATTAATCATAACAGCTTATAAACCTACCTCGATTCATGTGCTGCAACTTTGCTTAAGATTATAGCATGATCAAATGCATAGTTTACGATTAAATTCATAATGAGTCATTTTCAGTGGCGCCACCTGTCGGAAATTGATCATATCAATTTATAAATCTTTGTCGGCTCATACGCAATAACTTCGCTAAACATCATAGCATGATCAAAAGCACAGTTTACCATTTAATTTACTTTAAGTAATTTTCAGTGGCGCCACCTGTTAGAAATTGCTCACACCTACTTAGTCGGCTCATGCGCAACAACTTTGCTGAACATTATAGCATGATCAAATGCACAGTTTACGATTTAACTAACCTTTAGTAATTTTCAGTGGCGCCACCTATCGCAACATGGTCATATCAACTTAGTAATGCTCATGGGCAAGAACTTTTCTCAAGATCATAATATGATCAAATGGATAGTTAACTATTCTTTAAAGTACATATAGACACAAACGTTATTTTTTATATATACATATATAGATATAATAGGTAGTACCTATGTATAGTATGTTATTGCCGATACACTTTAGCTTTCAGAGCCCATGTGTTCCAATGTAAAAAAGTACCAAACTAATTTTTCACTCATTATTGGTTCTGCTCGGCCTTTATTTTTCCCCTAATTTCAACAAAAATTCCATATGCATATTTGGCACTTTTTTGGTACCAATTGTCAGTTAACATTTTGTTTAACTTTTTACCTATTTTGCCCCATGAAATAAAAAAACTACCAACAATTCATTCAATATTCTTTTCACATCTGTTGATTGTAGTACAAAGTTCCTTTCTGTCTTCTTTGGTTCAAAAGATAAGAGTGGGTTAAAAAAGTAATAAAAAACTATTTTCATCCTTTTTTTCCACTTTCGGGCATAGTTTCAAAAAAGTACCATGCACCTGTCCGCTTATGTTTATAGCTGTTCATAGCTTCATATAAATTTTGTTTTCTATATATATAACTTTAGGAGATATAACGTTTTCGATTATTCCCTTTTTACCCGTTTTTATCCCCTTAGCGGCAAATCGACCAAAGTTCGTTTTCAGTAGAGATCAAAACAATTTTGTATGTCCAAAACTTTTTATATAGACACAACTTCCAATATAGACGGAACTTGGTCATATTAAAGTGGTAATATTCTTCGGCTCATGCGCAACAACTTTTCTTAAGATCATAATATGATCAAATGCATAGTTTACTATTCTATAAAGAACATACAGACGCACAAACATTAAGATAACATAGTTTGCAGTACAAAAGTTCTTTCTGTCTTCTTTTTTTCAAAAGATAAGAGTGGGTTAAAAAAAGTACCAGAAAAACTATTTTCATCCTTTTTTATCAACTATCGGGCATAATTTCAACAAAGTACCAAACACCTTTCGGCTTCTTTTCATAGTTGTTCAAAACTTAATTTCAGTTTTGTTTCTATACCTATTACATATATATAACGTTTTCGATTTTCCCCTTTTTATCCGTTTTTTACTCTTTTAGCGGTAAAAATCGACCAAATTTCATTTTCAGTAGAGTTCAAGTCAATTTTGTATGTCCAAACCTAATAAAGACACAACTTTTACTTTGAAATTTATTGATGTTTGTGATAAATGAAAAAGAAATAATTGACATAAATTTCAAAGTATTCTTCGTATTGTCATTTGCAATTATGTTTTGTAGCTATTCCTTTCCATTTCAAAAATATAGCTATGTCTTTTTATGTACCTCAACTTCCCTGAATTGGCCTTTAGGCCTACAAAACTCGTCAAAGGTTTTCATTGTTCTTCTGTATAGACTTTTAGGGCAATTTAAAAAGTAATAAAATAGAAATAAGAAACAGAGTCAATTTAAATAAATTCATTTCAATGAGAATTCGATACACTTTTATGAAATGGAAGAAGTCTAATGCTGATAGAAAAGCCAAAACGAGTAACTGCAGTTAGGAATTTTTTAATTATATTTATAAGCATAATGAAATTTCCAATTTGAAAAAAATGTAAATTTAACTCATAGTATATATGTATATTTTATATAGCTAAATTTTAAGAGGTAGCCTTCATTTTTATTTTGGAACTCAAGTTCTGATGGATGACAGATAGTGTTAACAATTTTTATTTGTAGACTCTATATTACCCATTCAAGTAATTTTGCAGTTTTTCTTTATTATTCATATTCCCCGATCAATTTCCTTTTCTATATAATTTTTAGAGTTAATCGTTTTGCCTTCACAGCCTTACATCTCTTGAATAATGAATGTACTTAAAGACAATATTCTTTCATCATTTCGTTTGTTTATTTGCCTAATAAATTTAATAATGTTGTTGGTACTGTTGCCTTAAACGTTTGCTTTTTTATTCGTTATTGAAATGATAACACACAAAACAAAAAGAAAACTTTTAAAAGCCAACTCTAGTACAATATCCTGCCTTATGTAAAAATTACTCAAGATAAAATAAAATTTTCAAAAGAAAAACTACAATACAAGAAAAAAAAACAATAAAATCAACAACAGTGTATGATTATACCAATACAAATACTTTTACACACACACACACACATTTACTATTATATTATACACACCGACTCACTTACAGGCAAACAGTAAAATGTATATCCTTGGAGAACATTAAGAAAGCTTTAAATTTTTTGGCGTATTACTCAAAGTCAAATAAAATAAATTAGAAAAACACTGATAAAATGCCAACAAAAGTGAAAGACAAAACAAAACAAAAAAAAAAAAAAAAGAAAAGAAAATGCTTTGCAAAAAAATAAAGAAACTTGAATAAAATAAAACTGATAAAAATAACAAACTTTTTGTTATTGTTGTTGTTCGCTACTTACGTATTAGTTCCGCAGGCATTAGCGCTTTCAATGTCGCCACCACCACCAACAAAATCCAATTTGAAAATCTCTAATACAATACCAACGTTAACAGACAGCGGGAAAATGCTGGAATGAATGACATTATATAAAAAAAAAAAACATGAGTCACAGTGACACTAACACACGCTCAGGAGTTACTAAAACAATGACATTGTCGTGCGGGAACATGGTGTTGGTGATATAAATGAGATTTGTAGCAACATTGTTGACATTATGATGAAAATCTTTTATTTGTACTTTTACCAAAAGTAAGTTTATGTGGAAAGAGATTATTGAAGTGGAGGAGGGGCGAAGTGGCAAAGATAATATAAAAAATACCCTACGTTTTAAACAAAAATTTAAATGTGGAGAGATCATTTTTCCAAAAAATTCTTAGCAAAAGTTGACTATGGGAAGACATTTCTAAGGAAAAGTTGACGATAGGAAGACATTTCTATAGGAAAGTTGACGATAGGAAGACATTTCTAAAGAAAAGTTGACGATAGGAAGACATTTCTATAGAAAAGTTGAAGATAGGAAGACATTTCTATAGAAAAGTTGACGATAGGAAGACATTTCTATAGAAAAGTTGACGATAGGAAGACATTTCTATAGAAAAGTTGACGATAGGAAGACATTTCTATAGAAAAGTTGACGATAGGAAGACCTTTCTATAGAAAAGTTGACGATAGGAAGACCTTTCTATAGAAAAGTTGACGATAGGAAGACCTTTCTATAGAAAAGTTGACGATAGGAAGACATTTCTATAGAAAAGTTGACGATAGGAAGACATTTCTATAGAAAAGTTGACGATAGGAAGACATTTCTATAGAAAAGTTGACGATAGGAAGACATTTCTATAGAAAAGTTGACGATAGGAAGACATTTCTATAGAAAAGTTGACGATAGGAAGACATTTCTATAGAAAAGTTGACGATAGGAAGACATTTCTATAGAAAAGTTGACGATAGGAAGACATTTCTATAGAAAAGTTGACGACAGGAAGACATTTCTATAGAAAAGTTGACGATAGGAAGACATTTCTATAGAAAAGTTGATGATAGGAAGGCATTTCTATAGAAAAGTTGATGATAGGAAGGCATTTCTATAGAAAAGTTGACGATAAGAAGACATTTCTACAGAATAGTTGACGACAGGAAGACATTTCTATAGAAAAGTTGACGATAGGAAGACATTTCTATAGAAAAGTTGACGATAGGAAGACATTTCTATAGAAAAGTTGACGATAGGAAGACATTTCTATAGAAAAGTTGACGATAGGAAGACATTTCTATAGAAAAGTTGACGATAGGAAGACATTTCTATAGAAAAGTTGACGACAGGAAGACATTTCTATAGAAAAGTTGACGATAGGAAGACATTTCTATAGAAAAGTTGACGATAGGAAGACATTTCTATAGAAAAGTTGACGATAGGAAGACATTTCTATAGAAAAGTTGACGATAGGAAGACATCTCTATAGAAAAGTTGACGATAGGAAGACATTTCTATAGAAAAGTTGACGATAGGAAGACATTTCTATAGAAAAGTTGACGATAGGAAGACATTTCTATAGAAAAGTTGACGATAGGAAGACATTTCTATAGAAAAGTTGACGATAGGAAGACATTTCTATAGAAAAGTTGACGATAGGAAGACATTTCTATAGAAAAGTTGACGATAGGAAGACATTTCTATAGAAAAGTTGACGATAGGAAGACATTTCTATAGAAAAGTTGACGATAGGAAGACATTTCTATAGAAAAGTTGACGATAGGAAGACATTTCTATAGAAAAGTTGACGATAGGAAGACATTTCTATAGAAAAGTTGACGATAGGAAGACATTTCTATAGAAAAGTTGACGATAGGAAGACATTTCTATAGAAGAATTGACCATAGGAAGACATTTCTATAGAAAAGTTGACGACAGGAAGACATTTCTATAGAAAAGTTGATGATAGGAAGGCATTTCTATAGAAAAGTTGACGATAAGAAGACATTTCTATAGAATAGTTGACGACAGGAGACATTTCTATAGAAAAGTTGACGATAAGAAGACATTTCTATAGAATAGTTGACGATAGGAAAACATTTTTTAAGAAAAGTTGACAATTGGAAGACTTTTCTTAAGAAAAGTTGACGATTGAAAGACATTTCTTAAGAAAATTTGACAATAGGAAGGCTTTTATTTAAAAAAGTTGATGATAGAAGAACTATTTATTTCAGAGGTTGACGCTGAGAAGACTTTTCTTTAGAAGACTTTTCTTTTGAACTAACATAAGCACAAAGAAGTTGTCCCAGGTAAGTATTTTCTCATGATAACTTGATGGCTGTTTAAAATGGCCAGATGTTGAGTTGAGAGTTTAAAAACTACAATCGAATCTCATACAACTTTAAATAATAAATCAATTAAATAACCAAAGCAATTGTTACATATCTACGACTGTAACTAATAATACCACCACCATCTCTCGTACTCCGAAAAGTGGCATAGGTAAACCAAATCTCTCAAACCTAAAGCATCGTCAAATGTATACAATTGACAACAATGAAAGCGGAAAAAATAACAACAATGTCGACGACGACGATGACAGCAACGATAACAATAAGGACAAAACAACAATAACTGATAATATTTAATGCATGTCTCAACACACTCACAAATACACTCCCGCACAATACATACAACAAAAAACCACTCATACCACTAAGAACATAACTGAAAAGTGCCACAAACTTTTTTTAAGTTATTTACGCTAACACAAACCAATACTCCCAGAACACGGCTTAAGAAAATAAAACCGTGAGTAAAAACCACTAAAACAAAAATGACGAAGATGTTGAAAAAAAATGTTTCTCCTTCTTTTCTTTTGCAGGCGATGAAGACATTAAATTATTAATGTCTAACATAAATCATCACAATCTACATGCAGCCACATTCGACATAAGACAATACACGCACCCATACTTACAACAATTTACACTTAAAAACACGTAACTATTTATGTTAACATATGACTAAATTTATGGCTTATTATTTCTTCTTGTTTCAGAGTTTAATGTTGGATGGTTGGGTTTAGATTATACACATTATTGCCTGCTTTAAAGATAATAATAATTTAACCTTTAAACTGGAAAAAACTAAGCACCAAATTTTTAGGTTCAATTCTATCAAAAGTCAATTTTTATGTTTCTAGCCCCTTAACCGCCCCTTTTAAAAGTAGTATTTAATTCTTTTAAAAAAGTAGAAAAGCACTAACACTAATATCAAATCTAATACAGTTTCAATGCCAACACCAAAAAATTTATGTTTTGGTAAAAAATTTAAATTCTTTATAATTCTTTAAATACGCCTCCAATTTTTTATACAAAATCAAAATTTTTCATATAGAATTTAATTTTTTCATAAAAAAAAACTTTAAATGGCTGTAACTTTTTCATTATGCTTTTAAATGGAAATCTAATGAAATTTTGGGATCACTAAAATTTTTCATAAAAATCAAAATTTTTCATATAAAATTCAAATTTTTCTTTAAAAAACTTTAAATGGCTGTAACTTTTTTATTATGCGTTTAAATGAAAATCTAACGAAATTTTGGGATCACTAAAATTTTTCAAATAACAAAAAATTTCATATAAAATCAAAATTTTTCATATAAAATTGAATTTTTTTCATAAAAGAAATTTAAATTTCTCAAACTTTTTTATTACGCGTTTAAATGGAAATTTAACAAAATTTTGGGATCACTAAAATTTTTCATATAAGATCACAATTTTTCATATAAAAATTATTTTTTTTTTCATAAAATAACTTTAAATTTCTCTAACTTTTTTATTACTCGTTTAAATGGAAATCTAACGAAATTTTGGGATCACTAAAATTTTTCATATAAAATCAAAATTTTTCATATAAAATTCAATATTTTCATAAAAAAAAACTTTAAATGGCTGTAACTGTTTTATTATGCGTTCAAATTGAAATCTAACGAAATTTTGGTATTACAAAAATTTTTCATATCAAATCAAAATTGTTCATATAAAATTAAAATTTTTCATAAAAAAAAACTTTAAATGGGAAATTTTGGGATCACTAAATTTTTTTTTTATATAAAATCAAAATTTTTTATATAAAATCAAAATTTTTTATATAAAATCAAAATTTTTCATATACAATTTAATTTTTTCACAAAAAAAGCTTTAAATGACTGTAGCTTTTTTATTATGAATTTAAATGGAAACCTAACGGGATCACTAAAATGTTTTATATGAAACTAAAATTTTTTATATAAAATTGAATTTTTTCATAAAAAAACTTTAAATGGCTGTAACTTTTTTATTGTGCGTTTGAATGGAAATCTACAGAAATTTTGGGATCACTAAAATTTTTCATATAAAATTGAACTTTTTCATAAAAAAACTTTAAATGGCTGTAACTTTTTTATTATGCTTTTAAGTGAAAATCTAACGAAATTTTGGAAACACTAAAATTTTTCATATAAAATTAAATATTTTCACAAAAAAACTTTAAATGGCTGTAACTTTTTTGTTTTGCGTTTTAATGGAAATCTAACGAAATTTTGGGATCACTAAAATTTTTCATATAAAATCAAAATTTTTCATATAAAATTGAAATTTTTCATAAAGTAAAACTTTAAATGGCTGTAACTTTTTTATTATGCGTTTAAACGGAAATCTAACGAAATTTTGGGATCATTAAAAATTGTCATATAAAATCAAAATTTTTCATATAAAATTGAATTTTTTCACAAAACAAATTTAAATGGCTGTAACTTTTTTTTTGTGTAATTTTGGGATTACTAAAATTTTTCGTATAAAATCAAAATTTTTCATATAAAATTTAAATTTTTCATAAAAAAAAAACTTTAAATGGCTGTAACGTTTTTATTTTGCATTTAAACGAAAATCTAACGAAATTTTGGGATCACTAAAAATTTTCATATAAAATCGAAATTTCTCATATAAAATTGATTTTTTTTTTCCGAAAAAAACTTTAAATGGATGTAACTAACGAAATTTTCGGATCAATAAAATTTTTCATATAAAATCAAAATTTTTCATATAAAATTGAATTTTTTCATATAAAACTTTAAATGGCTGTAACTTTTTTGTTTTGCGTTTAAATGGAAATCTAAAGAAATTTTGGAATCACTAGAGTTTTTCATATAAAATCAAAATTTTTCATAAAAAACCAAAATTTTTCATATAAAATTGAATTTTTTCTCAAAAAAAACCTTTTTGTTGAAAAAATTTTTTTGGGTAAAAATCGAAATTTTGCTGAAACATTTGAAAAATCTTAGATCTTTAACAATATTTCACTGAACTTTGTCTGTCGAACACATATTATTTTTTCACATTAATTTTTCCTATATTATTATTAAATTTAATTAAAATGTTTATCAGGAATACTAATTAGGAACCGCCTTTCCAGATTGTGAGACAAGATTCCATACAGCCGAAAAAATAACAATTTATTAAAAGAATATATTTAAGATAGTTCCAAACAGGCTCATGTCAACCTTTAAGAATTTGTTGCGAAAACAAAAAGAAAACTGAAAATAGAATACACCTTTGGCTATAAATTAATTTCCTAACATAAAGCTGTTACTAAGCCTGTAAGACTAAAAGCAAAAGGAAAGTGTAGGGCCCATAAACAGCCAATGATGCTCATAAATTTAGTCAGTTCAGAGCATGATGTAGTTGTTTAGAATAACAAATTAATTTATAACTTCTCAAATTCTCAACACAGTAAAACAATTGAATTTGAGAAGTTATCAACAATTATAAGAAAATAATTGGTAGGTATTTATTAACATTCACACAAAGAAGAAAGAAAAACAATTTCCTTAGAAGCTTATTATAGAGATTAAGGGAAATAATTAATTTTACTCATCTGAGTAAGAGCAAAAGTAATGTTATAAAATAATATTTTATTTAAAAGTAATTACTCAAAGAAACTAGCAGATAAAGGTAATGTAAAAAATCTTTTGTTATTGAACTTAACTTTCCTTATTAAATATTTAGCTTTAAGAGCTTTTGTTAGATTGTTCATATTTTTTCCTTAACTTATGACTAGTAATCAAAGATTTAACAGTTTGTACTTTGGTGTAGAGTCGAATAATTAATGAAAGTCACCTTTACCAAAGACAATCAAACATAAATCTTAACTTTTTCTAAATAGATTAAGCCAGAAGTAAACACTTCCTCAAAGAAAAATTCCAACAATATTTTGGCTAACTTCAAATACAGCCACAAATTTAAGAGCTTTTTGTGTTGTAAGTTGTAAGACAAAGAATAAAGTAGAGCAAAGGAGATAGGAAGAAGTAGCTGGAAGCGGATGGTGAAAAAATAACAAACATAAATCTTTATTGCCAAATAAATAATGTTTGTTTTTTCACAATTCTCTTTCGCTCTCTCAGAAGCAGGATGTGCTGGTATCAGAAGCTACCAAGAATTGAAATGAATGTTACTATGCACAGTGGGATGATTTTCAACTCATAGAAACTGCAATAGCTGAGATGTTATCCAGTAAAATTTTATAAATCTATGCCTGATATGGGGGTAAAAAAGGGTAAAAATAGTTTTTTTGGTACCATTTTTAAAGCACTCATATCTTTTGAACCAAATAATATAGAAAAGAATTTTGCAATACAATCAAAAAATGTGAGAAAATTATTAAATACGCATTTTGGTACTTTTTTGATTTAATGGTCCAAAATTGATAAAAAATGGATAAAATGATAACTTAACACTTCATGAAGTAATATGAATAGGAACAATATGTTAACGGCGTTTTTTTAAAGTACTGAATTCAATTGGTACCAAGTACCAAATATACATTTATAACTTTTTAGAAATAAGGTTATAAAAGGGGGAAAAATTGTAAATATTATAACTTTTAAACAAATAAATACTTTTCTGTCTGTATAGAATAGTAAACTATGCATTTAACCATGTTATGCTCATGCAATGATCTTTAGCTAAAGTTCTTGCACATGAGAAGACGAAGGTTCTTAAGTTGGTTTCACTAATTTCCGACAGGTGGAGCCACTGAAAATTACTCAAAATTAAATCAAATGCACAGTGATCATGCTATGATCGTTAGCGAAGTTGTTGCAAATGACCCGATAAAGATTTCTTAGTTAGTATGAACAATTTTCGACTGAAATTTAATCAAAGTGAATTAAATCGTAAGCTGTGCATTTGATAATGCAATAATTTTTAGCAAAGTTGTTGCACATGATCAGACGAAGAATTCTTAGTTGCTATGAACATTTTTCGATAGGTGTCGCCACTGAAAATTACTCAAAATTAATTAAACCAAATGCACAGTGATCATGCTATGATCGTTAGCGAAGTTGCAAATGAGCAGACAAAGATTTCTTAGTAAGTATGAACAATTTTCGATAGGTGGCGACACTGAAAATTACTCAAAATGACTTAAATCGTAAGCTGTGCAATTGATCATGGAATGATCTTTAGCAAAAATGATTTTTGGCAGGTGTCGCCACTGAAAATTACTCAAAATGAGTTAAATCGTAAACTGTGCATTTGATCAGGCTATGATCTTTAGCAAAGTTCTTGCGCATGAGTTTTCTAAGTCGGTATGACCAATTTCCAAAATTATTCAAATTTAATTGAACTACAGCTATGCATTTGATCATGTGTTGATAGGACAAAATAAATAAAATGATTCATAACTAATCGGATATTTGTGTTCTCTAAATTTATTTTAGTTGGTTAGTACTTTATAAAATATGTGAAAACCTTAAAATTTGCCTCGAAATGCTTATCATAAAGCTTCGAGCAAGGCTCGGTTGCCAAGGTGCTGTATATAAAACAAGTAAGAAAGTGCTATAGTCGGACAAGCACAACCATACGATACCTATCACCACTGAGTTCAAAGGTCTCTTTTTCCTGTAAAAGGACAAATATTTGCGAAATTTTGTCATCATACAAACATTTTCTCAAAACATATATATTTAAGCTGTTTCCGTCATTTAGACTTATATGAGATTGACTACAGTTTTTACAAAAATTATGTTTGCAAAAAATAAGTTCAAAAATTCTCATTATCTACAGATTTATGAGCGTTTTTGTGATTTTTGTTTCATTTAGGGCTTTTTGACAGAGGAGTTTATATGGCAGCTATGATCAAATGTGGACCGATTTCATCGAATTTGATATAGCGATTCTGGTTTACTAATTTCATTAAATTATCTTTAATACTTCGACTAGTTATTTGATTAGAAGATTTAAAGCGGTACATCCGGATATACGTACGGACTGACATCGTTAAATTGACTCAGTAAGTAAGACCCTCACTTACTGAGTCAATATTTCTAAGCGTTACATACAGTAGTACAACCTTATAATACCCTTTCCAGCTATAGTGGTGAAGGGTATAAAAAGACTAATTTCAACACGTAATGCAACTCATATACATAAGCACTATATTCATTTGTATAGGCAGTGTTTATCTGAGTGTTACTTCTATAAAAAAAAACTAAAAATGGATACCAATTGATTTTAAAATATTATTTTTAAAAAGATTTTTGTTTTAAATTATTTTAATCCCACTGTGCTATGCTGAGAACTAAATATATGGTTCAAATCTTACCTTTGTATACGTGTAACAGATATTTTTGGCAAGTTTTTTTTTTGCTTTGTAGATATTTACGTTATGTGAGAGTATTAAAAATATTTTGAATTGTTTTTCAAGTCATAATTTTTGTACGCTATTAAGTTTTTGAACCTTAGTCGTATTATCAAAGAGTTTAAATAACAATACCAGATCATAATGAAATGAAATTGTTTCCCCGTTTCCATACTAAGAACATCAATACTCTCGTAATTTTATTTTCTTTAAGTTGATGAACCAAGTATTTACCAACCCGGTTCTTAAAGCCAACCTTCTAGCTGAATTTTTGCAAGTCACTTACACTTGCCGGAAAACGACCAACCACAGTCAGGGCTTGAAAGAGTTTTTGTAACTATGCCAAAGATATCTTTTCGATCTCGTGCAGTTTAGAGGATTTTATTGAATCTCAACATAAACCAGTCTTCAGGGTCGAATGGTATTCCAGCGCTGCTCTTGAGGCAGTGTTCTTCGAAGCTAGCTCGTTCATTAGCAAACCTTTTTAGTACCTTATACCATGCCGGTGAATTTCCTATGTGTTGGAAGGTTGCTAATGTAATGCCAATCCCAAAAAAGAGTGAGGCTAACAACCCTGAAAATTACCGACCAACAGTCATTTGTTCAGCACTTTCCAAAGTAATGGAGTGTATGGTAAATTGCCATTTGGTTAAATATTTAGAGTCATACAACTTGCTAAGTGATCGCCTGTATGAATTTCATAGGGGGTGCTCTACGAGAGACTTACTAGCATTCCTATCAGAAAAATGGTGCTGCTCCATTTCATAATATTTTCAAGGCGTTCAAGGCGTTATCGAAACTTTTAGCTTTTGGTGTCGGACTTAACTTTTCCCAATTTATATCGAACTTTCTCAGGGATAGCACTTTAAGTTCAAGATCAATTCAGGGTTACCTCAAGGCTCTGTTCTTTCTCCTACTCTATTTCTTATATTTATTAATGACCTTCTATTTAAAAATTCAAATCCTATCTATTATTTTGCAGATGATAGTAAAATTTGCTATTCAGATTCATTTAGTCAAATACCAGGCGCCAAATTACGGCATTCGATATCGATCGAAGTCTTAGATATTTTCAAAATATTTGTATAGCATACTTTAAGGACAATCAAAATAAATTAAAAGATGCACAGTTTACTATATCTTTTTTTATAGTTATTTGCCAAAAGATGACCAATAGTAAAAGAGTTTTAATTGAACTATATATTTTTTAAAACGAATCGAAATGGGTACCAAATTTCAATAAACTTTTTTCATCGAAGTAACTTTGAACATCCCTAAAGTATACTTCACAATATTCGCTTAAATGTTTGAGTTTTCGATCGATATCGAATGCGGTAATTTGGCCCCAGATCCTCCATAGATTGTGGCTAATAGACAAAACATGAATGAATCAATAAATCGTGATCTCGAAACCGTTTCCAAATGGGTTCATGTGAATAGAGTCGACTTTAATGCCCGCAAGAATCAGTAATGTAAGCTTACTCTTAAAATCATGGTAGATCATATTACTTCATCTGTATTCATGGACTGTGGCAAAAGTGCTTTTCGGTGATAGTAGAGTATCCAACTCCATTGATACACTGTTCAATCGGCACTACTTTGGAATATGTTCTAACGATATCAGGGACCTCGCTCTCGAAACCCAAAGATTGTGAGTTCCTGTCAGTTGCAATATAAGAAAATTAAAATCTTAGGAACACAAACACTACTCCCTCATTCAATCATCCCCACAACTTTTTTCCTAGTTCAAACACAATGCACAGCATAAGTAGGGGTTAAGTAGGTGCTGGTCCTAAATAAAACAAGTAGGAAAAGCTATAGTCGGTCAAGCCCGACTATATCATACCTTTCACTGCTGAGGTCAAATATGGACCAACAATTTAAAAATGTTTTCTTATGTCTTAGAAACATACATACATATACTATGTGTTATTTTTGCAAAATTTCGAGATTTATGTCATTCCCGTCTAAAGGCCTGATATAGGAGCAAGGGTCAATAGAGGACCGATTGTTACCAAATTTTGTTATTGATTTATATATACAAAATATTTATCTGTGCAAAGTTTTAGTAATCAAATGCATTCATCTTAGAGTTTTAAACGTTCTTGTGCTTTTTTTGAGAATGTGTGTTGTATGGGATAAGGTTAAATATGGGCCGATTCCTACAAAGTTAGCTACACTGATTAAGGTAATCATAAGCAATATTTGTGTTGAATATTATTAAAATACAAGTAAATTTGTGGCTGTAAAGGACCAAAAACTCTATTCCGGGAAGGCATCCCTATGGGAGGTACCAGAGGTAGTAATCCTATTTCGCCCAACAATATGAGTCTGTGCCAAAGTTCGTCAAATTATATTTAAAGTTACGACCTGTACAATGATAACTAGCTCAAATAGATAATCGACCAGTCAGCCGGGCGGTATAGTTTTTCGTATATTTTTAACCTCTTAGATCTTTTACAATGCTTAAGTTTAAAGATTCTAGTCTAAGTGAGTCTTATTACAAGACTGCCACCAGCGTTGCCGATTTGTGTACTTCTAACCAAAATTGGTTTCTTTTTTCCATAGTGTGTACATGTGTACATTTTTTTCATTTTGGTTACATTTTTAAATACGAGTAATGTTTATAAAAGTGAAATGAACATTTTCTTCAAAAGCGATATTTCATCAAATCATCAAATTTTACACAGATCTTTTCGTTAGTGGCACATGTATGTCTTTAAAGAAGCCAAAGAGGTTTTAGAAAAATGGACCACATATGATCTCGGTGATGTAGAATATTATATAGTTTGTGCTTGATTTATATACGTCATTGAATACAAATATTTGATGTTTTAATTACACAGGTCAACAAGATTTTGCGGCACGAAATTTCAAGATGACTTTGGTCTGTAAAATCCAAAAGTTATATTGGTTATTCCGAGTTGAGTCTAGTTTTCGAGATATCATTTATTTTCTGAAAAGGTGGTTTTTGCAATAGCACTAATATAACTCAAAAACAGCTAGCTATATTGAGCTTTTAAGAATCTTGAAATCCTTTTTACACTTTTCTTGATCGTTTTAGAGATATCGAGGAATTTACACAGAAAAAAATTTTTATTAAGAAAATTATAAAAAATAGAAGAATAAAAAAATTAAGTGTTTATGAAAAACGGCAGACCGTTTTTTAAATATGTATATTAATATTAGTCGTCCAAAAATCTATTTTTTGAAAAAGAAAATTATATCCCGAAAACTAGAGAAAACTCGAAAAAACTGAAATCATTTTCGGATTCAGCAGACAAAATTTTTCTAAGGATTTATGTAAAGCAGTTTTATTTGCATTTAAGTATAAATTATTTTTATTCAATGACTGAAATCAAGATTATAAGCTTGTGTGAGGGCTTATTATACCATAAAACTTTTTTATCGTTGACATAAGAAAGCTCTCGTTTTCCTATAGAACTGTTTGGTCTGAACTTTTGCGCCATGTCAGAAAATTTCTATGAATCCAATTTTAATGCACTTCAGTATTGGGGTGAAACGTGTTTCTTATTGCCGTTCCTTATATGGCAAGTTAATTTAAAGATATCGACTTAAAAAATTTTGGTTACTTTTTTCACAATTTGGTTATTTTTATCTGAAAATTTGGTTACAAAAATAATTTTGTCGTGGCAACACTGACTGCCACACTAAACTAAACCAAAATAAACTAAACTAAGTTAAAAACTGGCTTTTGGTTCCAATTTAAACAAACTTTTAATCTGTTATATTTCTGAAATAGTTTTTAAAAGATCTTAGAAGGAAATTTTTAAAACCTAATATTTTAGGCTAAGATTTAAGCTTTCAGAGCTATTGGCATTAAGTCGCAATCGATACCAATTTTTAATAAAATCGAGTAGAGTGATCAGTAAAAATTTCTGGGTTATCTCTATTTTCATATTTGCATACTACTTGTCATTAGGCCATTTTAAAATGTAATGATCTAAAGATTCGTTTACTGCTATAACCCACTTACCATTTTATTTATTCTCATATTTGTATGAAAACTTTGAAAAAATGTATTTGGAATTCATTGTTTTCTTAACTGTCATTGCCATATTTATGGGTATTTGTTTTATTCTTATATTTAACACTCACCTTTTACTCCAGCACTAAACAACAAAAATTAAATTATTTTCTCATATTTTTGTTTTCTTTATAACTAAGAAAATGTAGAGTTGGAAAAAACAATAACAAAGCATAAATCTTGAAAATTTTCAGGTAAAAGATGGCAAATAGAAAAAAATGGGAAAAACAAGAGAACACAAAAATATTTTCTTCTAATCTATTAAAAATGACATTTTAATTTTATGGGGCATATAAAGTGGGTGTTTGAGGATGGTAGAGGGAAATATAATAGATTAAAAGTAAATATTGCAAAAAATCTAAATCTAAGATCAATAATACTCCTAAATTATAGCAACTAATTATTTCTGTTTTATACAAATGAAGCAAATAGTTATTCCTATTTTAAATAAATGAAACAATTAAAATAAAACCATAAAAAATCATTACTATTTTTATCTTTTCTTTCATGATTTTCTCATGAAATTAGCTGGAAATTGCAATTAGAGTTAGTGGAAACATTAGTTGGCTTCAAACATTAGTGTTGCCTTCAAACATGGCAGCAGCAGTTAAAGATGCAATCATGTTGATAATAATGTTACACTTACACGAGTACACGTACTAAATACATTTATATATATTTAAGCTATTGTAATAGCAATTATGTACATGAACGGATTTTCAATATGGCAGCAGCATCACAGCGACTTAGACAGACAAACTAATAGACTAGAGAGCGTTTACGAGTATCTGCGTACGCGCACTAATACATGAATTGAATAATCACATTCATTGTATTTGTTCACGTATAAAAAACCGTATGTTAAGTATGTATTTATGTGTTTGTATGGTAGACTAACCCAGTAGTTTTTTAGAGGATAATCTATTTTTCCGAAACTAGCAGCTAGTCCATTTTATATATACTTGTTATATGTGAAGGTACATATCCCTTCTGTGTACTTGAAGGAATTTGCTTAAGAGACTAGGATACACAAAGACACCTTTCGAAGCTAGGCTATACAAAATCACCTTTCTTATTATTTATATCTGAGATTGTAGGATTATTAAAATCTACTGGGTATAATTGGAAACAAAGTACGTCTATATAAGCAATTTATGTGTATGCGAAAAGACATAAGCTCTAGTTAGTTCTAATTGGAAATTTCGTTAACAAAAAATATAAAACGAATTTATAGTAAATTAATACTAAGTAAAGAGAAATAACAGTAGATAAAAGTCGGAACTATTTTTTTAAATAACCATGTAGAAGACTCTGTATCGTAATGAGTTTCTATAACAAACTCATAAATAACGAAACCATACAAAATATTACAAAACTAGATCCAATGATGAAGATCGTGGTTATATAAAAAAAAACTATACAAACGGCATCTTAAAAGTACGTGCTCTTATTGAACCATTCAAATTAAATAGTTGTTCCAGGACTATATTTGTTAAAAGCTGATATTAATAGGAGCTTATAAAATTTGGTTGCCAAATTGTGAGGTGTTTACCACGCCAAATTGCCTCTTTTTTAGTATCTAGAAAGCCAGAATCTGAACCAACGGCAAGTGTATTCGTAGCTTCTATGGAAGCTACGAATTTGCTCATTGAGTGGGAACATCGAGTGACAGAGTTATAACCGCTAGATTTTGAACAAGGGCTCGCAATTTTATTAGCATAAATGACTATCCTTCCACAGAAATAGAATATTAATTACATGGTATATAGAAATGGATATTGTATTTACCCAGGAAGAATTTCACAGCCATCTTTACAGAGTTACGTCATCATAGGAGACTTCAAGGTCTAAGGAAGATCTATGTATGAACTATGAACATTTAAAAGCCCACATGATATAGGTCTTATTAACAACTAATTACGGAAATCTGTTCAAAGTATACATAGGAATATAGATAAAGTCATGTTTATATCACCAGATGGAAATGGACCACTTTGACAGTACTCTTCCTGCGTGACGGACGATACATTTGTACGGATTTTGTTGTGCTTATATGAATTCCATTATCTTTCTACACATCGATTTTGCTATCGAATGCCATTTGTTAATTTATAAATTTGTTTTGGAGCAAAAAGGTATTCACTTTTAAAGTGCTGTGACGGACGCTACAAAAAATGGAAGTGTCTTTTTTTTCAACACGTGTTTCTGTAATTTTCATGAAATCAGTCATAGTAATAAAAAAATTGTAAATACGTTAGAAAAAAATCAGAGAATTACAAAACAGCTTTTATAAAATATTTTGAAGTTTCCAATTGCATCAAAAATCCATAAATGAACTGTTGCGGACGCTACGTGATGGACAATACAATTCCTACTTGCATGTTTTTTATAAGGAAAAATGCATATTTCATTTTCTTAAGGGATCGTAAATCAGTAAAAATAATGGTGTTATTTGTTCCCGAATTTTATCTCCTTCATTTTCATGTTCTATATATTATATTATAATATTAAATTGATATAAACTTTTATGAGCTTTTATATAAGAATAATCAGTAAAAAGCTACCAAACTCAGAAAAGTGTATAGTTTTTTTATTTAGATATTCTTAACAAAATAGACACTTTTGATATACAAATATCTCAAATATTATTTTCTTTCATATGTTCTTAAAAAAGTAAAATAGAATACAAATCGACTGAGCTCTGGGTCGATTAATTGACGAATGTCGCAAGGTGGCTCAGAATCAAATTTTATTAGCCAAAACCTATATTTTTTCATGACATAGATTCTTAAAATTTTAATGCCATCAGAAAGGAAATATATCAAACATATTTGTCAAAACATATTAGTCAAAATATTCTCAGTAGTAGGCGTGGAATACTGCTAAAAGTAAAGAATTTAAGATAATTTAGAAATATAGAAAAAAAATATTTAATCTCATATTAATTACGATTTCTTGAAAACTATTATTGATAATGGGCTGCGATTTTTTTTAAATGTTAAATGAACTGTTGTTTTTAATAAATTGTATTACATACCCTGTATAATTTGTAGTAAAGGTGTTATGTAATAAATATTAAAGCACCATGTATTCGTAAAATTTAAAGTTTAATAGTGTATAACTCTTAAAGAACAAAAACGGAACAAAAAATCAAAACCATCCAAAGATAAGCGAAAGTGTTTTCTTTTATTCTATATATACTTTTGCAACCGTCTGGGCCCGCAAAAGTATATAAAATTCTATCAGAATTGCTAGTAAATTGCCATAAATGCAAATTTTAGATATCAAAACGTACCACTGTCAGATGGTGCAAAAAAAATGGAAATAAGTCCAGAACTTCTAAACCATCGAGCAGGTCTTAAAATAATTTTATGTTCATATAGCAGATGTGCTCCGAAGCTTAAGCTTTAAACCTGGAAAGCCTTGGTTTTATTGGGGCGGCACAATCAGCCCCCAAATTAGGGTACCTATTAGTCTTAAAACGATATATAATTGATATTTCCCAACCAATTTGAAGAATCATACTATATAATAAATACAAGATCTACAAAAAACGTCGACATACATATTTTATCTCTAACTATTGTGCGTCGTTAAAATAGGTTTTTTGGTTTTTAAATTTGGACGTATTCCTGTAATTTTTTTTTGCAAAACTTGTCATATACTCAATAAGGCCTAATGCCCAAGCTAGATCGTTTCCCGAGTTTTTTTTTAGTGTAACAGAGTGTAATTATTATACCCTTTACCACCAAAGGTGAAAATGGTATATTGGGCTTGTGCTGATGTTTGTAACGCATAGAAATATTTATCTGAGATCCACCTTTTAGTATACCGATCGACTTACAATCTCCCCCTGAGTGTATTTAACTATCTCCGTCCGGTTGGCTGGATATCCATATAAGGTTTTTATCAAAGTACAGGTCGTAACTTCAAAAATAATTTGATAAAATTTGGAACAGACTCATATTTTTGTCCAAGGACGATTCCTACACATTTTGGTCAAAATCGGATTACTATTTTGGGTATCTCCCATATACACACAAATTTAAATGTATTTATATAATATTCAGCATAAACATTGGTTATGGTAGCTGAAATCAGTGTTCATAATTTTGAAGAATTTGGCCCATATTTGACCATACCTCCTATTTAAAAAACATTCTTAAAAGACTTTTATTTACGCAGAAAACCACAAAAACTATTCTAAATCATATGATAAATGCATTTTATTATTAAAACTTTGCGCAGATAAATATTTTATAAATATCAATCGATAACCAAAATTTGGTAACAATTGACCCTAGCTTCTATAATAGACCCTCAGCCGAAAATGACATAAATCTACTCAAATCTCAAAAGTTTGAAAGAGCTCATATATGTATGTCCCAAAGACTTAATTAAAACTTGTTAAATTGTTGGTCCATATTTGACCATAGTAGTGAAAGGTATCATATAAGGGATGCCTTCCCGGAATAGAGTTTTTGGTCCTTTTCAACTACAAATTTAGTTGTATTTTAATAATGTTCAGCACAAATATTGCATAACATAATCAGTGTTCCTAATTTTGTAGAAATCGGTCCATATTTGATCATACCTCCCATACAAGACACTTTCTCAAAAGACGTTTATATACACATAAAAGCACAAAAACGTTAATAACTCTAAAGATAAATGCATTTGGTTACTTAAACTTTGCACAGATAAATATTTTATAAATATAAACCAATCGGTCCACAATTGACCCTAGCTCCCATATCACGCCATTAGCCGGAAATGATATTAATATCGAAAATTTGAAAAATCAGCACATAGTATGTATGTCTCTAAGACTTAGGGAAAACTTGTTTAATTGTTGATCCATATTTAACCTTAGTAGTGAAGGGTGTTATATAGTCGGGCTTAACCGACTTTAACTTTTCTTACTTGTTCTTCATTCAATTTGCAAAAATTTATTAAGAAATTGTTTATTTTCTATGGGACCTAGTCATTGCGAGTTGCTCAGTGAATCATATGTGTCGTATGATTGATATATTTATTTCTTGATAGAAATTTTATTGCGTATACGTATAAGTGGCTACAATAAACCCTTTATAAATTTGACTAAAAATGTTAACATCATCTCCACTGCACCCCACGCATATCTGATTCAAAAAAATAGTATTTAACTCTTTTGGAAGAGAATTTTCCAAAAAATATTTTACTAATTGAAAAAATAAAATCACGCTCGTATAAATTGAAATTTAACGTGGCTGCTATTGTTAGCAGCGAGGCACATACTAACTAAAAGTATATATTTGCATCAAATTAGATATACATACACACAAATATTGCCAGTACATACTCTCAAAACATATTTGCATACTTAAATAAATAAAATACGTGTATAATTATAAAATGCACTCATTTCTATGCAATTGGCAAGAGACCAATTGTGTGTATGCGGATTCAGTTCCTCGTTCAAATATGCATCAAACGCAATTCTAGTATGTACTTAGGCAATACAATGAAAGTAGAAAGATTTAAATTTCAAATATGTTAAAAGTTTTAAAAGTGTTATCATGAGGCAATTTAAAATTTAAATATGTTTGTTTTTACGTTTAAATGATATGTACTTGTTCTTATTATGTAGTAATTGCCATATATATATGTATGTATATATACATATGCTTAAAAAAAAAGTAAAGATATGAAAAATTTGTTAATAATATTTATGATTATTTCCTTTTCCGTTTAAATTTCATTTGTATTTGTTTTCGTTTTACTACTTACGCTAAGTACATATTAACAAACATATACATGTTCAATAAATTTAATTTTCTTTACGTGATCTTTTCATCGCCATATGTTTCTTCTAACGCTGACGTTTTATTCTAAAAGTAGAAGAATATCCATTTATTGTTTGCATAAATATATTTATTAATTTCACTCTTTTGTTACATTTAATATGCCATACATGAGTTGAAAGTAATAAATTTATAAGCCTTTAAAAAACGCTTAAGTTAAGTACAAACAATACAAGGAAATAAAAGAATCATATTAAATAAGTACTTGGAACATCATTCTGCTTAATATACAAAACTGCTAAGTCCACTTTTTAAGTAAACTAAAATTTTAATGTCATATGGTAAAGAAGGTACTTCTCATCTACCAGAATGTAGGTTTTCTTTAGTTTGAGTTTTAAACTATATAAAAATATTATGAGAAAAACTAAGATTTAACAAGAAAGCTAAGCCCACTTATCGAAAACTTTATCAAGAAAAACTGCTAAATTCAGTACAAATTTTAAACTTTCAAATATTTTAAATTTTGAAATATAATAAGTTTTGTTTGTTTTGCCTCTTTTGTAAAGTTTGCTAAAACGAGTTAGCGGGTTTGCCAACAAATCAGAAGATATAAAAAATGGAGCATGGCATGAAATAATAATCGGCCAAACAATAAGAGAAAAATGAATAAAACAAATTATAATGGCCATTTTGTTATAGCGGCTGTTAAACGTTACCGCGTGATGGCCTATTAAGATATATCGAAAAGAGTAAAAGTACATTGTACATAATCTTGTAGTTATAAGAATGTCTATATCAATTTCAATAAAGAAATGAGTACACTAAAGTGCTACAACTCTGAAGCATTTAAAGCCTTTTAAATAAGAATATATTTGAAAAAAACTAAAAAAAAAACAATATTAATTTTCCAAATACTATAATAAACAAAAATTCCAGACTTCAAAGTCAAAAATTTTCGAAGAGTAAAACTATTTTAAAATTTTTTCAGTACAAAGATTTTCAGTGTCAAAGTCTTTTGAAATTTTAATTAAATTTTTTATCTCAGAAATATTTTGTTTAAGTAACAATTATTTTTGATTGAAAACATTTAGTCAAAAATCTAGCGAACATTTTTTATATAAAACATTATAGAAAAAATTTAAATAAAAAGTTTTTCCATAGAAAAAATTTAAATAAGAAATTCTTCTAAAGAAAAAATTTAAATGAGAAAAATTCTCATAAAATTTTTTTCTATAGAAAAAATTTTAATGACAAATTTTCTTATAAAAAACCATTTAATGACAAATTTATCTATAGAAAAAAATAAGAAATTTTTTCGATCGAAAAGCTTTTAATGACAAATATTTCTGAAGACAGAAACTTAATGAGAATTTTTTCTATTGACATATTTTGCTTTAGAAAAACTTTTAATAACAAAATTTTTCTATTGAAAAAATTAAATGACAAATTTTCTATAGAAAAAAAAAATGAATAAGAAACTTGCTATGAAAAAAACTTTAGTGAGATATTTTTCTATAGAAAAACTGTTAATGAAAAAATTTTCTATGGAAAAAAATTTAATGCGAAATTTTTCTCTAGAAAAAATTTTAATAAGAAATTTTTCTACAGAAAAAATTTTAATAAGAAATTTTTCTATAGAAAACATTTCAATAAAAAATTTTTCTATAGAAAACACTAATGACAAATTTTCGTATATAAAAACATATAATGAAAAATTTTTCAATAGAAAAATTTTAATGACAAATTTTTCTATAGAAAAACTTCAATGACAAAATTTCTATAGAAAAATCTTAATGACAAATTTTACTATAGAAAAATTTTAATGACAAATTTTTCTATAGAAAAATTTTAATGACAAATTTTTCTATAGAAAAATTTTAATGACAAATTTGTCTATAGAAAAATTTTAATGACAAATTTTTCTATAGAAAAATTTTAATGACAAATTTTTCTATAGAAAAATTTTAATGACAAATTTTTCTATAGAAAAATTTTAATGACAAATTTTTCTATAGAAAAATTTTAATGACAAATTTTTCTATAGAAAAATTTTAATGACAAATTTTTCTATAGAAAAATTTTAATGACAAATTTTTCTATAGAAAAATTTTAATGACAAATTTTTCTATAGAAAAATTTTAATGACAAATTTTTCTATAGAAAAATTTTAATGAGAAATTTTTCTAAAGAAAAATTTTAATGAGAAATTTTTCTATAGAAAAATTTTAATGAGAAATTTTTCTATAGGAAAATTTTAATGAGAAATTTTTCTATAGAAAAATTTTAATGAGAAATTTTTCTATAGGAAAATTTTAATGAGAAATTTTTCTATAGAAAAATTTTAATGAGAAATTTTTCTATAGAAAAAGCTTAATGAGAAATTTTTCTATAGAAAAATTTTAATGAGAAATTTTTCTATAGAAAAATTTTAATGAGAAATTTTTCTATAGAAAAATTTTAATGAGAAATTTTTCTATAGAAAAATTTTAATGAGAAATTTTTCTATAGAAAAATTTTAATGAGAAATTTTTCTATAGAAAAATGTTAATGACAAATTTTTCTATAGAAAAATGTTAATGACAAATTTTTCTATAGAAAAATTTTAATGACAAATTTTTCTATAGAAAAATTTTAATGACAAATTTTTCTATAGAAAAATTTTAATGACAAATTTTTCTATAGAAAAATTTTAATGACAAAGTTTTCTATAGAAAAATTTTAATGACAAATTTTTCTATAGAAAAATTTTAATGACAAATTTTTCTATAGAAAAATTTTAATGACAAATTTTTCTATAGAAAAATTTTAATGACAAATTTTTCTATAGAAAAATTTTAATGACAAATTTTTCTATAGAAAAATTTTAATGACAAATTTTTCTATAGAAAAATTTTAATGACAAATTTTTCTATAGAAAAATTTTAATGACAAATTTTACTATAGAAAAATTTTAATGACAAATTTTTCTATAGAAAAATTTTAATGACAAATTTTTCTATAGAAAAATTTTAATGACAAATTTTTCTATAGAAAAATTTTAATGACAAATTTTTCTATAGAAAAATTTTAATGACAAATTTTTCTATAGAAAAATTTTAATGACAAATTTTTCTATAGAAAAATTTTAATGAGAAATTTTTCTATAGAAAAATTTTAATGATAAATTTTTCTATAGAAAATTTTAATGACAAATTTTTGTATAGAAAAATTTTAATGACAAATTTTTCTATAGAAAAATTTTAATGACAAGTTTTTCTTTAGAAAAATTTTAATGACAAATTTTTCTATAGAAAAATTTTAATGACAAATTTTTCTATAGAAAAATTTTAATGACAAATTTTTCTATAGAAAAATTTTAATGACAAATTTTTCTATAGAAAAATTTTAATGACAAATTTTTCTATAGAAAAATTTTAATGACAAATTTTTCTATAGAAAAATTTTAATGACAAATTTTTCTTTAGAAATATTTTAATGGCAAATTTTTCAACAGAAAAATTTTAATGAAAATTTTTGTATAGAAAAATTTCATGAAAAATTTTTCTGTAGAAAAACTTTTAATGAGAAAATTTTTGTACAGAAAAATTCTAATGTAAAAAAATAATTTCCGGATTTTCGGATATTTTGCACTTATATTCAAAAACTATTGAAATAAAGTAAATTCAGCTTAATGAATACTGAAGTAAGTGCTTGTATTTTACGCATATCATTTGAGTTTTCTGTATTACTTCAACTGAAGTAGATAAAGTCACTGAAACACATTTTGATTTATCTCAAAAACAAATATTATTTTTCTTCTTAAAGACTTGGAAAATCTTTTGAAGCCAAACAAATAAATAAATTGTTTTAATACTGCAGTTGTATCATACTTAAATAGAAATAAGTGTTGAAATATATACAATTATACCAAATAATAAATTTAAAGTGAAATATTAGCTGCAGTCGAGTATTTTAAAGATAAGAATATAATAAATTGGATGACTTTAAATTCAATTGGTATAATTTCAGATAATAATAAAATTGTTAAAGTGATGCGGATTAATAGTTATTTGCATATTTTATATTGAATTCGAATTAATAAGTTATATTATTCAAAAAGTGCCTAATAAGTTTGGTGTTAAAACTTTGAACTAAAATGTGGCCTTACTATTAGGTATAAGATTTTGTGGAACTTACTTCAGGAATTCGTTTGAGATACTTGATATTTGATATATTGAAATAAAAGAAACGCACTCAAAGCCTATTATAAAGAAAATTTGAGAAATGTTTGAGGCTTTATAATAAAATCATCTTTTTCAAAACTTTGAAATAAGTCTTACCAGATCTCACTTAAACACATAAACTGTAATACTAAGACTTTAATAGAGCATCATCGATTACTCGTCTACACAAAAACACATAACATGCCTTAAGAGCAACACAGATTTACAAAACGTTAGTGTGTACGTGTGAAAACGAGGAAAACTGCATAGTACGATATAGTTTACTTCGAAAATTAAACAGTTTTCATCACACCACAATGACAAATAAATCATTTTGGAAATTGAGCAAATGTTCAAATATTTGTGGGAATTTTCAATCTCAAATAAGTACAAACATAAATATACAAATAAGCAAATGTACATAAACTCTTGCAAATATATTTGGAAGCAATCATTAGACGGTGGAAAATATAACAAAATTTTAAGAAATAAGCTGTAAAATTTAAAAAACAATGTCAGAAAAATTTTATATCAGAAGATTTTTCTATAAAAAACCTTAAAAATATTTTGTGGAAAAAGTTTTACTGTCGAAAAATTTTTTATCGGAACATTTTTATGTCGAAAAATATTTTTATTATTTTGATATAAAAATATTTTTCGATATAAAAATGTTCCGATAAAAAATTTTTCGACAGTAAAACTTTTATTACTAAAAAAATTTCCTAAAAAAATTTGCTAATCAAAACTTGTTTATAAAAATTTGAATATCGAAAAATTTTAAACTATCAGTTTTATAACGAAAAAACAAAAGTTTGTATCAAAAAATTTTCTATAAAAAAATGTTTGTGTCATCAAACATTTTTCTATAGAAAAATTTGTCATTAAAAGTTTTTCTACAGAAAAATTTATCATTAAACGTTCTTCTATAGAAAAATTTGTTATTGAAAGTTTTTCTATAGAAACATTTGTCATTAAAAGTTTTTGTATGAAAAATTTATAATTAAAAGTTTTTTTATAGAAAAATTTGTCATTAAAAGTTTTTATGTAGAAACATTTGTCATTAAAAGTTTTTCTAGAGAAAAATTTGTCATTAAAAATTTTTCTATCGAAAATTTTTTCATTAAAAATTTTTGTATAGAAAAATTTGTCATTAAAAATTTTTCTATAGAAAAATTTGTGATTAAAATTTTTTCTATAGAAAAATTTGTCATTGAAATTTTTTCTATAGAAAAATTTGTCATTAAAATTTTTTCTATAGAAAAATTTGTCATTAAAATTTTTCTATAGAAAAATTTGTCATTAAAATTTTTCTATAGAAAAATTTGTCATTAAAATTTTTCTATAGAAAAATTTGTCATTAAAATTTTTTCTATAGAAAAATTTGTCATTAAAATTTTTTCTATAGAAAAATTTGTCATTAAAATTTTTTCTGTAGAAAAATTTGTCATTAAAATTTTTTCTATAGAAAAATTTGTCATTAAAATTTTTTCTATAGAAAAATTTGTCATTAAAATTTTTTCTATAGAAAAATTTGTCATTTAAAATTTTTCTATAGAAAAATTTGTCATTAAAAATTTTTTTATAGAAAAATTTGTCATTAAAAATTGTTCTATAGAAAAACTTGTCATTAAAAATCTTTCTGTAGAAAAATTTGTCATTAAAAATTTTTTATAGAAAAATTTGTCATTGAAAATTTTTCTATAAAAAAATTTGTCATTAAAAATTTTTCAATAGAAAAATTTGTCATTAAAAATTTTTCTATAGAAAAATTTGTTATTAAAGATTTTTCTACAAAAAAAAAATTGTCAGTAAAAATTTTTTTATAGCAAAATTTGTCATTAAAATTTTTTCTATAGAAAAATTTGTCATTGAAAATTTTTCTATATCAAATTTTTTTATATCAAAAAATTTTCTATAGAAAAGTTTTTATTTCGAAAAATTTTCTATTAAAAAATTTTTTTGTAGAAAAATTTTGTATAAAAAAGTTTTAATATAGAATATTTTTTGAACAATATTTTTAAAATAAAAATTTTATTGAAAAATTTTAAATAAAAATCGCGAAATATTTTCTAAAAAAAATATTTTAATATCGAAAATTTTTTAGAAAAATGTTTACATCGAAAATTTTTTATAAGAATTTGTATATTGAATAGTTTTCTATTAAAAATTTAAGTCGAAAAATTTTCTACAAAAATTTTTATTTCTAAAAATTTTCTACAAAATTTTTATATCAAAAATTTTTCTATGAAAAAATTTTTATATCGAATCACTTCTACAGAAAATGTTTATATAGAAAAATTTTCTATATCAAACAATTTTTATACCGAAAACTTTTCTATAGAAAAATGTTTATACCGAAAAATTTTTATACCGAAAAATTTTTATATTGAAAAATTTTCTATAGAAAAATTTTTGTATCAAAAAATTTTCTGTAGAAAAATTTTTATATCGAAAAGTTTTCTATAGAAAAATTTTTATACCGAAAAATTTTCTATAGAAAAATTTTTATATCGAAAAATTTTCTACAGAAAAAATTTTATATCGAAAAATTTTCTATAGAAACATTTTTATATCGAAAAATTTTCTACAGAAACATTTTTATATCGAAAAATTTTCTACAGAAACATTTTTATATCGAAAAATTTTCTATAGAAAAATTTTTATATCGAAAAATTTTCTATAGAAAAATTTTCATATCGAAAAATTTTCTATAGAAAAATTTTCATATCGAAAAATTTTCTATAGAAAAATTTTTATATCGAAAAATTTTCTATAGAAAAATTTTTATATCGTAAAGTTTTCTATAGAAAAATTTTTTGTATCGAAAAATTTCCTATAGAAAAATTTTTATATCGAAACATTCTCTATTCGAATAGTTTTATAACGAAAATTTTATATAAAAAAAAAATTTATAACAAAAATTTTTATATAAAAAAATTTAAAACGAAAAATTTTCTGTACAAAAAATTTTATATCGAAAAATTTTCTATAGAAAAATTTTTATATCGAAAAATTTTCTATAGAAAAATTTTTATATCAAAAAATTTTCTATAGAAAAATTTTTATATCGAAAAATTTTCTATAGAAAAATTTTTATATCGAAAAATTTTCTATAGAAAAATTTTTATATCGAAAAATTTTCTATAGAAAAATTTTCATATCGAAAAATTTTCTATAGAAAAATTTTCATATCGAAAAATTTTCTATAGAAAAATTTTTATATCGAAAAATTTTCTATAGACAAATTTTTATATAGAAAAATTTTCCATAGAAAAAGTTTTATATCAAAAAATGTTCTATCGAAAAATTTTCTATGGTAAAATTTTTATATCGAAAAATTTAAATTCAAATATTTTAATAATGAAAATTTTATAAAAAAAAATTATAACGAAAACTTTTCTATGCAAAAAATGTATATAAAAAAATTTTCCATAAAAATTTTTATTTCGAAAATTTTCGAATAATTTTTATAAAAATTTCGGTATTGAAAAATTTTCTATAAAATTCGAAAAGTGTTATTTATATCAAATTTTTTTTTTAATTTTTATATTAAAAATTTTCCATAAAAATTTTAATATTAAAAATTTTGTCTAAAAATTTTTATATCAAAAAATTTTCTATAGAGAAAAATTCAAAAAAAAAAAAGAAAAATTTTTATATCGAAAAATTTTCTATAGAAAAATTTGTATATCAAAAAATTTTTTATAGAAAAATTTTTATATCGAAAAAATTTCTATAGAAAAATTTTTATATCGAAAAATTTTCTATAAAAAAATTTTTATATAGAAAAATTTTCTATAGAAAAATTTTTATATCGAAAAATTTTCTATAGAAAAATTTTTATATAGAAAAATTTTCTATAGAAAAATTTTCTATAGAAAAATTTTTATATCGTAAAGTTTTCTATAGAAAAATTTTTTGTATCGAAAAATTTCCTATAGAAAAATGTTTATATCGAAACATTCTCTATTCGGATAGTTTTATAACGAAAATTTTATATAAAAAAAAATTTATAACGAAAATTTTTATATAAAAAAATTTAAAACGAAAAATTTACTGTACAAAAAAAAAATTTTTTTAAATTTTTGTGTCGAAAAATTTTCTATTAAAATTTTTCAATAAAAAAATTTTTTATAAAAATTTTTGTATTGGAACATTTTCTATAAAATTCGAAAAGTGTTATTTATATCAAAAATTTTTTTATAAAAAAATTTTCTATAAAAATTTTTATATTTAAAAATTTTCCATAAAAATTTTAATATCAAAAATTTTGTATAAAAATAAGTTTTGTATGAAAAATTTTCTATAAACATTTTTATGAAAAAAATTAAGAAATTTTCTAGTAAAATATTTTTTATTGAAAAATTATTTTATCTTAAATTTTTCTATAGAAAAATTTGTATAAATAAAAATTTTATATAAAAATTTTTTATATTCAAAAATTTAATTTGAATGATGTCAAAATTATTGGCAGAATATTTTTGTAAAAAAAATTTATATTGAAAATTATTTTTATATTTTTTTTTTTTAGACTTAGAACTTAAAAACTTTGGTAAAAAAATAAGTCTTTATTGCTCCCACTGTGCAAAGGAATAGTCAGATGGTTTTGCAAGCGTTGGAAACAAACATAATAACTCTTACACACTTGAAATGATACGAGTTTGATGACATTTAGACAGATGAAATGATTTTAAATTCGGCAAAACTCTCATGACAAAGGTTGTCACCAGCTGTAGGCTCTAGAGAAAGATTATCTTTGGTTTGGTATCAATGACTTATTTTAAAAAAGGTGTAACTTCAATGTTTGCTTTTAATACTAGACTCAGTAATATTAAGAAGCAGATATCCTTTATTTCGCTAATCTTGAAAAAAAGTGTTAATTTTAAATGCGAATCCAAAACTACTGAAATGTCTTCTATAGACGATTTGGAAAAACATCGACTTAAGGCATTTTCTATATTAAGATAATGATAACATTGCAAATCTGCTGCCTTCATTTTGTCGAGGTGGTTTTGCAAACAACAAAATGTAAATCTGTATGTGCGTATTAAATTTACATAAGTAATGGGTGTCATCACGATTATTGTAAATTTACAATCAACAAACAGACACATCCATCCGTATCTGCGAATATCTCGAAAATAACATTCAACTGTTTGCGGTCTCTGTCGTCACTGTGTCAAGCGATAAGTTGTTATTATTTCATAACAAAATTATATCGACATTTATATGCAAATGTTTTCATTTCACTCATGTTACGTTTATCCAGCGCAACCACCAATCATTCTTAGATACAATATCTTGTTCATGTTGTGTTATTTATTGATGCTGATTTCAACTTTTAAATTGAATTTTTGGAGAATTTATATTTTTGGCTGAGAAAAAGCTAAGAGGTAATAATTTAAATGATAAATCGATGTGAAGGATTTAGGAATTTGATTTAGAAGATGTTAATCCTAAAATTGAGTTTTTTATATGAGAAATTGCACAATGTTATTAAGATATAGATATATTACAAGAAAACTATTTTTAAATTTAATATCTTCTTTTAAATCATAATTGGTATTCTTTCAAGTATTTAAGCATTTAAAAAGGAAACGGTAAAAAAAAACCTTTTAACCTTAACACCTTTGGCTCCCAGTATTCTACTTTTGTCTTTCAAATCTGCCACCTACTCCTTAGAAAAACTCTAGCAATAATTTTTACTCAGATAAAATTTCCAACACAATGGACGGTTAAATTGTAATTTCACATTCAATTGTCTTTATTGTTTTTCTTTTCATTTCTTACACTTTTTTATTTTATCTCCAACACTCTTCCATTTAGCAATTTAATAGTGGAAGATGATAAAAGATTTCCTAAGACAGGTCCATAAATGAGTAGTAGACATTCAAACAGGACAGACAAAAAAACATTTAGTGTGACATTTGAAGAGGTTGTGACACCTTTTTCCCTTTAATAAATGTTCAACTATATATTTCCGGTTAGTTCATTTAGTTGTTAAGAAAATACGAATTTTCTGATGTCACAGAGTAAAAGTGAAGGGATGAGATTAGAAACAAACTGATGTAAAAAAAAATTTAGATAGAATTCTTTTTCTTTGGAAATATAAATGTAGTTGTAACAATATTGGAAATGAAATGAAAAAGTGTTGCATATAAATTTGATATGATTTTCTTTAGATATATAAACATTTTAGAAAGCAGAGATTCTAGACAATTGAATAGGGAACAAAAATAAGTTGAATAATAATAAAAATTTATAAAAATCTAAATTGCCTTAAAACCGTGAAAAGTTTTTGTATACACTCACCAACTTCCTTTACCTTAATTAAGAACCACTGTCCTCCTCTTACTGATTAAAAACCAATTTCATTTCGTTCAATTGTAAAATATTTCCAATGGTTTTCGCAAAACTCCTGTCTATAGCAAAATCTATCATCATTATTTTTGTCATCCATTTTATCGGTGTCATTTTGTGATGAAATTTTTTCCTTCCTCCAATAGCAATTCTTCATAAAATCTTATAGATTTTACAAATTTAGTAACAGTATGGAATTTTTAATAACATCAAACAAGTAATAAGAAAAAATCTGAATAAATATTGCAGTTAACGAAAAATGAAGAAAATATTTACGATATTGCTTCAATAAATTTACAGCAACAAAATCATAGAAAGATGGCAGATAAATAGAAACGATGGCAGTTTTTAATTTGAATATATATTGAGAAATAGTTTTGTCAAAAATAGGAAATTTATTAATGGTAATTTTCAAGAAGGAAAACAAATCAAACAAAAAGTAGTAAAGTTTTCTTTGCAGATTAAGATATATGTGACCCGGTTTATGAAAAGGTGGCTTATGACTCAAAAACATTATTTCGAAACTTTAGGTGTTAAAGATAAACAATGCTTTTCGTCAGTTTCTTAGTAGTTTTTATTTTTTGGAGTCATAAGCCACCTTTTCACAGGCCGGGTCAGATATACATATGTAAATGATTATACATAGACTTTTACATAGACTAGGTAGGTAATTAGGTACTAAGACTATGAAGTCTATTGCGCTACCACGAAAGCTACGAAAATTCATATAAGTACTCTGCTACTCTGTAAAATATTTCAAATCGCTTTAAAAAGCTCTTAAATAGACTAAAAGACTGAGACATAGACATAGACTAAGACATAGACTTAGATATAGACTTAGACTTACACATAGACTTGGACATAGACTTAGACATAGACTAAGACATAGAATATGACATAGACTAAGACATAGACTAAGACATATACTAAGACATAGACTAAGATATAGACTAAGATATAGACTAAGACATAGACTAAGACATAGACTAAGACATAGACTATGACATAGACTAAGACATAAACTAAGACATAGACTAAGACATAGAATAAGACATAGACCAAGACATAGACTAAGACATAGACTAAGACATAGACTAAGACATAGACTAAGACATAGACTAAGATATAGACTAAGACATAGACTAAGACATAGACTAAGACATAGACTAAGACATAGACTAAGACATAGACTAAGACATAGACTATGACATAGACTAAGACATAGACTAAGACATAGACCAAGACATAGACTATGACATAGACTAAGACATAGACTAAGGTATAGACTAAGATATAGACTAAGACATAGACTAAGACATAGACTAAGACATAGACTAAGACATAGACTAAGACATAGACTAAGATATAGACTAAGACATAGACTAAGACATAGACTAAGACATAGACTAAGACATAGACTAAGACATAGACTAAGACATAGACTAAAACATAGACTAAGACATAGACTAAGACATAGACTAAGACATAGACTAAGACATAGACTAAGACATAGACTAAGACATAGACTAAGACATAGACTAAGACATAGATTAAGACATAGACTAAGACATAGACTAAGACATAGACTAAGACATAGACTAAGATATAGACTAAGATATAGAATAAGACATAGACTAAGACATAGACTAAGACATAGACTAAGACATAGACTAAGACATAAACTAAGACATAGACTAAGACATAGACTAAGACATAGACTAAGACATAGACTAAGACATAGACTAAGACATAGACTAAGATGAAGACTAAGACATAGACTAAAATATAGACTAAGACATAGACTAAGATAGACTACAACATAGACTAAGACATAGACTAAGTCATAGACTTAGAAATAGACTAAAACATAGACTAAGACATAGACTAAGACTGAGACAAAGACTAAGACATAGACTAAGACATAGACTAAGACATAGACTAAAACATAGACTAAGGCATAGACTAAGACATTGACTAAGACATAGACTAAGACATAGACTTAGACATAGACTAAGACATAGACTAAGACATAGACTAAGACATAGACTAAGACATAGACTAAGACATAGACTAAGACATAGACTAAGACATAGACTCACACATAGACTAAGACATAGACTAAGACATAGACTAAGACATAGACCAAGACATAGACCAAGACATAGACTAAGACATAGACTAAGACATAAACTAAGACATAGACTAAGACATAGACTAAGACATAGACTAAGACATAGAATAAGACATAGACTATGACATAGACTAAGACATAGACTAAGACATAGACTAAGACATAGACTAAGACATAGACTAAGACATAGACTAAGACATGGACTAAGACATAGACTAAGACATAGACTAAGACATAGACTAAGACATAGACTAAGACATAGACTAAGACATAGACTAAGACATAGACTAAGACATAGACTAAGACATAGACTAAGACATAGACTAAGACATAGACTAAGACATAGACTAAGACATAGACTAAGACATAGACTAAGACATAGACTAAGACATAGACTAAGACATAGACTAAGACATAGACTAAGACATAGACTAAGACATAGACTAAGACATAGACTAAGACATAGACTAAGACATAGACTAAGACATAGACTAAGACATAGACTAAGACATAGACTAAGACATAGACTAAGACATAGACTAAGACAGAGACTAAGACATAGACTAAGACATAGACTAAGACATAGACTAAGACATAGACTAAGACATAGACTAAGACATAGACTAAGACATAGACTAAGACATAGAATAAGACATAGACTAAGACATAGACTAAGACATAGACTAAGACATAGACTTCGACATAGACTACGACATAGACTAAGACATAGACTAAGACATAGACTAAGACATAGACTAAGACATAGACTAAGACATAGACGAAGACATAGACTAAGACATAGACTAAGACATAGACTAAGACATAGACTAAGACATAGACTACGACATAGACTACGACATAGACTAAGACATAGACTAAGACATAGACTAAGACATAGACTAAGACATAGACTAAGACATAGACTAAGACATAGACTAAGACATAGACTAAGACATAGACTAAGACATAGACTAAGACATAGACTAAGACATAGACTAAGACATAGACTAAGACTAAGACATAGACTAAGACATAGACTAAGACATAGACTAAGACATAGACTAAGACATAGACTAAGACATAGACTAAGACATAGACTAAGACATAGACTAAGACATAGACTAAGACATAGACTAAGACATAGACTAAGACATAGACTAAGACATAGACTAAGACATAGACTAAGACATAGACTAAGACATAGACTAAGACATAGACTAAGACATAGACTAAGACATAGACTAAGACTAAGACATAGACTAAGACATAGACTAAGACATAGACTAAGACATAGACTAAGACATAGACTAAGACATAGACTAAGACATAGACTAAGACATAGACTAAGACATAGACTAAGACATAGACTAAGACATAGACTAAGACATAGACTAAGACATAGACTAACACATAGACTAAGACATAGACCAAGACATAGACTAAGACATAGACATAGACTAAGACATAGATTAAGACATAGACTAAGCCATAGACTAAGACATAGACTAAGACATAGACTGAGATATGGACTAAGACATGGACTGAGACATAGACTTAGGCATTGACTTAGACCAATTTATATACTAAAAGTAAGAATTATATTCAAATATGAGACATATGTATGTATGTATATATGTAAATACCTATACTAAACGTATAACAAATACTATGTGGGTATTAACTAATATTAAACTTAAGCCAGTTTTAAAAATTTGAATAGGTTTACGTTTGATTGTTTTTACCAAAACCTACCCCCAATTTAAGTTTCTGCTATTACAATACCCAGTGGTTTCACATTCTAAAATAACAAATAAAATCAATATTTGAAATCGAGTGCCCTTACAGTGATGTTGTGATTGAAATTTTTAATTTAGACCCTCGAATAAAAAAACTGTTCAATTCTCTTCATACTATTAACCAATTAACGCCAGAACATGAAAACATTTTTACAAAACAAAAAAAGGGACAAACTAAAAACCCACATATAAGGCCAGGCAATTTAACACAAGACTATTACATGTCAAATATACTACAGTATGCAAAAAATCCAATATAACACACATGAAGTCAATTTTTTCTATTGAGACAGACATAGCCAAAATATATAGAAAATTGTTGTAGATTAGGTTGATTACATTTTTGAAAACATGTAAATAGTATCATGTAACTTATTTATTTAAAAAACTATAAAACAGTAAATTATTTCGAAAAACAATAAATTTTTAAATAGATTCAAAATTTTTGTATATTTTTCAATACTTAATTTTTATTTACTAAAACGTAACCTACCTAACTATGAGTACGTAACTCCGAAATCATGGTGGGAGGAATACGTTCCTATCCATCGAATGTGAATGGTTAAATGTCGATTGCCAGCCACTGAAACATGACCAAATGGTTTGTGTAACTAACTTTATTAACGAAGCGGAAACTAGGAACGACACAACTCCACACTTTTGATTATATTCACACACACAAGGATACACTTACATACAGATGTATAGACTTTTGATCAAAACTCTGTTACAAGTGATACACCGGAATATCCGAGGTTGAATTGACATTGATTCTTTTTTTACCCTTTTATTTTTAGAATGGGAGGTTGTATGTGAGAAAATTTTACACACTTTTTATTGATATACAAAAACACATATATATGTATGTATGTTTGTATGTGAATATAGGAAACGAACAATGACTATATACATATTGTTCATTTGCTACAATATCTTTATAATCCTCAAATTACTTTCTATATTTATCAAAATTAACAATATAAATTGAGTCCAATATAAACTTGATCAAATAGAAACTAGTAAAATTTTTTCACAGAGGCTATGTCATAGACTATGTCTTAGTCTATGTCTTAGTCTATGTCTTAGTCTATGTCTTAGTCTATGTCTTAGTCTATGTCTTAGTCTATGTCTTAGTCTATGTCTTAGTCTATGTCTTAGTCTATGTCTTAGTCTATGTCTTAGTCTATGTCTTAGTCTATGTCTTAGTCTATGTCTTAGTCTATGTCTTAGTCTATGTCTTAGTCTATGTCTTAGTCTATGTCTTAGTCTATGTCTTAGTCTATGTCTTAGTCTATGTCTTAGTCTATGTCTTAGTCTATGTCTTAGTCTATGTCTTAGTCTATGTCTTAGTCTATGTCTTAGTCTATGTCTTAGTCTATGTCTTAGTCTATGTCTTAGTCTATGTCTTAGTCTATGTCTTAGTCTATGTCTTAGTCTATGTCTTAGTCTATGTCTTAGTCTATGTCTTAGTCTATGTCTTAGTCTATGTCTTAGTCTATGTCTTGGTCTATGTCTTAGTCTATGTCTTAGTCTATGTTTTAGTCTATTTCTTAGTCTTTGTCTTAGTCTATGTCTTAGTCTATGTCTATGTCTTGGTCTATGTTATAGTCTATGTCTTAGTCTGTGTCTTAGTCTATGTCTTAGTCTATGTCTTAGTCTATGTCTTGGTCTATGTCTTAGTCTATGTCTTAGTCTATGTTTTAGTCTATTTCTTAGTCTTTGTCTTAGTCTATGTCTTAGTCTATGTCTTAGTCTATGTTATAGTCTATGTTATAGTCTATGTCTTAGTCTATGTCTTAGTCTATGTCTTAGTCTATGTCTTAGTCTATGTCTTAGTCTATGTCTTAGTCTATGTCTTAGTCTATGTCTTAGTCTATGTCTTAGTCTATGTCTTAGTCTATGTTTTAGTCTATGTCTTAGTCTATGTCTTAGTCTATGTCTTAGTCTATGTCTTAGTCTATGTCTTAGTCTATGTCTTAGTCTATGTCTTAGTCTATGTCTTAGTCTATGTCTTAGTCTATGTCTTAGTCTATGTCTTAGTCTATGTCTTAGTCTATGTCTTAGTCTATGTCTTAGTCTATGTCTTAGTCTATGTCTTAGTCTATGTCTTAGTCTATGTCTTAGTCTATGTCTTAGTCTATGTCTTAGTCTATGTCTTAGTCTATGTCTTAGTCTATGTCTTAGTCTATGTCTTAGTCTATGTCTTAGTCTATGTCTTAGTCTATGTCTTAGTCTATGTCTTAGTCTATGTCTTAGTCTATGTCTTAGTCTATGTCTTAGTCTATGTCTTAGTCTATGTCTTAGTCTATGTCTTAGTCTATGTCTTAGTCTATGTCTTAGTCTATGTCTTAGTCTATGTCTTAGTCTATGTCTTAGTCTATGTCTTAGTCTATGTCTTAGTCTATGTCTTAGTCTATGTCTTAGTCTATGTCTTAGTCTATGTCTTAGTCAATGTCTTAGTCTATGTCTTAGTCTATGTCTTAGTCTATGTCTTAGTCTATGTCTTAGTCTATGTCTTAGTCTATGTCTTAGTCTATGTCTTAGTCTATGTCTTAGTCTATATCTTAGTCTATGTCTTAGTCTATGTCTTAGTCTATGTCTTAGTCTATGTCTTAGTCTATGTCTTAGTCTATGTCTTAGTCTATGTCTTAGTCTATGTCTTAGTCTATGTCTTAGTCTATGTCTTAGTCTTAGTCTATGTCTTAGTCTATGTCTTAGTCTATGTCTTAGTCTATGTCTTAGTCTATGTCTTAGTCTATATCTTAGTCTATATCTTAGTCTATGTCTTAGTCTATGTCTTAGTCTATGTCTTAGTCTATGTCTTAGTCTATGTCTTAGTCTATGTCTTAGTATATGTCTTAGTCTGTGTCTTAGTCTATGTCTTAGTCTAAGTCTTAGTCTATGTCTTAGTCTATGTCTTAGTCTATGTCTTAGTCTATGTCTTAGTCTATGTCTTAGTCTATGTCTTAGTCTATGTCTTAGTCTATGTCTTAGTCTATGTCTTAATCTATGTCTTAGTCTATGTCTTAGTCTATGTCTTAGTCTATGTCTTAGTCTATGTCTTAGTCTATGTCTTAGTCTATGTCTTAGTCTATGTCTTAGTCTATGTCTTAGTCTATGTCTTAGTCTATGTCTTAGTCTATGTCTTAGTCTATGTCTTAGTCTATGTCTTAGTCTATGTCTTAGTCTATGTCTTAGTCTATGTCTTAGTCTATGTCTTAGTCTATGTATTAGTCTATGTCTTAGTCTGTGTTTTAGTTTATGTCGTAGAAAAGTCTTCCTTTGTTGAACTTTTCTTTAGAAAAGTCTTCCTTTGTTTAACTAAGAATAGGTTCCTTTGTTGAACAATTCTATAGAAAAGTCTTTCTATGGTTAACGTTTTTATAGAAAAGTCTTTCTTTTTTAATTTTTCTATAGAAAAGTCTTTCTTGTTGAACTTTTCTTAATAAAAGTCTTTCTTTAGTCAACTTTTCTATAGAAAAGTCTTCCTTTGGTCAACTTTTATAGAAAAGTCTTCCTTTGGCCAACTTTTATATAGAAAAATCTTCCGTTGGTCAACTTTTCTATCGAAAAGTCTTCTTTTCTTCATATTTTCTATAGAAAGTTTGCCTTTGGTCAACTTTTCTACAAAAAAGTTTTCCTTTGGTCCACTTTTCTATAGAAAAGTCTTCTGTTGGTCAACTTTTCTATAGAAAGTATTCCTTTGGTCAACTTTTCTCTTGAAAAGTCTTCCTATGTCTTACTCTATGTCTTAGTCCCTGTCTTAGTCTATGGCTTATTCTACATCTTACTATATTTTAGTCTTTCGCACGAATTTTTAGTCTTTCGCACAATTTTTTTTGTGTTAAGAGAAAATATTTTATTATAAAATTCTGCTGTTGATAGTTCATTAGTAAAATTTGCTTTTGAGAAATATTTAGTTATACAAATTTTGTATAAAAAGATATTTCGTATAAAATTTTCAAGCAAGAGATATATGTTTATTTATTATTGGATTAACTTTTTTAATTCTCATAATTCTACTTCCTTTACTTGGAATATTAAGATTTTTGCTAGAAGAATCATTACCTACTTCGCCATCCATCATCAAACTTTTAAACCCATTTCAATTAAATGTACTCTAAAAAAACAAACTTTGGCCTTCTACCAAGTAAATAGTTTAATGCTAGTAAGTATTTACTATAGTAGGTCAAACCCAACCATATGATATCCTACAACACTAATGTCAAATGTGACATGGATACATATACATAATTCTCAATTTTTGTCATCGAACTAAAATTTATACACATAAATACATATATTTAAGAAATTTCCGTTATTTTTCTGGTGTCAAATATGGACTGATTCCAACGAAATATTTCTTCCAGATTTATTTAAAATACATATACTGAAATTCGAGGCAAAAATCTTTAATCCGTAATATCGACCGACTACTAAAAAAATTTCAATATTAATATTCCCGCTACCAAGTGTCTGTATATTTGATATACTTAATCAAATTATCTTTCAAATTGCTTTACGTTTATAAAGTTTTCATCAGCGATTAGCTGGCCTGGAAATTTGTTAAACCCGTTCAGTAATAAATTCTGAGTATATCGGTATACCCAAATATAAATCTAAGACAAATATTTCTATGCGTTACATACATCAGCAAAAACTAATAATACCCTTCCAACCTATGATGATAAAAACTGGATTGGTCTAAGCATGACTTAATAATTCTAAAGGTTGTTCCATTCTCTCTTTTTGTCGCCATGATAACTTTCTGACGTTTGTTAGGATAGTAAAAGTTTGTGCTACCATATTTTTGCCGACAATCCCACTTTTCTAATATTTTGTGATGACAAAATTTATGTAAATTTATGCATAAAAAACTTACGAATATTTACGAAAAACCTTCAATAAATAATCATACAATTTGTTCCAACTATATTTCTTTAATATTGAATGTCTTCATTATATGCTTAACTTCAAAATTACACATTTTTGATAACTAATCCCAATGTATTGCGTACCCGTTTTCTTAATGTGGCAACATTTTTCTTTCAATTGTTTTCAAATATGAAACTTCAAAAACCCAATATACTTCAAAATAATTTTGAAGAGAGAGAATGAAACTTCCTTGTTATTATTATTTCATGGGTCTAAGTATATATTTTATTTTAATTACAAATTTGCCAACAACAATAATACTTAGAAAACATAAAACTAAATCGGAAAACTATTAACAACACTTATGATAACTGTATGTTTAAAAAGTTAAATATTTAGCCAACAGCAAGAGGCAACAGTAAGTAGCGGGAATATAAAAGGCAATAGCAACCGTAATTCCTTTAGCAGGAAGTAACTCTTACAGCAGCAGCCAGCATCACTATATTATGAAGGATCAACCAGGTACTTGTTATATACTAGTATATGTGTATGAAAGTAGTTCTAAGTAAAAGTACAACACAAACTGAAGCCTTAATCAATGTATAGGAAAAGTTTGAGCCTAATCGTTGGCAATTATTTGAGTGAAACGTGGCGTTAACTTTTACGTGAGTTAGCAAGTTTTATTCTGTGCTAGAACTATACAACATAAGAGCAAGTACAACTTTTCTTTATACTTCATAAGCAAAAACTTTTTCTGTCGTTAGGTTTTAGTTTTCTATTTATAATATTTGCACAGGTACAAAATGAAAATGAATGTTGCAAAGAACTTTTCAATGCTAACTCAGCTTAAATTGTTGAAAATTATACAATAAAAGTTATGACTGGTAAGTACAAGTTCTACAGAAATCTGTAACTAGAATAAAGTACTAAACGAGTAGCACACTCATGAGCAGAGAGAGTTGATGATGATGACGATGATATGAGTTAGTTAAGCAGATTCTACAAATGGAATGAATGAACCTTTAAATATTCATAGAGTAACTTCTATATTTTTTAAATAAGTATTTACATACATTAAACTAAAAAATGTATATAAATATTGAATAATAAAGTTGATGTATCAGATTGTAATATTTTGTATTCAATATAGGGTTGGCAGAAGACCTGAAATCTCCTGGGTATTACAGTTTTTCATTTTTGGCCTAGATTTGTAACCAGCAATATACAATTGGTCCATAATCTTTGAACCATTTGAGTATATCGCAAGGGGCCAACAAAACTAAAGTATTGAAGGATTGTGATAAAATTTATTTTAAACGGATAAAATAATAAAGACTAAAAAACGCTGTTTTTCAAAATCCTGGTGAATGGTTTTCCATCGTCCAGTTACTATACATTTGGTATCTGACAACCCTACCGTTATGTGCTACTGCACAATGGGGAACAAGTCAAAAGTTTTAAATAGAATAAATTTCAATATTAAATTTTTATACAGAAAAATATTCGATATAAAATTTTTGTATGGACAAATTTTCGATATCAAATTTTTATATAGAAGAATTTTCAATATAAAAGTTTTATATAGAAAAATTTAAAAACAAAAATTTTATATTAAAAAATTTTCTATGGAAAATTTTTTTATAGAAAATTTTTCGATATAAAATTTTTATATAGAAAACTTTCTAATATAAAACTTTTATATAAAAAAATTAAAAAAAAAATTTTTCAAAAAAAATTTATATAGAAAAGTTTTCGAAATTTTTATATACAAACATTTTGGATATAAAATTTGTAAATAGAAACATTTTCGATATAAAATATTTATATAGAAAAATTTTTTATATCAAATTTTTACATAGAAAAATTTTCGATATCTACATGATAAATTTTTGATATAAATTTTTTATATAGAAAAATTTTTAATACCAAATTTTTATATAGAAAAATTATCATGTAATATAGAAAAATTTTTGATACAAAATTTTTATATAGAAAAATTTTCGATACAAAATTTTTATATAGAAAAATTTTCGATACAAAATTTTCATAAAGAAAAATGTTCTATACAAAATTTTTATATAAAAAAATTTCGATAAAAAATGTTTCTATATAAAAAAGTTTTCGATGTACAATTTTTATATAGAAACATTTTCAAAATAAAATTTTTCAATAGAAAAATTTTCGATAATAAATATTTTTATATTGAAATATTTCGATATAAAATATTCTCTATATAAAAAAATTTTCTATGAAAAAAATTTGCAAAACTAAATTTTAACAAAGAAAAATTTTTGATATAAAATTTTACACATAAAAATTTCGATATAAAATTTTATTAAAGAAACATTTTCGATATAAAATTTGTATATAGAAAAATTTTTGATAAAAAATGTTTATATAGAAAAATTTTGATACAAAATGTTTATATAAAACAATTTTCGATATAAAATTTTTAAATAGAAAAATTTTTTATGTAAAATTTTATATAAAAAAAGTTTTGATATCAAATTTTTATAAAAAAAAAAATTTTGATTTTTGATATTTAAAAATTTCGATATATAAAAATTACATAGAAAAATTTTTGACACAAAATTTTTAAATAGAAATTTTTCGATATAAAATTTTTATATAAAAAAATTTTCGGCATAAAATTTTTATATAGAAAAATTTTCTATATAAAGTTTTTGTATATAGAAATTTTTCGATATAAAATTTGTATGTAAAAAAATTTTCGTTATTAAATTTTAATATAGAAAAATTTTCGAAACAAATTTTTTTATCGAAAAATTTTCGATACAGAATTTTTATAAAATTTTTATGTAGAAAAATTTTCGTTATTAAATTTTAATATAGAAAAATTTTCGACACAAATTTTTTTATCGAAAAATTTTCGATACAAAATTTTTATATAGAAAAATTTTCGATACAAAATTTTTTTATGGAAAAATTTTCGATACAATATTTTTATGTTGAAAAATTTGCGATATAAAATTTTTATATAGAAAAATTTTCGTACAAAATTTTTATATTAAGAAATTTCGATATAAAATTTTTATATAGAAAAAATTTCGATATAAAATTTGTATATAGAAAAATTTTCGATACAAAATTTTAATATAGAAAAGATTTCGATATAATTTTTTGTATAGAAAAAATTTTCAATACAAAATTTTTGCATAGAAAAATTTTCGATAAAAAATTCTTATTAAGAAAAATTTTCGATACAAAATTTTTATAATAAAAAATTTTCGATATAAAATTTTATTAAATAAAAGACTTTGTCGACCTCAAGCTCGACAAAGTCTTTTATTTAATTATACAAAAAAGGTCGAAAAATCACTAATATTAATAAAATTTTATATTAAGAAATTTTCAATATAAAATTTTTTTATAAAAAAATTTTCGTAAAAAATTTTTATATAGAAAAATTTTCGTAAAAAGTTATTATGCAGAAAATTTTTGGTATATAACTTTTATATAGAAAAATTTTCGGTTTAAAATTTTTATATAGAAAAATTTTCGATATAAAATTTTCGTATTGAATAATTCAATATAAAGTTTTTATATAGAAAAATTTTCGGTGCAAAATTTTTTATATAGAAAAATTTTCGGTGCAAAATTTTTTATATAGAAAAATTTTCAATGCAAAATTTTTATATAGAAAAATTTTCGTAAAAAAAATCTTATATAGAAAAATTTTCGAAAAAAAATTTTTATATAGAAAAATTTTCGTAAGAAAATATTTATATGGAAAAATTTTCAATACAAAATTTTTAAATTTAAAATTTTACAAATATTTGCGATTTCAAATGTTGATATAGAAAAAATTCAATACAAAATTTTTATATATAAAAATGTTCGATTGAAATGTCTCAATATATTTTGAGGTTATGTTCTACCCCATTGTGCACTGTGGTAATGTTGTATGACATTTTTCTCTTTTCATTTGCCTCTTTTTTCCAAATCGAAATTATTATTTACAAGTTTTAGGATATTCTTTCCTTTTCTAAAATTTTTCAAGCATAAATGCCTTGGAAAAAAAACCCTGAATAATCAAGCAGAAACTGATGATAGTTAAAAGTTTTCATTACACTCATGCTAGATTTGTTTAAAATTTCTGGGGTGACTTTGTAAAATTTTATTTTTGCAAAAAAAAAAGGAATAATGTTAATACATTATTTTAGCTATGACATGCAAAATGTTGGCAGAATATTAAACATTGAATTTCATAAATGACATCCTTTTAGTTGGGATGTTCATTAAACCACAAAATGTCAGCACCTTAAACAAAATTTTGTTGATGCTTTGGGAATTTTATATTTGTCTTAATTTCTAGGAATGATAAGAATGTGGGAATGTAAATAAATGAAATTCTTAGGAATGCAATGGGTAGTCAAATGAATAGAATTTAAGGTAAATTTATTTTAAGGGCATTCTAATAGAAGTTGCCTTTAAAAACCATATAACTATTATAAAATGAAGGAATATCGTCAAAGTTCATGAAATCACAAAAATCTAGTTACCCTATCAAAAGTTATAGGCATATAAAATAGGTATGTTTTGAAAAATATCTTAAAAAAAGGCCATAAAATCTGATCCAAAGCCAAATTTTAAATTTTAAAGAACTCTAAAAATTGTATAGGCTAGCAGAATGTACATTCAAAGTTTCGTCGAAATCAAAGATGATGTGCTTCAGAATTTATTAGAAAATGTTTGATTTGACTCTAGTAAAAATTTTCTGTGTAGGCATTTTCTTTAACTGTTTAAATGTTTTCCTCTCTAGTACCAAATCTAAAGTTTATTTCTATGGGGTCACCTAATATTGTCTATGTAACTTCATACTTCCTTTACTTTCTGGCAATATGATTTACAATTGTAATACTTAGGTTTTTAGTTCTAATAGTTATTTCTAGTTACTTGCCTTGGGTCTTTTGTTAAACTCAAAACATTCTTAAAACTTTTGGTTTGTAGTGGTAAGTTTGTGTATGCATGAGTTAGAGTATTCAAGACAGGGATGGCAAACTAAATACAATTGGACATTTTAAATCTAAGTGGTTCAATGATACTATTGCGACTTACTTGGTACAATTTTGAAATTGATTTTTTTTTTTGTAGCACGAAACTACAGTTTGATATATTATATATCAATAATTAAATAGCGATATCTTATATATTACTAATTAATATCTATATATAAGGGTCTAAGGGCCATTTGAAAGTTTATATTTTTACACGCTAAATCATAAACGAAAAATAATGGTATAACAAGCTTATAATTCAAATACAAATTTCCTATTTTTAAGCTTTTAAAACGGTATTATTCCTTTACATAGAAAATTTTTTTATGTAAAATTTTATATAAAAAAAGTTTAGTTATCAAATTTTTATAAAGAAAAATTTTCGATTTTTAATATTTAGAAATTTTGATATATAAAAATTTACATAGAAAAATTTTTGACACCAAATTTCTATATAGAAATTTTTCGATATAAAATATTTATATAGAAAAATTTTCGGCAAAAAATTTTTATATAGAAAAATTTTCGATATAAAATTTTTATATATAGAAATTTTTCGATATAAAATTTTTATACAGAAAAATTTTCGTTATTAAATTTTAATATAGAAAAATTTTTGACACAAATTTTTTTATCGAAAAATTTTTGATACAAATTTTTTTATCGAAAAATTTTCGATACAAAATTTTTATATAGAAAAATCTTCTATACAAAATTTTTTTATGGAAAAATTTTCGATACAAAATTTTTATGTTGAAAAATTTGCGATATAAAATTTTTATATAGAAAAATTTTCGTACAAAATTTCTATATTATAAAATTTTCGATATAAATTTTTCTATAGAAAAAATGTTCGATATAAAATTTTTGCATAGAAAAACTTTCGATTAAAAAATTGTAATAAAGAAAAATTTTCGATACAAAATTTTTATATTAAAAAATTTTAGATATATTAAGAAATTTTCAATATAAAATTTTTTTATAAAAAAATTTTCGTTATAAAATTTTTATATAGAAAATTTTTTGATATAAAATTTTGATCAGAAAAATTTTATATATAAATTTTTATATAGAAAAATTGTCAATATAAAGTTTTTATATAAAAAAATTGTCGATGCAAAATTTTTATATAGAAAAATTTTCATAAAAAATATTTATATAGAAAAATTTTCGTAAAGAATTATTATATAAAATTTTTGGTATATAATTTTTATATAGAAAAATTTTCGGTCTAAAATTTTTATATAGAAAAATTTTCGATATAAAATTTTCGTATTGCACAATTTTCAATACATTTAAAGTTTTTATATAGAAAAATTTTCGTAAAAAAATTTTTATATAGAAAAATTTTCGTAAAAAAATTTTTATATAGAAAAATTTTCGTAAAAAAATTTTTATATAGAAAAATTTTCGTAAAAAAATTTTTATATAGAAAAATTTTCGAAAAAAATTTTTATATAGAGAAATTTTCGTAAAAAAATTTTTATATAGAAAAATTTTCGTAAAAAAATTTTTATATAGAAAAATTTTCGTAAAAAATTTTATGAAGAAAAATGTTTATATAGAAAAATTTTCGTATGAAAATGTTTATATTTTTTTTTTTTTTTTTTTTTAATGTATTCTTTTATTTGCAATCTATTTTAAAACAAACATTTAGCAAATCTTATAACTAATTAACAATAACTTATATTATCGATTTCCAGTAAAATCAATAATAAAAACAATATATACATGTGTAAATATACATACAAATATATCAAATGAAAAATTATGAAATTAACCTAACTAGCGTCTAAAAGGCAAATCAAGAACATGATATCTTTTAAGTCTTTTTACTTCGTTACTGTCATCTAAAAGTGTAATAGCTAACAAATTTGGATGATTGCTAATTCTGCTTAAGTATCTCTCACTACAAGCATTTATTTCATCTTTTACTATGCTTATTTTTAGATCATTATGTATCATTTTATTATTTACAAACCATGGAGCGTTAGTTATTAATCTTAGTGTTTTGGATTGATATCTCTGGAGTATTTCAATATTAGAATTACTGGTTGTTCCCCAGAGTTGAAGACCGTAAGTCCAAACAGGTTTTAGTATTGCCTTGTATAAAATCAGTTTATTCTCTAGACTGAGTTCCGATTTTGGCCCCAAAAGCCAATACATTTTTTTTGTTTTGATGTCCAAGTGTTCTCTTTTAGCTGTTACATGATGTTTCCATGTTAGCCTTTTATCCAAATGTAAACCTAAATATTTTACTTTACTAGTTTTTGGAATAGGATCCCCATTTAAATAAAGAGTAGGACAGTCGCCTTTTCTTAGTGTAAAAGTTACATGTGCAGATTTTTCTGTATTGACTTTAATATTCCATTTTGTCAACCATTTTTCAATCTCATTAAGCTGGGTTTGTAATTTTCTGGAGGCTTCAACTGGATTTTCGTTGGAAGATAAAATAGCAGTGTCATCCGCGTACGTTGCTGTCTTTAAATTATTATCTGTTGGCATATCTGAAGTAAAAATTGTGTAGAGAACAGGACCTAACACACTTCCTTGTGGGATTCCCGATTCAATCACCCCAAATGGAGAATCATCTCCATTGACATGGACATAGAATGATCTTTTGTTCAAGTATGATTTGAAAAATAGGTAAAAGGGAGCTGGGAGAAGATTTTTTAATTTGTTCAAGAGACCAATGTGCCACACTTTGTCGAATGCTTGACTGACGTCTAAAAATACAGCTGAACAATATAATTTCTTTTCTAAGGCATCAGTAATTTCTTGTACTATACGATGACATTGTTCCGGGGTGCCGTGTTCATGCCTAAACCCAAACTGATGATCCGGAATTATGTTTTTGTTTTCTAAATGGGGCAGCAGCCTTTTTAATAAAAGTCTTTCGAATATTTTAGAGAACACTGGTAGTAAGCTAATTGGTCTGTATGACGCAACGTCATGTTCGGCTTTATTTGGTTTAAGAATCATTATAATTTTTGCATATTTCCATTGGGAAGGAAAATGATCTAGTCTCAGTATTGAATTAAATATTGTGGTTAAAAATATAATACCTTTTCTAGGTAAAGCTTTCACGATTCTTGGGTTTATAAAATCGTAGCCTGGCGATTTTTTACTATTTAAATCCCTTATTGCGTTCCGAACCTCTAAAGGTGAAATGCTTTTTATCGGACGATCCAGTTGACATGGGATATTAAGAAAACCTTTTATGTCATCTTGTTGCGATGGAGTGCATAAATCAAAAGGCTTGAACGTTTTCTCTAAATGTTCTTTGAACGCGTTAGCTTTGTCTACATTTGATCTACACCATTCACCATTTTCTTTTTTTATAGGTACATTTCGGGTTACCGGCCGTTTGAGGTATTTTGTAGCCTTCCAAAGATCATGCTCGTCATTTCTATTAACTTCTAGATTCCTCAAATAATTCTGTACTGAATCATTTTTATAATCTTTTAAACGTTTTTTTAAATAGTTTGAGGCTCTATTCCATATGGTTTTATCAGTTGGGCTTCTGGTGTTTTTGTAGATTCTGCGTAGGATTCGCTTGTTTGTTATAAGCTCTATTATTTCAGAAGATATTTTGATATTGCTACGCTGGCTTGCAACATTTTGTGGAGAACTCAAGAAAGCTGCTTCGTATATAACATTATTAAATGTTTCAACTGCATCGTCTAACTCGCAATCGCTTTTAAGTGAAATATTTAAATTAAGATTATTTTCAATCAAATGCTTAAAAGAATCTATGTCTGTTTTTTGGTTGAAAATATTAAAATGTTTCGGTTTAAATTGAAAAATTGTGCTAAATGTTACGATTATTGGGCTATGATCTGAACTGAGATCGTCACAATCCAATATATCTAAAAGTGTTTTTGGTATGCCATAAAATACGACAAAATCCAAAAGATCTGGAATTTTAGACGGATCAGTTGGCCAGTAAGTTGGAATACCTGTTGATAAGGAATCATAACGGTTTTTAATCATACATTTATAGAGTTCTTTTCCTTTAGGATTAGCTAACCGTGAGCCCCACCATGGATGTTTGGCGTTGAAATCGCCCCCAACTATAAATCTAGGGCCCAGCTGCTTAAAAAATTCTTCATACTCCTCACATTTAATATTGTGTCTTGGAAGACAGTATATTGAGTATATGTTAACATTTCCATTATCGCGTGTTAACTTTATACCAGCAGATTGAAAAGATGGGTTTTGAATTGGACTTAAGACTTCATATTTTATATGAGATTTAATTATAATGGCAGCCCCAGCATGCGCTCGATTATCGGGATGATTTGCAACAATAGTATCGAAATTTCTTATTTTGAAATATGTTTTATTTGTAAAGTGAGTCTCAGAGATCAAGAGTATATCGATAAAATTCTTTATAACAAAGGTTTCAATTTCGTTTTTGTGGTTATTAAGTCCGTTAGCATTCCATATTGCAATTCTTAGATTTACTTGCATAATTTAGTCATAAGCATTGTCATCATATTCATTAAATTCTCCATCAAATTTTCTAATTTCTCCAATCGGGCATTAAAGTTTGATTGAGATGATTTTAAGGCCTCTGAATATGAGAGTGGACTGACATTTTGTTGACTGATATTTTGTCGAGGTTCAGGACGATAAATACCATTTAGTTGAGGGTATTCGTTATTGTTTAACATAAAATTTGCATGCCTGTTTGAATGAACTGTTTGTCTGTTAGTTCTTTTTGAAATTAGATCTTGGTAAACCCTACAACCTTTATAATTTGCGGTATGTTCGCCTAGACAATGTAAACAGCGTGGTGGAGCTTCGATTCTTTTAGTACATTCTGATGTAGAATGATCCATTCCACATTTAACACATCTGAATGGTCTCTTGCAGTATGCTCTAGTATGTCCAAAAAGTTGGCAGCGGTGACATTGTACCAAATCATTGGTTCTTATTGGTGGTTCAATTTTAACAAGAGCATTATTAATAGTTTTAACATCATAAATATTTTTATTGCTGTCATTAGGATCCAGTTCAACGAAAAACATAGAAAGTGGTTCTTTTGTAATGCGACTCTTGGCATTAGTCACAGATCTTACTTGGTGACCTAACAACAACAATTCTGCCTTTAAATCTTCCGTCTGTGTGGAATGATGAAGACCTTTTATAACTACCCTAAAACTCTTTTCTTGTTTTAACTGAAAGGTGTGGAAGCAAATCTTAGATGTTTCTAAATATTTTACAATTTTTCTATACGAATCTACGGTCTTAATCATTAATCGAACCTCACCTTGTTTTAATGACTTATAATTAAATTCATTTTGATCTATAATATAGCTTATTTTTTTAATCATCAATTTAATGTTTTCAACATTTGGAATATAAATTGGTGGCGGTTTTGGTGTTGTTTGAATTTCTTCTTCTTCTTCTGAGTCTTCGACATTCAGGGCTGCAAATTTGTTGCTGGACGATGTACCAGGTTGCTGTGATAAATAATTTCCTTTATGTTGGTATAGTTTAGGCGAGTCAGTGATCTTACGTTTTGTTGTTGGTACAGATTGCCAAACTAAGTTATTATCATGATCATCAGCGCCGCTGTCTTCACTCAAGTTTGGCTCCCCAATATTCATACTGGCAGTTTTGCACAATTGTTGTAACCCATTAGTGGGTAAAATTGTTTCTTCACTTTTGTTTTTTTTTAAGACACAACACTTGTGAATTTTTAGCTTTCAAAAGTATGCTATATTGTTTGTTTTTGGTTTTGAATATACGATTTTGCTTAAATCTGTTTTTTTTTTTCAATACTGATTTTAAACATTCAATGAATGTTTTTTTTCATTATACGTGCACTTCACTGAAGTTATGCAAAGAATGCAATATAGTTATTATTGTTTTTATGTTGTACTTTTTTTTTTCAGTGCAACAAATGCATTAATATAGTTTTTTTTTTTTTTTTTTGATATTATAAAGAAAGATTTTTAAATATTTTTTTGTAAATATTGTCAAAAACTACGTCTGCTATCGATCGCGGTCAACAAAGACTTAAATGTTTATATGGAAAAATTTTCATTACAAAATTTTTAAATTAAAAAATTTTACAAATATTTGCGATTTAAAATATTGATATAGAAAAAATGCAATACAAAATTTTTATCTATAAATGTTCGATAAATATGTCTCAATATATTTTGAGGTTATGTTCTACCCCATTGTGCACTGTAGTAATATTGTTAAACTTTTTGCTCTGTTCCCAGTAAAAAATATATGGATTAATCCATAATCGAGCAACAAAGGAGTAATGACTTGTTCATCCATTTGGAGTAATAAGCGAGCTATCGAAACTTTTTATTTTGTTTTGTTGTTTATGCCTCGCTTAATCCTCCAAATGGATCAACAAGGGATGTATCAGTTAGTTTTTTTTTCTTTGACATAACAAAAAATATTTTGCTCAAATTAAATTGGAATGGATCAAAAAATAAACAAATACAAATTTGTTTACTTTTTTTATTTCGATAATTGGTGAATTTTTAATTGCATGTTTTAAATAATATATATCGCGTTGTCTTTTCTTTAATTTTCTTGCAGAAGCACTTAAAGACACGTTTCCAATATAAATAAAAATCAATATTTTCTTATTTTTGAAAAAAATAACCAAATTTGTATTTTATATGAATGTTTCCCTTTATGCTTCTTTAGGAGACAAAAACGATTACTCCCTCTGTCGTCATTTTCAAGACTAAAGGGAGTACTCCATAAGGAGCTTAAAAAGAGTACTCGTGTCTGCGGACATGCTGTGTTAAAAATCCTATGAGTTTCGGAGTTTTATGGAGTAATCCATTACTCGCAAAGGAGCGTTCCAAGAGTACTCGTTGGATGATCCTATTTTTTACTGGGTTCATTTGCCTTTGGTTTTAAAATGTTTAATTTTTTAATTTGTCATTTACAAAGATGATAAAAAAATTGTCATCTAAAAAGTACATCTTTCTTTTGTTGTTATTATCAAATTAAGAAATGTATTTCCCATCTCTGCATTGAGCTAAGGTACTACTTTGGATTCATGTTGAGAGTAATAAAACTATTAAAGTGTGGCCATACTGACACCTTTCAGCAAAAGTTTTTACTTCATATTTTATATTCTTAGAAAGTTTTCTGCTTGCTTTTAAGGTGGAAAGATATTAAAGGGATTTTCAACAGGGACGAAACAAATACGTTTTCTCTTTGAACAATGAAATGGCATTTTTCTTATACATCGAATTGCAAAAAACAGAAAGAGTGACCCTTCGACGAAATTTTACATACTTGTTCATTTTTATATAGATACAAAAAATTTAATCAAATTTTCGAAATCAGTTGACTCCTTGGGGTGCCTGCATTGGGACCCCATTTCTTACCAATTTCTTTTTCAATGTATAAGCCGCAATTCTCACCAGAATTTTAAAAAATGTCTATTAATTAATCGATCCAAGAAAGAGTTTTACTAATGTTGTTTGAGATCCCTTGACTCTTTGAGGTACCTACCTTGGACCCGCATTTTTTCACTTATTATTGTTGTTAATGTATAAGCCGGAATTCTCAACAGAATTTTAAGAAATCTGGTACACGTTTTTATTATAAGTTTATTAGTTTATCCAACAAAGAGCTCAACCAATTTTGGTTGAAATCCTTTCACTCCTTGGGGTACCTGCTTTAGACCCCCATTTTGCACTTATTTTTCTTCCAACATAAGCCGCAGTTTTCCACAGAATTTGATGAAATTTGGCACACATCTATTGGTTGAAAAGAGCTCTACTAATTTTGGTTGAAATCCGTGGACTCCTACGGAACTTACACTTACATTTAATTTGATTAAAAAGTTGCGCCTAAATGACTGCAACACTTTTCGCTTAAATTATGCTTAACAATTTATGTGACTTTTTTCAGACGATCGGTAAATTTCGGTTATTTTTTTTCGCTCAATCTAAATATAAGACTTTCACCTTTCACATGGTTATAGTGAAAGCGCCGAGCAAAACCGAGCCAACTTAGTTTTTGTCCAAAGAAAAACGAAAACACTGAATTTTATAGAGCGTTTTTGATTTCCTGATATCTTTAAAACTATATACACGATTAAGTTATTTTCTTTTGCAAACTAAAACACAGGCTCTGTATATTTATCAAATCTTCAACAAGATTAAAGTTGTGAAACTATATTCGATGTATGAGCTACTGAGTTTGATCAAAAATTTCATAACTTTTCATTTTTGAACATTAAGCACATTTTAATACCTTTTTCTTTATAACTTCTTCTTGAAAATTACTATTGATCCTTCTCTATTCTTTTTAGGCAGAAACTTAGTGACATGTCAATAAATACAAATTACTCGAATTATATAAAAATTATATACTAAAATTTTGAACAAAATTATCATAAAGTCAGATTCTGATAAAAATTAGCATAAAGTGAAATTTTTACTAAAATTTTTATATACTAAAATTTCGATCAAAATTATCATATAGTGAAATTTTGATCAACGTTTTCATATATTAAAATTCTGAATAAAACTATCATTTTGTAAAATTGTAATCAAAAATATCATATACTAAAATTCTTATCGAAATTTTCATGTAATGAATTTTTTAATAAAATTTTCATATACAGAAATTCCGATCAAAATTATCAAACCTATCACATATCAAAATTCTGATTGAAATTACCATATAGTAAAATTTTCATTAAAATTATAATATATATTGAAATTTTGATCAAAATAACCATATTAAAATCAAAATTTTAATCAAGATTATCATATATCGAAATTCGAATCAAAATTATCATTTATTGAAATTCTGATAAAAATATCATACATTGAAATTCTGATCAAAATTATCATATAGTGAAATTTTTATAAAAATATTCATATACTTTAATTCTGATCAGAACTATCATAGAGTGAAATTTTATTCAAAAGTATCATATCGAAAATCTGATCAATATTATTATATAGTGAAATTCTGACCAAAATTATCATAGAGTGAAATTAAAGTATAAACTATCGTATTTCGAAATTTTGATCAAAATTATCATTTAGTAAAATTCTGATCAAAGTTATCATGTAGTGAAATGTTGATAAAAATTATCATATAGTGAAATCCTAATCAAAATTATCATATATTGAAATTCTAATTAAAATTATCATATATCAAAATTCTGATCAAAACTATCATAGAGCGAAATTTTAGTCAAAAATATTATATATCGAAATTCTGATCAAAATTATCATATATTGAAATTATAATCAAAGTTATCATATAATAAAATTTTGATCAAATTATCATATAGTGAAACTTTGATCAAAATTATCATAATTTAGATCAAAATTTTTATATACTGAAATTGTTATCAAAATTATAATGGAGTGAAATTTTAGTCAAAATATCACATATTAAAATTTTGATGTAAGTTATTATATAGTAAAACTCTTGTAAAAATTATCTTATAGTAAAATTTTGATTAGAATCTTTATATACTGAAATTCCGATCAAAATTATTATATAGTGAAATTTTGATCAAAGTTATCATATATCAAAACTATCATAGAGTGAAATTTTTGTCAAAATTTTCATATCTTGAAATTGTGATGACAATTTTCATATATTGAAATTTTGATCAAAATTATCATAGAGTGAAATTTAAATCAAAATTATCGTACATCGAAATTCTGATAAAAATTATCATATAGTAAAATTCTTATAAAAAATTATTATATAATAAAATTTTGACTTGAATCTTCATATACTGAAATTCTGATCAAAGTTATCATATATCAAAATTCTGATCAAAATCATATATTGAAATTCTAATCAAAATTATCATATAGTGAAATTCTAATCGAAACTATCATATAGTGAAATTCTGATCAAAATTATCATATATTGAAATTCTAATTAAAATTATCATATATCAAAATTCTGATCAAAACTATCATAGAGCGAAATTTTATTCAAAAATATCATAAATCGAAATTCTGATCAAAGTTATCATATAATAAAATTTTGATCAAAAGTATCAAATAGTGAAACTTTGATCAAAATGACCATAATTAAGATCAAAATTTTTATGTACTGAAATTATTATCAAAATTATCATAGAGTGAAATTTTAGTCAAAATTATCGTATATCGAAATCCTGATCAAAACTATCACATATTGAAATTCTGATGTAAGTTATCATAGAGTAAAACTCTTGTAAAAATTATCTTATAGTAAAATTTGGATTAGAATCTTTATATACTGAAATTCTGATCAAAATTATTATATAGTGAAATTTTGATCAAAGTTATCATATATCAAAACTATCATAGAGTGAAATTTTTGTCAAAATTTTCATATCTTGAAATTCTGATGACAATTTTCATATATTGAAATTTTGATCAAAATTATCATAGAGTGAAATTTAAGTAAAAATTATCATACATCGAAATTCTGATAAAAATTATCATATAGTACAATTCTTATAAAAAAAAATTATTATATAGTAAAATTTTGACTGGAATCTTCATATACTGAAATTCTGATCAAAGTTATCATATATCAAAATTCTAATCAAAATTATCATAGAGTGAAATTTTAATCAAAATTTTCATAAAGTAAAATTTTAGACCAAATTTTTATATATTAAAATTCTGATGAAAATTTTCATATATTGACATTTTGATAAAAATTTGCATATCAGTGAAATAAAATGATAAGTGAAATTTTTATCAAAATTTTCATAATGTAAAATTCTGAACAATAAATAAAAAGTTTTCCAAAACAGTTCTTTAAAGATATTTCAATTGAATTGTGAAAATTATATTACGTCAGTCACCTAAGGGTTAAAGATATTTCCATTTAAGCAAATATTTGTATGTATAAGTAACAACTTAATGTAGAATAAATTCTACTTTATTGTTATTCGTTTTGCTCTTCTTAATAATTATTATATATTTGGTTACTTCTTCTACCCTTTAACTATTGCATTGTCTACATTTTGGTTTTCCTTCTTATATTTAACTCAAATTTTGATTATTTTCTTAAAAGCATTCATTACAAGGAAATAGATAAGAGAGTATCCTTCTTAAGAAATATTCCACAATTACAATGTAAATGCAAGAAAAAGGAAGAGGAACTTTAAATTCAAGTGTAGGATGGCAAGTCTGTTTGTTTAAATAATGTAGATTTATATATCCTTGCAAGTTGGTCTATACACTCGTATATACATTTACTAACATTTAAGGCTTTGGCTTAACATATAGTAGTAAGTTTTAAGTATTTTGCAACAACTTCTAGGTGTAGTTGCTACAACCTTTGGGCATTATGCTCCGAAAGGTGTATTGTTATAAGAAACTATTCCTATATTTTAGTTCCAAATGACCATATGATTATTTAAGACCGGAAAAGTTTGAGCCATTTTGTTATAACAGCAATAAATTTTGAAATATTTGATTTATTTATATTGCTTTTATCGATTATATTTGCATTAATTTCATTATTTAAATACTTAATTGTGAAAGTTGAGTCCTTGGGGGTTAGCCTTGTAACTTAATGCATTGTAATGCAAAATCTTAACATTTGCATTATAATTATGTTTATTATTTTTTGTGGAAAAAGAAGAAAAATATGTAGAATTTTAGCAACACATCATTTAGGAAGGATAAACAAAAATTATCATTAGAAATCATGAAAATCAAAAATTTTAGCAAATTATGTTGTAATTATTCTAGATTTCACTACTGATCACTCCAAAGCATCAATAGGAATACACTTACATTTTAATATATGCAAAGATACATAAAATACTGACCCTTTCAAGTGTGTAAACTTTTCTACATTTATTGCTCCATTTATAATATCTCTTTCCAATTCCAGAATCAAAATTGAAATGTTCAGGAGAACAAAAATTATTTATGAGTGTTTGAAAAACTTTTTGTTTCTTTTAGGCTGAAAAAAAAAATCTTTTTGTATCACACCACAAATCTCAGCTCAGCACACACAAGTTTTTCACAGCAGCTTTTTTGGTATACTCACACATACATATACATAAATATGTGTACACAAGACCGGCTCTATAACCAATCAAATTAATTTTGGCTTTTTGTTGAAACACTACAAATAAAGCTAGATCGATCGAAAGTATCACCTGGAAAAAGTTTGTCATAGAAGTAGTAAGATCTAAAAGGAAAGGTCCTATTTTAAAATTTATATTTTATATACTCTATATCTAAGCCAATAGTCAATGTTCTATAGAAATAGTAATTGAGCCGATCTAACACACATACACATTGAGTGGGAATTTTTCATGTAGACCCATTGTCTTTGGTTGACATTGCGTTTGAAAATTTATTGAAATCCGAGGAATGAAAGCAAACATTTATTCACTTTATTTCAAAAACATTGTTTTATTTAGAAAAAGAATGATTGTGTGTTTTTAGGCTCAAAAATTTTTTTTCAAGTTTTCTGTAATAAATTTTACTTGTTTTTTCTAATTTCTTTTGGAGTATTTGTTAGTTGAATTTAATGGAATTGTTTTTTTAGGAAATCTGCATACAGAAATACATTTTCTGTAAAACAAATACACAGATAATGAAATATTGACTTTAGTAAAGCTTAAACTTACTAATACTGTAAAAGTTATACATATATAGATGCATATTTTATGTAGAACTGGACTGTTGTAGCCTTAAAGGTAAAGGAATTTAAAAATATTAAGCTTGAAAAACACTTTATGAAAAATAACAGTTATACCAATACTATTTTTATAAAAAAATTATTATACCAACACTTTTCTATTGAAAAAATGTAAGTCTAACATCTCATCAATACATAGAAAGACTTTTTCTATATAAAAACTGCTATACCAACAATATAGAAAAACTTTTATACCAACAGTTTTTCTATAGAAAAATTGTTATACCAACACATTTTCTATAGAAGAACTGTTATACCAACACTTTTTTCCATAAAAAAAACTGCTATACCAACACTTTTTCTACAGAAAAGCTGTTTCACCAACACTTTTTTATAGAAAACTGCTATACCAACACATTTTCTATAGAAAAACTATTATACCAATACTTTTTCTATAGAAAAACTGTTATACCAATACTTTTTCTATAGAAAAACTGTTATACCAACACTTTTTCTATAGAAAAACTGTTATATCAACACTTTTTCTATAGAAAAACTGTTATACCAACACTTTTTCTATAGAAAAACTGTTATAACAACACTTTTTCTATAGAAAAACTGTTATACCAACACTTTTTCTATATAAAAATTTTTATACCTACACTTTTTCTATAGAAAAATTGTTACACTAACACTTTTCTATAGAAAAACTGTAATACCAACTTTAGAAAAACTGTTATACTAACACTTTTTCTATAGAAAAACTGTTATATCAATACTCTTTTATAGAAAAACTGTTATACCAACACGTTTTCTATAGAAAAAATTGTAATACCAAAACTTTTTCTAAAGAAAAACTGTTATACCAACACTTTTTCTATAGAAAAACTGTTATACCAATACTTTTTCTATAGATACACTGTTACACCAACACTTTTTCTATAGAAAAACTGTTATACCTATACTTTTTCTGTAGAAAAACTGTTATGCCTACACTTTTTCTATAGAAAAACTGTTGCACCAACACTTTTTCTATAGAAAAACTGTTATACCAACACTTTTTCTATAGAGAAACTGTTATACGAACACTTTTTCTATAGAAAAACTGTTATACGAACACTTTTTCTGTAGAAAAACTGTTATACGAACACTTTTTCTATAGAAAAACTGTTATACGAACACCTTTTCTATAGAAAAATTGTTATATGAACACTTTTTCTATAAAGAACTGTTATACCAACACTTTTTCTATAGAAAAACTGTTATAGCAACACTTTTTTTATAGAAAAACTGTTATGCCAACACTTTTTGCTATAGAAAAAAAGTTATACCAACCCTTTTTCTATAGAAAAACTGTTATACCAACACTTTTTCTATAGAAAAACTGTAACACCAACACTTTTTCTATAGAAAAACTGTAACACCAACACTTTTTCTATAGAAAAACTGTAACACCAACACTTTTTCTATAGAAAAACTGTAACACCAACACTTTTTCTATAGAAAAATGAACACCTTTTCTATAGAAAAACTGTTATACCATAACTTTTACGTCATGTCTGTTATTCTTCTGTATATTTTGCTATATTTGTATACTCGTATATTTTGTTCCTTCAATAGTATTGTAAAATATTTCCATTTCGATTCACCAAGTCTTTCTAAATCTTAACTTTTATTAAAAGTACAAAGGTGTCAGTGAAGCCGAATATTAGTTATAATTCATTTTTATTCTTATAACATTCGTTACTCTCTTTCATATCCGTATCTATTTAAATTTATGATTGCTCCATTTCCGTTGCTTTCTGTTCCTATCTCTTTTAGCATTGACTGTATTTGAATGAATGAATGTTTTCCTTTCATAACGACAAGTGCCTCCATATAACACTTACCAGGGCACTTTATGGAACAATTCTTTTCTCCATTTAAATTTTTTCTGTTTGTTATAAAATTCGTTGCTTGCTCATGCTTTATGAGCCAGTGACCTGTTTGTGCCTCTATACATCAAAACTTTTTTTTTCTTTGTCATAACAAATTCTACGTGTTTTCATCACACGACTGGAGCGAGTGAGCTCCCTTAGTGCTGCCGCTGCTGCCGTTACTGCTGCAGCCATCATGTCGCTTTGTATGTGTTTGATCCAAAACATTAATGGAATGTGGTTTTGGCTTTAAAATTCTGCATGGGATTTAATTTTGACAGTTCAATGATATATTGTTAAATGCACCCTGTGGATTGAAAATGAACAAACCGAAAGCGCAAAAAAAACAACATCCAGCTATAATGTAAAACTCTCTAGAAAAAACTCCAAACACCAACGCAGTCTTTAACTACAAAAAAAAAAAGAGTGATTGCGGAAAAAAGCTCAATGAATCCATTGTTCTGTGAACTGGTTGATGTGTTTTCTGTAGAAGCAGAAGAAAAATATTGCAAAATGAAAAAGTATAAAATGATGTTTAATACCAAAGAAGACAAAGTGTAAAAAATAGGTTGTAGAGCTTGTTTGTAAATGAAGGGTATTTGAAATTCATAAATCCGTCATGCAATAATTTACTGGTTTTGTAGAAATTACTGGCAAAACAAAAAGAAAATAAAAGAATGAATGAATATAAATGAAGACAAAAAACTTAAGCAACAGCAGGAAAAAATTGTATTAAATATAGATTAAATTAACACAAAGATAAATGGTTTCAAGAATTAAGAAGGATTTTATAAAATGCAAATTTAAAAAGTACTTAATCGTGTCAAAATAATGTTTAATAATAAAATTTGAATTTATCAATTATTTATACATCTTTTAAATAAAATGTTTGGTAATTCTTTAATGATTTGTAACAATTTTTCTATAGAAAAAGTATTGGTATAACAGTTTTTCTATAGAGAAAGTATTGGTATAACAGTTTTTCTATAGAAAACGTATTGGTATAACAGTTTTTCTATAGAAAAAGTATTGGTATAACAGTTTTTCTATAGAAAAAGTGTTGGTATAACAGTTTTTCTATAGAAAAAGTGTTGGTATAACAGTTTTTCTATAGAAAAAGTGTTGGTATAACAGTTTTTCTACAGAAAAAGTGGTGGTATAACAGTTTTTCTATAGAAAAAGTGTTGGTATAACAGTTTTTCTATGGAAAAAATGTTAGTATAACAGTTTTTATAATGAAAAAGTGTTGGTATTACAGTTTATCTTTGGTAAATTTAGTGGTATAACAGTTTTTCTAATGAAAAAGTGTTTTTATAACAGTTGGTATAAAATGTTTTAAACAGTTTTTGTTTAAAATAAGTTTAAGTTTAAAAATGTTTTCGTGAAAACATTTTTTTGCTTGAATTTAATTATATTTCTCACCTCTTTCCTGTACTTTATACTAATATTACTTTTTTACCCAAATTGAATAATTTTAAACCAAAATTCTACTTAACTTTATTATAAATTTCCAGCAAAAAAAACTGTGACAAATTTACATAAATAAATTTATTTTTACCCTCAAAAACTTTCTAACCACATTTAAAAAAAATCAAATTCAAAACTATTCCAAAAGCGACAAAGTAATTTCAGTTATTGCATTATTTCTAACTGCAACTGCAACAAAGCCAAAAAAAGAACAAAAAAAAAAAACAAAAGTTTTGTCAAAATTTGCGAAGGTGTCATGTAGAAGTCAGTTTATGGCTTGCGGTTGTGGTCAACTTTGCTGTCCACTTCTCTTAAATTCAAATATAACGGCTGTGTCAGCAAATTTTCACACTGGTCATTGTAATTAAGCCACAAAATGTTGAACAAAACTGTAACAAGGTTCAAATATGAACACACAAACAGACGGACAAACATAAATTTGTTTTGTGTAGAAGTTAGAAGGAAAATGAAACATTTCGCAAAAAAAAGAAAAAGTAAAACAGTAGGAAGTAATTTTTAAAATGGTCTAACCGTTAGGGCAGGGCTTTTAATTGTGGGCACTTAACAGCATGTTCAAATGTGGTTTCCATTACAAATTATGATTCTTCTAATACAATGGCAAATAATGATCCATTTGTGATATTTAGGTCTGTTCAGAGAAGGTGGGTGGAGATTTAGCTCCATTAAATCAAATATGATGAAGATAAATTATGTACAATGATATAAATTGATTGGTTTTTAGATTTTTGTTATCTCTGCTTTTTTTAGTGTTGCGAAAAAATCACTTATTCATTCTTATTTTGCTAAAAAAAAACAAAAATAATTAAAATACTTGTAGTTTTTTTTAGTTAAAAATTTTGCACATTAGTAATTGAATAACTTTTAGTTTAAACACCATCAATTACATTTGTTACACTATTATAGTATTTGCTTTCTATCTTCTGAGAAAACAGTGGGAAAAAGGAGTGGAAAATGTAGTAATATAGAAGATTTTCTAAAAAAAAAACTATTTATTGTAAGAGTTTTTCTTAGAAAAAAGCTTTTCTATGGGACAATTGTTGATATAAAATCTTTTTTACAGAAAAAATGTTGGTATAACATTTTTTCATTAAAAAGGTGTTGGTACAGTTTTTCTATAGAGAAGAGTTGGTTTAAAAGTTTTTCTATAAAAAAGTGTAAGTATAAAAGTTTTTTTTTTATAGACAACGTATTGTTGTCAAAGTTTTTCTACAGAAAAATTGATGCCATAAGAGTTTTTCTATAGAAAAAGTGTTGGTATAAAAGCTTTTCTATAGAAAAAGTGTTAGTCTAACAGTTTTTCTGTAAAAAAAGTGTTAGTATAACAGTTTTTCTGCAGAAAAAGTGTTAGTATAATAGTTTTTCTGTATAAAAAGTGTTAGTATAAAAATTTGTCTATAGAAAAAGTGTTGGTATAACAGTTTTTCTATAGAAAAGGTGTTGGTATAACAGTTAGTATAACAGTCTTTCTATAGAAAAAGTGTTGGTATAACAGTTTTTCTATCGAAAAAGTATTTTTATAACAGTTTTTTATAGAAAAAGTGTTGGTATAACAGTTTTTCTATACAAAAAGTGTTGGTATAATAGTTTTTCTATAGAAAAAGTGTTGGTATAACAGTTTTTCTATAGAAAAAGTTTTGGTATAACAGTTTTTCTATAGAAAAAGTTTTGGTATAACAGTTTTTCTATAGAAAAAGTTTTGGTATAACAGTTTTTCTATAGAAAAATTGTTGGTATAACAGTTTTTCTATAGAAAAAGTGTTGGTATAACAGTTTTTCTATAGAAAAAGTGTTTGTACAAAAGTTTTTCTATAAAAAAAGTGTTGGTATAACAGTTTTTCTATAGAAAAAGTGTTGGTATAACAGTTTTTCCATAGAAAAAGTGTTGATATAACAGTTTTTCTATAGAAAAAGTGTTGGTATAAGAGTTTTTCTATAGCAAAAGTGTGTAAAAAAGGTCTGTAAAAAAAGTGTTAGTATAACGGTTTTTCTGCAGAAAAAGTGTTAGTATAATAGTTTTTCTGTATAAAAAGTGTTAGTATAAGAATTTTTCTATAGAAAAAGTGTTGGTATAACAGTTTTTCTATAGAAAAGGTGTTGGTATAACAGTTTTTCTATAGAAAAAGTGTTGGTATAACAGTTTTTCTATAGAAAAAGTGTTTTTATAACAGTTTTTTATAGAAGAAGGGTTTTTATAACAGTTTTTTATAGAAAAAGTATTGGTATTACAGTTTTTCTATACAAAAAGTGTTGGTATAATAGTTTTTCTATAGAATAAGTGTTGGTATAACAGTTTTTCTATAGAAAAAGTGTTGGTATAACAGTTTTTCTATAGAAAAAGTGTTTGTACAAAAGTTTTTCTATAGAAATGTGTTGGTATAACAGTTTTTCTATAGAAAAAGTGTTGGTATAACAGTTTTTCCATAGAAAAAGTGTTGGTATAACAGTTTTTCTATAGAAAAAGTGTTGGTATAAGAGTTTTTCTATAGAAAAAGTGTTGGTATAAGAGTTTTTCTATAGAAAAAGTATTGGTATAACAGTTTTCCTATAGAAAAAGTGTTGGTATAACAGTTTTTCTATAGAAAAAGTGTTGGCATAACAGTTTTTTTTATGGAAAAAGTGTTGTTTTTCTAAAAACAAGGTGTCTGTATAACAGTTTTTCTATAGAAAAAGTGTTGGTATATCAGTTTTTCTATAGAAAAAGTGATGGTATAACAGCTTTTCTATACCAAAAGTGTTGGTATAATAGTTTTTCTATAGAAAAGTGTTGGTGTAACAGTTTTTCTATAGAATAATGTTGGTATAACAGTTTTCTATAGAAAAAGTGTTGGTATAACAGTTTTTCAATATAAAAAGTGTTGGTATAACAGTTTTTTTATAGAAAAAGTGTTGATATAACAGTTTTTCTTTAAAAAAAAAGTGTTGGTACAACAGTTGTTCTATAGAAAAAGTGTTGGTATAACAGTTTTTCTATAGAAAACGTGTTGGTATAACAGTTTTTCTATAGAAAAAGTGTTGGTATAACAGTTTTTCTATAGAAAAAGTGTTGGTATAGCATTTTTTCTATAGAAAAAGTGTTTATATAACAGTTTTTCTATAGAAAAAATGTTGGTATAAAAGTTTTTCTATAGAAAAAGTGTTGGTATAACAGTTATTCTATAGAAAAAGTTTTGGTATAACAGTTTTTCTATAGAAAAAGTGTTAGTATAACAGTTTTTCTATAGAAAAAGTATTGGTATAACAGTTTTTCTATAGAAAAAGTGTCGGTGTAACAGTTTTTCTATAGAAAAAGTGCTTGTATAACCGTTTTTCTATAGAAAAATTGTTGGTATGACAGTTTTTCTATAGAAAAAGTGTTGGTATAACAGTTTTTCTATAGATGTAGATGCATAGATGTAGATTGGTTTTTGCAGAGAAATTGGTTGAATTAAAGCTTTTCTAAAAAAAAAGTATTTGTATTAAAATTTTTCTACAAAGAAATAATTGGTGTAACACTTAATACACTTAACCACTGTGCTTTCAACTTCAATTCTACACCCATTCATTTATTGATATGATTCTGCTAAAAGTTTCTCTCAACGCTAAATTTCGATCTTTTTCTTCGTCAAGCTTTTTTTAGCTCTAAAATATATTAGTAATGTTCTCAAAATGCAATTAAAAATATAAAACTAATTTGCAGTTGTTCTCCAGCATTGCATTATCCTCTAAACATGATTTTGTTGTTTTTACCATATACTCGTATTAGAAGCATGCATAAGCATATATTTGTACATAGACAAACCCTCTTACTATAGATTTACTATATTTTTGAATATACACACAAATTAATATAAATATTTTATGTAACCTAACCAATACTCCTAAACTAATTTTGTAAATTTTATGAAAATTAAAAAAAAAAACTAAGACAAAGTTTTATTTTTAGTTAGCAACCCATAACTTTAAAATTTTTTCTACTTTTTTTAATTTCTCTAAATAATGATTCCTAGCATTGCTGTTCATTTGTTTTTTTGTAGCATGCTTTTAGGGATGAAGGCTTTGAGCTGTATAACTTTTGCTGTTTCAGAGAACTTTGTTTTCTAATTTCTAACACACGAGCACTAAAATTTTATATTTTTGAAAACGTACTTTTTATGACATAAAGTACACAAGTAGGAAAAGATAAAGCGAGTAGTGAGTACTAGAAGATATTGAGTATATTCTAGAAACTTTTCAAGTATGAGCAATTTTTTTAACTCATCTTAATTTTTGTAATGCTAATTTATGTAAAAAAATTTTGTAATGCAATTTAAATAATTAAATGAGTATAAAGTTTTTGTAAGGGATGTAATAATTTTTGGTTTATGACAATAATTTTTGTGGAAGGATGTAAGTTATTACAGTTTTGAAAAGAATTTGCTATTAATTTCTGCTAATGCACAAATGTTTCAGCACAACCATCTTGTGGAAAGTGTTCTAGTCAACATAGATACATTATCTAGAGATCCCTCTTCACTATGGCGATGATTCTATAAAACAGTTGACGATATGAAAACATTTCTATAGAAAAGTTGACGAAAGAAAAGTTGACGATAGGAAAACTTTTCCATAGAAAAGTTGACGATAGGAAGACTTTTCTACAGAAAAGTTAACGATAGAAAAATTTTCTATAGAAAAGTTGACGATAGGAAGACTTTTCTATAGAAAAGTTGACGATAGGAAGACTTTTCTATAGAAAAGTTGACGATAGGAAGACTTTTCTATAGAAAAGTTGACGATAGGAAGACTTTTCTATAGAAAAGTTGACGATAGGAAGACTTTTCTATAGAAAAGTTGACGATAGGAAGACTTTTCTATAGAAAAGTTGACGATAGGAAGACTTTTCTATAGAAAAGTTGACGATAGGAAGACTTTTCTATAGAAAAGTTGACGATAGGAAGACTTTTCTATAGAAAAGTTGACGATAGGAAGACTTTTCTATAGAAAAGTTGACGATAGGAAGACTTTTCTATAGAAAAGTTGACGATAGGAAGACTTTTCTATAGAAAAGTTGACGATAGGAAGACTTTTCTATAGAAAAGTTGACGATAGGAAGACTTTTCTATAGAAAAGTTGACGATAGGAAGACTTTTCTATAGAAAAGTTGACGATAGGAAGACTTTTTTATAAAAAAGTTGACGTTGGGAAGCCTTTTTTAAAGAAAAATTAACGTTGGGAAGACTTTTTTATAGAAAACTTGATGAAAGAAAGAGTTTTCTTTAGAAAAGTTGACGATAGGAGTGTTTTTTAGAAAAGTTGACGATGGGAAGACATTTCTTTGCAAAAGTTGACGATGGTTAGATATTTCTAAATTTAAAGCTAATGTTAAAAGTTGTTACCATAATAAATGCAAATTGCAACATAAAACCCCAACTCTCGCTACAAACTTTTAAGCCAAATTTCTGTTAACTATTAAAACCAAAACAAAAGTTATGCAAAATATTTATTACTTTGAAACTTTTAAGGGAGGAGATTATTAAAAATATTCCTCACAACTTAAGTTATCCTTCAAATTAAAAGAAAAAAATAAAATTTACTCAAACACTTCCTACACAAACAACTGCAATAAAAAACCAACAAAAGCCAATAATTGCCTTAAAGCCAAGTCAAAATAGTTGGTTTCTGTCAACGCCTCTAACCATGACATAAATACTATAAAACAAGAAAAAAAATATAATTGAAAAAAATGCGAAAAAAAAGGCAGCAACAATTATAAACACAAAGCCAATAAAAAGAGGAAAAAAATATTTTAGTCTTCATTGCAGATAAGAGCATTAACAAGAACTTTGGAAAACTAATTAAGCCAACTTAAGAACATCAATGCGTATAAACATTAAAGAAAATAATGGCCAACAAGAAAGTACCACAACCAGAACAAAAACGAGCAACAAAAATGTTAAACGAAAAAAAGACCCTGAACTAATGACAGGACAAGGGGCTAAACAGCGGCACTTTAGTAGAAAGAACTGAGCACAAACATTTCTCAAAGTAAGTAATTATGGTCTGGGTTTGCTGGCAAAGAATATTTTCAAAATATTCTATAAACTTTCAATAAATTTTGTTGTTTTAAGTTTTATATATTTCTTATGGCTTTGGGAAATATTTAAGATTATGGTGGTAGTAAAAATTAGTTATATCACTACTCGTATGTATGTATGTCAACATTTTAATGTCAGACAAATTTGTACAATATTTTTAAAAATTCTTATCTTGCATTACGAGTATTATTCTTTTTTTAATTCAAAACAACTACAAATTTTAATTGGAATACGCCTTATTGTCTATAATTCGTTTATCAAGCCAATATATGTAATCTTTGAATGTGAAACAGAATTTGTACCCTACTAATACTAACAATAAGTTTAAGCTCGAAAAAATAAAGCTTTATTTCATAAAAATGTTCACACTTAACTGCGAAAAGTGTTGTCTCTAGTTCAAATTACATTGAAACTTCATATGTATGGAAAACCACACACGAGGGAAACTAATGTATGTTTGATATATTTAATTACTTATATATAAATTTTAATAAAAAAATGTGTTTTCTGCGTCAAATTCATATTGGCAACAAAGTCGGGAAATTTCGTTAGTCTACCCCGAAAATTTTTTTGTTTATCGTACAAAAATATTTCAGTTTGTGTGGTTTTCCACACAAGGGTAGCTTTAAGGTTAAAACGAAATGTGAAAACAAAATGTGATGATCAGTATCCCATGCATCGAATATAGTTTCAGAGCTTTAATCTTAATGTCGAACATTGGTTTTAGTCTGCAGAATAAAATAACTTAATTTCGTATATAGTTTAGGAGATATCAGGAAATCAAAAAGCTCTACAAAATTGAGTGTTTTCGTTTTTTTTTTTTGGCAAAAATTAAGTTGGCTCTGTTTTGCTTGGTGCTCCCACCATAAATACTTCTTTAGATTAAGCTAAAAATAGTCGCCGAAATTTACCGATTGTAAAACAATGTTCAAAATGTTCTGAAAAAAATCATATAAATTGTTATGCATAATTTAAGCAAAAAGTGTTGCAGTCGTTTAGGCTTAACTTTTTAACCTTTATGTCAACAGCAGAACAGCTTTATGCACGTCAACGGCAACATACCTGGGTATGTTCATACGTTTTATATAAGAAATGGCATGTCGTTAGCATATTTAACTCATTTGTTGGAATTTTTATTGTCTATCCAGCGGGACACGAAAAAGCAAAGTAAAACAAAGTCGCTCTTCTATGCTTTAGTCAAAAAAGTGCTTGACGAAACTTGAATTTATATGATAGGAAAATGTATTTATTCAAAGATTTTATTCTTTATAGTTTCATTATGAACCGCAGACGTATAGCAGGTTAGTCACCCGCCTAGCATACCAAAGGTCCCAAGTTCGATTCCCGGCCGGACCACTTGAAAGAATAAATTTAAAAAAAAAATCGGTTCACCTCATAACTCCATTGGCTACGTAAAACTTTACTAACTAATGCATTTGCCGTTCGTAGCAGGAATTGAAACTAAGGTCCCTTTCAATGAGTCTAAAAATAGAATCGGATGCAGCTCGTTGTCTGAGAGAAGTGCCCCTTGTTCCAATCGGAATTTCGTGGGAATTATGCATGTATGTAGTTTCGTCAGCAAATTAAGTTTATATTTGTAATTTGAAGTGAAAAGATGTTTTTATTGTGAAAATAAAAAATAATAATAAAAGTGAAATGGTAGATGGTGAAAGGCTTACTCCAAGCAGCTAAGCTTGAAGAGGCTCAAGAAGAAATAAGTGACCACGATTAAATATATGGCGACGAGGCTTTAGGTGATATTGGCCGTGTGATTCAGACTCTGAAAACCCCACGTTACCAGAATATGACCCAGAAGACGACAGTGATTCTGGCGAAAAATTTTAAGTTGAACCAACTGAAAATGATGCATTTTTTACTGCCAGAGATAGGCATATTTGGTATTTAATACAACCGCAACATTCTAAGAAGTGCAAAATCTGAAGGAGTATGGGCAACTCAAGGTTTCACTATTGCAAAAACGTCCAAATTAGCAATGTTAGACAAAACATACGACATTATTATTTGTGAATCAAAGCAAAGATTTGTTGAAAACAATGCATAACATCAAACAAGAGAATCGAAAACATGGGCTCTCATAATAAAAAGCAAATTTGATGCAATTTTGGGCCTACTTTGGTGGCGTTACTCATTCTAGTTACTTGCATTCGAAATATTTGTGGAAAACTATATTTGTATTTGCCAACCCTAAAAGACGTGAGGCCGAATCATCAATGATTGTCATTATGCAAATAAACGGCCGGTCCTTAGAAGTAGACATTGCATATATTGGACTACAACAAAACCAGCATCCAGTTGTGGATGCTGGAGCACATGAAGCGGAGGAACACGAAAGTAAAGCGTGCACATTATCCAAAAAAAATATATTATTATATTTGTATGCGTTTTATTATACATACCCGGGTATGTTTGCTGTTGGCGCAAAGGTGAAATTTTGTGAATGGACTTTATGTTCCAAAAGGAAACTTCAATCTTAACCAAACTTGGGATTATTACGTCATACACTTTTTTCTAGGCAATTACTAAATTTCAAGTCGATCTGATTATTCAGTTTAGAACTACATCGTTTTGAAAACCCAAAATATACCTAGGTATCTTGCCGTTGACACAAACGTTAATCAAATTGCATATAAGTGTAAGTCAATATTTTAGGCAAAATAAGTAGGGCTCTTTTCCTTGTCAACAGATAGAAATGTGTAGAATTTCATCAAATTATGTTCAGAATTGCAACCAGCTAGGATTGATGGTCCGATTCCTATAACATTTGATATACTGTCAGACAGACAAAAAGACAGACAGACACACAGACAGACATAGCTCAATCTTAGAATTTCATAACGATTCAGAATATATATCCTCTTTAGTATCTGAGCCAATATTAAGGAAATTGCAAACGGAATTACAATCTTAATATACCCCCCATTTTTTATGGTGGGTATAAAAATACATCAAATCGATTTTATATCACCTTATCTAAAAGATTCAAAAAAAATCCCAACCATTTCCGTTAGTTTTTAATGATTTTAGTTAAATTTGACGCATTTAGAAAAACATGAGGTATAGGCGGGTCCCTGTGATTTTTGTAGATTCCCAAATATTGAAGTATTTATGGGTAGTAGGCGTGTCCTTAGACCGATTTTGTGAAGATTTTGTACACATATATACCAATTTGGCATTAAAATACACACCAAATTTAATTTAAATATATACTACAACTGCTTTCTTATTGTTATTTTTTTTTTATTCTTTCATATTTGTGCATCCTAAGTGTATCCTCATGCAAATTTTGTCAAAATTTTGCAAAAAAAAATTTAACAAATTTTTAATAAATCATGCATCAAATTTTACTTGTTTAAAGTACTCATATACATGATATTTTAAATTTTATGAATTCTATTTATTTTTAATTATTAATAAATATGTAGATGGTGTCCTTCGTGTACTTCGACCGATTTTGTTAAAACTTTGAACATGATCATTAGAGTGTCCCAAAAAACTGAAAGTTGTTGTACCAAAAGAAGTACCCCTCAAATTTGTTACATTTGATCCCAATACAAAGTTTCATTCAGATCAGATATCGGAAAAGCGTGCCGACTTGACGCCAAAGTTTGGACATCCCAGTTATATGGGAAAACTGAGGGATTTCTTTAGATTTCTTCAAAATGTTTCTACTTAGAATAAGTTTTTAAAAATATAATATATATATATAATATAAATATATATATAATATAAATATCGATTGAAAGGTTTCCTAATTATTAGGGTTTGCCAAAATAAATTACATCCTTGAAGATGCTCCTGAACATATGCAATAAAAAAATTTATCATTTTAATAAATTTTAAAAAGTTTGACTAGTTTTACTTTATTGAGACCTCAAGTTAATTAATCATCCATTTCTGTTGCAATGGGCTAACGTTAAGTCACTTTTGCATAAGACGAAAAAAAATATATTTTTTTTCATACCGTTTTTATGGTTTGTTAAACAAATTGAAAAAATCTAAAAAAAATCCAAAATGTTAGTAAAAACACCCTGCAAATTAGTACAAAGAAAAAATTAAATCGTTATCTTTATCGGCTTAGCCGTGCCTGCGACTTAAATTCAAAGGATTTGGACAAAAAGCATTTTTCACCAAAGTTTGAAAAAAAGCACATGAATTGTTATATATTAGCAGTTTTTCAAAACAGAACTATAATTATTACTGTTTTGATGGGCAGAAATATATATATGAACTTTGGTTGAAATCGGATATCATTAACCCTCTTATTACCAGGGTCAAATGTAAATTTTTTTTAAATATTCAATTTTTACAAAAAATTATTTTTTTATAAAAATCCAACAAATCGTTCAAAGAAGCCTTTTATAACATTTTTATGCAAATTAACCCTTGCGTACCCATGGGCTCAAATGTTTCTAGTTTTAACCTCTTGACGTATCAATCTGCGCAACGAAGTTCGCTTCCAACTGTTCGCACACAAGTTGCACTAAACAAACCGGTTTTGATGCTTAAGAACAGTCGCAAAACGAGTATGACTCGTGATAATCATGTTAGGCACATAAATAGTACCATGAGTCGGACTCGTGATAATCATGTTAGGCACAGAAATTGTACCACGAGTCAGACTCGTGGAAATACGTCAAGGGGTTAAACTGATCATTATATTTAAAATCATCACTGATCATGTTGAGTTCATGTCAAATCATACTAAATTTCATTCATCTAATACAACTGCTTCGATTTTTGTCTATTGGTTGTATGGGATGATAGCACTTTGCGAAGGCGGTGTGAAATAAAAAACAAACTTTTTGAAAAAATAAAACATCCAACCGTCACTACTGTCGCTATCAAGACCCAATGTATACCTATTTGAGTCGGTCATAAAAAAACACTATTTAGTTGGAAGTTTGAGTTAAGCGACTTTTGGCTTTTATCAACAAATTATCTATAACTTAAATAAATAAATGTAATAGACTGGAATCATTTTGAATATTTTGAATAAGTATTTTCTATCCCAACAGTTTTGCCATTTTTGAAGACCTTTTACATATAACATTAAATATACCCTTTTACATTTTCTCCCTTAATCCTCAATAATTAAATTTTATCTATCAAACAATTGAATTCGTCACCACAAAATATTTCAACACTTTTATTCTACAAACTAATCTGCATCTCTCAAAAGATTTATAATAAGTAAGAAAGAAACTTTATTTTAATTGAGATAAATTACCAAAATCTATAAAGATTGATTGAAAAGTTCTGGTTGGCTGTAGTAAACCACTTTAAATGCAATATTAAAATACCGAAAGGAGTAAACTCAAGAAATAATGAAACAAATTCAATAAAAAATCTAAGAAAAAAAATCCAAAAACCTTGCGATGAAAATCAATTACAATCAAAGAAAAGAAAAATATTCAAAAAAAAAAACAAAAAGTTTTTTAATTAATTCATTACAATTAAAGGAATCTACCAAAATAAATCCTTTTAATTTTATTCTTCTTAGTTTAACTCGATTTTCTTGGTTTTTGTGGATTTGCATTAAATTGCATTTGTATGGCAAGGATTTATAGAAAATTGAGAAATCTAGATAATTTTGTTAGGGGCAAATATATAGAAACACACATGCATAGAAACATGCACACACACATGCTATTGTTTACACTTACACAGATAAAGTTAACCAAAGTATTTGAAAATAATTCAATATTTCAGTGAATTACTTTGAATATTTTAATTTAAAATGAATAGATTTTACTCACTACAAATTTGAGGAATTAAATTTTGTAATTTAAACTTAATTTAGGAAAAAATTGTTTAAATATTTCTTACAGTTAAATCTTTTGTTTAATGAAGTGTAATGTTTTCTAAATATAATTTTCTCTCTAAAAACTTTTGATTTAAATTAAATTTCTAATAATTTCCTAAAGGTTTATTTCTTTCTATTGAAGAAAACCATTTTGATTTAATTCTAATTTGCAATAATTTTGTTCTAGGCTATAATTCCTTTTAAATGTTTTTGAAGTTTTCTTAATCAAGTTTAATTTGAAATATAATTTATTTAACTATTTATTTAGTTTATAATTCCATACACTTGAATGATTTTCAAAGACACTTTAAATCAGAAGTAATTTTAGATTTAATGAAATTGAGAAAATATTTTAAGGCATTAAAAACAAAACTTGTGTGATTAAATAATTTTATTAAGAATTTTTGAAACGATTTAAAAAATTGTAAACAATTCGGAATTGATCGTTCCACATTCTGTTAGTGAACAATTGGGTTAAGAAATGGCTCGGAGGAACGAGATTTGAATCCAACAGAACAAAAAAAAAAATGACTATTTGGATGAACTTGACAAATTATATTTTTTGGAAGGGATTAACAAATTTGTAGATACATTGGACTATAGAAATAAGTTAGCGAATAGAGCTTAAAGGAGACTATGTTCAAAAGTAAGAATTCCTCTATGTTATCTAGTAGAATTCTTACTTCATATAAGCATATTCGCACATACACATACAAGTACATTTATATGAACTAAGTAACTACTTATTTACTTATATCCTACTAAAGTAACTTACAAGTGAACATAAGTAACTATTTCTTAGTTATAGTCTTTTGTATTATAACAAACTCTTAAGCTCATACTTTTTGCAGTTTTTCGTTTCTTTCTTAGTGGAATTTACTTTTTATTGTATTTCTTTTTTCTTTCATTTTATTTGTTACTAAATTTCATCGACTCTTGATGCTTCTCTGATTGTTTGTTTGGTATTTTTATTAACTTGTCTTAAGCACAAGTGAATTTAAAAGCATGTGCTTTGAGGGAAAAGTTTTGTTATTGTACCCTACACTATAGATAATACAATTTTTGTTTGTTTGTCATTGCGATTGTAGTTTTAACCAACATCGCACATATTTATCTTGACATACCAGTTGTTTTTCAACTTTCTTATTTCCGGTCCTATGCTATGTTTTTACAGAGCGTATTTAAAAAAAATTGGGAGCTTCAAGGTCAACAAAAACTAATAATAATTATTTAAATTTATCAAAAATGTATGCTCCCTTATCACTTAAAACTTTTTGTTTTGCTTTCTGTATGACTACACATTTTCTATTACATTAAAATCTGGACTTTGGGGATGCCAATCCAGAGTTTAAAAACCAGCCTCTGTTAGAAATTTTGTGATCACTTTACTCGTATGACATGGAGCTTTATCCTGTTGGAAAGTGAACGCTTCTTCTATCTATCTATCGCCGGAGGGAAATGCATATTCATTCAATACTCTTAAATATTGATGTTGGTTCACGGAAAAGTCAACAGGAACCATGTTCCCTACTCCTCTACATAAATATATTCCCAGGACATAACTCTCTCCATATCTTACTTTAGGCCTACAGGTGCACTATCATCACTCAAAATAGTTTTTCTCAGATTAAATAAAAAAATCCCTTAAAATATTGCACCTGTATGCCAGAAAATAAGCCATGGAGGTGGAAGCGTTATGTTCTGGGGATTCATTTCATGTAGTCAAGTAGGGAACATGGTTCTTGCTGACGAACTTCGATGAGCCAACATCAATATTTAAGAGTATTGAATGAAAAAGAATTTTCCTTCGTCGAAAGATTGGATAAAGCTCCATGTCATAAAAGCAAAATGTTCAAATAAATACTAAAGGAGGATACATTTTTGATTAATTTAAATAATTATTATTAATTTCTGTTGACCTTGATGTTCCCAATTTTTTTTAACACTCTCTGTACAAACATGTCAAAATACTTATGCCCAATCTTGAAATTTCCTTTTGTTAAAATTAAACAAGTAAGAGTGGTATATTCGGCTTTGCCGAATCTTGGATACCCTTCACCAATGGTGTTCCAAAAGTACTTAATGTAATTCGTAGCAATATTTGGTTATACCAGTATTATATGCAAAGAGTCTTTAAAATTAAGAGTCGGAAAACGAAAACCTTTTCGGTGGCGTCATCATCTAGAATAGTTATGCACCCAAAGGTAAGGTTGGGCAGGTGGCTGATGTCTAGGGAAGCTTCACTTGGGTTCTAAAGTGGTCCCTTTGTGAAAGATAATGATTACTAGACTACAAGTAGAGAATGCATATTTAATCCAGCCAGTAGCTTCGAAATAAAATAGACACATATTTTACGAACATTTAATAAAGTTCGATAGACCAGATAAACCATGCAGAAAAGATGCTTCAAAATGTAGATGCCCTTAGATTTGCAATAGCACATCGATTTGATGAAGTTTAAGTATTCTGACATGCAACCCAAAAACGCTGTGCCCAGTGAGGGTTGTGCACTTTAATTCGTACGAATTATCCAACTAGTAAAAGTTCTTGATTAGTTATGTAAAACTCTGAAGTTAGCGGACTGATTTAGGTCAAAGCTTTAACAATGATTGTCAATGTATACAAGCCTTAAAATTAAAGGGTATACACTCTTAGTTTTAGATACATACGTGAAATATATAGCTTTTGAATGGATGGTTATCAGCTTTGTCGGAAAAGTTTACTTATTAATTTGAAGTTAGTTAATTAATTAAAATGAACACTTCATCAATTATATTTGGGATGTATAGTTCTTTCGATCTGTCCGATGGATGTTTGGAAAGTTTTGCTCTAGTTCTTTGTGCAATTTTAATGTGATTTAATTTATCAGCATTAAATCGATTCCCGGTCGGGTTTATATGGGAGATTTCACTAAATGTGAATAGAGCTCGCCCATTTTCAATATCGAACTTTTCAAGAGATCAGAAATACTTTTGTCAAATGTTGTCCCTCTAGAAAGTTTATTTTAGGCGCTATTGTCCTGAATATCAATATTGTACAACGTCTTTATACTAAATGTCATCATCGTATCTGTTATAATTTGTCATTTATTAGCTACTAAGAGATTGCCTTAGGCGAAGTTATACGGGATCAATTGTCAAACGTGAACGGATTTCTCCCAATTGCAAATAAAAAAATTTAAATTTTTGTTGATATGTGAGATACTTACATACATATGTAGGTTTTGAACGGATATCATGTAATTAGCTGCATTTTTGTACTTCCTAGGAAGATTACCTATAATTTGATATATAATACATTCTCAAATGTTATCATAATGTTCAAAAGTCAGACACAAAATTAAGATAAATGCAGTGTGTCTGTCTGCTAAAACCAGATTTGTGGAGCTCCTGAATTGTCGCACTCTGAATTTCAACATTGTCGATCAAAACACCATCGCTTAAACGCTAAATTATATCTACCACAAATTACAGAATGCATCAGGATTTAGATAATCCCCTGCGAAGGACGCTATAAAACTTCATCAAAATAAACATCTGAGATATCGACAAAACAGGAGCTCCAAAAACTTGACTACAACAGAAAAAAGGACAGACAGGTAGACGGACGGACATGTAGACGGACGGACAAACAAACAGACGGACGGACAGACGGACGGAGGTCGCGAAATCGATTCTTGTGCCGATTCTGAGTTGATCGGTACAATTTGAATGGCATTCATAATCAGATTTGTGGAGTATATATATCAGATTTTAGAAAATCCTTCCATAAAGAACGATGTCAAATTTCATCACAATCGGTCCATAAGCACCTGAGATATCGCTGAAACAATACTTACAAAATGTAAACAAAATTTCTTAGACACGTACTTTGGGCAATTTGCTGTACATCAAATGTAGTGTTATGGCGATATCTCAATTGTTTATAGACCGCTTTTGATAAAATTTAATAACGTGCTTGGTGGGGGAATTTCCTAAAATCTGATATAAAATTTATGTAGGTCCGTACTAAAGGAGGATAGTTTTTACTATTTCTGCATTTAATTTTTTCAACAAACATTCTCTAATGTGTACTTTGTGCAATTTGCGATACATCAAATTCAGTGTTTTAGCGATATATCAGTTGTTTATGGACCGATTTTGATAAAATTTTACAGAGTGCTTTGGGAAAATATTTCCTACAATCTGATATATAACATATTATCACATGTACACCAGGAGTATCTTTTTTCTCTTGTTATTTAAAAGTGTGTTTCAATCAAAAATTTTAAAATTTTCGTCTAATTTTTGGTATTTTTTCGATATTTTCGGTGTTTATAAACCGATTTTAATGAAATTTAATAGCGTTCATTGCGGGAGAATTTCCTAAAATCTGATATAGAATTTATGTAAGTCCATCCTCCAGGGGCTTCAGAAACTTGATTTCAACAGACAGACAGACGGACAGACAGACAGACAGACAGACAGACAGACAGACAGACAGACAGACAGACGGACATCGCTTAATCGATTCTCCTCCCGATTCTGAGTCGATCGGTATAATTTTTATGGGGTCTACGATCACTAATAAAAAAATTACAAACGGAATCACAAACTTATAATACCCTTTCACCTATTGGTGAAGGGTATAAATTTCTAAAACGGTAACGCTGTCGCGATAACACGTACTTTGTCAAGGCTCCTAATTTTTCTAATTAATTTCAACGAATTAACTTCCCTATAAACTTGAAATATTAACTAAAAGATATTTGTGTTTTGTGTTGACAAATTTGTGTATTATTTAAACATAAACTTTGAATTTGTGCGTTTAAATTTATTTCCAAAACAAGTTTTTAATTTAATGAACCTAACATTAAAAATTCACCAACAATAAAAGCAAAAACAAAATCTACTGAAACAAATAATAATAAAATAACAACAATAATCAAAACCCGCACATTTAGCCAGCTGTTACAGTCCTAAAATCAGCTGTTTCACACAGTTTTAAAGTCACTGCTTTTGCTTCTTATTTTCCGAATAAATTTTTTCCGTTAATTCAAATCCTTTAAACTCATTAATACTCAGGTTGATTTGAATAAGGTAAAAAAAAAAAAATAAAAATTTTTCAATATGCTGTGCACTAAACCAAAATGCAGAAACAAGTCTGAAGATGCTATGGTGGTGTGTTGGATTTGTGACTCAATTTTTCATGCTAAATGCGTTGATCTCTCTCCTAGAACTGCTGACAATCTTCAAGAGGATAAAGGCTTAAGATGGTGTTGTAAGAAATGTTTGGCTTTTGATATTGAATTTTATTCCTTCATCAAAAAAAAAAAAAATACTCGTGATGACTTAAATGATTTAAATAACGATCTCATTAGTTTTTTGAATAAATTCTCTAAATATAAAGAATTGTTTGAAAAAGCACCATTCTCCCCTAAAAGGAAAAAGACGGCTGCTGCATCCAACTCTCACCGTTTCCCAATAACACCTGTTATTCCTGCCGTTAATTCCCCTAACACGCAATTTTTTTCACCGATAGCTGAACAACTGACACATACGCACGTCACCAATTATCCATTGAAATCCGTTGATTCATCCTCAATTGAACCGATCGCTACTGTATCTGAAAAAACATTGCCTTCTACATATACTACGCACGCCTCCAACGATCCTTTGCCACCCCCGAAAACTCAACATGTGGAAAAACAACTGATTTTCACAACCAACAAGAGTCAGCCGTCTGATTTTCCTACAAAACGTAACGAATTTTCTACTTCTGGTTCTAATAACAACTCTGGCAATCCTGTTTATCTAAAAGTAGTACCACCAAAGAAAACTATATTTGCTGCACGTTTTTCATCTGATACCACAACTGATGCCATTAAACAATACATTTGCAATAAGCTCGGTTATGAAATTGACATAAGTGTTTATAAATTTAATTATTCTGAAAGAAGAAATAAATCTTCTTTTAAGATTATTGTCCCGGAAGAGAACTTTGAGAAAATTGTAAATTTAAACTTTTGGCCACCTAAAGCGATTATACGTGAATACGAATATAGAAGTTCAGCTCATTCTGATATTGCTTATTTACCTTCCCAACTCAATATTTCAAAAAACTAAAAGCCTCGTTGACACAAAATTCCATAAATATAGGGTATCAAAATGTCCGTGGTTTGAACACAAAATTATCTGCACTCTATGCTAATAGTTTTGAATTTTCTTATCACATTATTGCCTTCACTGAAACATGGTTGAACAACAGAAAAAATATATTTAATTGTGAAATTTTATGCCCAAGATATCAGATATTTAGATTTGATCGACTACATAAGCCTGGTGGTGGCGTTCTTATTGCAGTGCTTGATTATTTTCCTTGCGAATGTATAAATCTTCCATTAAGTGATGACATTGAATTTATTGCTATCAAAGTTAAGCTACACAACTCATACCTTTACATAACATGCTCCTATATTCCTCCAAAATCATCAATGAACATCTACAACAACCACATTCTTGCTATTAAACACGTTTTTGAGCAATGTAAACAATCCGATTTGTTTATGGCACTTGGAGATTTCAATCTCCCTAACATATCGTGGAATGCACTTGAAGAATTTAACTCTCTAATTCCATCGGAAAAAAACGAATTTATCCACTCTCTTCTTTCCCAAGGCCTCTTTCAAATAAATCATATCAGTAATATGTACGGCAATCTTCTTGATCTTGTTTTTGTTAACCAACCGTTGGATATACAGTTAAGCAATTCACCTCCAATAACTCAACCTGAAGACCGTTACCATCCTACGATACAATTAGAAATGTTCAACTCTACTTCTACCTCTAATATGGAATCAAATAATATTCAACATGAAATTTTTTGTTTTTCCCGTGCTGACTACACTAAGTTAAATTACCTTTTATCAAAAATAAACTGGAATACCATTATCTTTGGAGATAATCTCGACAATATTGTCTCAAACTTTTATGCTGTACTCTACCACTGCATTTCGGAAGCTGTTCCTAAAGTAAAGATCCGTGAAAACAATGGCCCCCCATGGAATAATAGATCTTTATCTCATATAAAGAATAGGAAAAGCAAGCTTTATAAGAAATATAAAAAATCTGGATCAATTATTGATTTCAAAAATTATTGTGTTATTCGATCTGAATTTAATAACGCTAACACATTGGCTTATAAAAACTATTTATCTCGTATACAACGACAAATTAAAACAAATCCAAAGATTTTCTTCAAATTTATAAATTCAAAGCGTCGTGTAAATTCTTACCCCAAATCTCTCAAATATGGATCCCGCAGTGCAGATGATGATGAATCGATAAGTAACCTATTTGCTGAATTCTTTTCAACAACGTATTCTAAAAATATATATGATAATCGAACTGCTTATCCCTACAACATTTCCTGTTCTTCAGGAATTAATTTGCCAATTATTACTAAGAATACTGTTTTTTCAAATTTAATATCACTCCAATGTAATTTTAATCCTGGTCCTGATGGGATACCGACTTGTGTTTTAAAAAAATGTGCTGAAAATTTATGTGGCCCACTTACAGCTATCTTTAATAAATCTCTTGAACTTGGTCATCTACCGTCTGAATGGAAAAAATCTTATATAACGCCCTTGTTTAAAAGTGGAAGTAGATCTGAAGTATCAAACTACAGAGGCATTGCCAAGCTGAACTCAATTCCAAAGCTTTTAGAAAAAATCGTAACAGATAATTTATCTCATCAAGTTTCATCAATATTAACTCCATGTCAACATGGTTTCCGCAAATCTCGTTCTACGGCTACTAACATCTTAGAGCTCACATCTGTTGTAATTGATGGATTTATAAATAACAAACAAACCGACGTAATTTATACTGACTTTAGTAAAGCGTTCGATCGAGTAAATCACAACATTTTACTGTATAAATTATCACATATGGGATTTTCAAATATTGCAATACGCTGGATTGCTTCATATCTGTCAAATAGAACTCAACAAGTGAAATTCAAAAATTATACATCTAAAACTATACCCGTTCTCTCCGGAGTTCCCCAAGGTAGTCATCTTGGTCCTTTGTTATTTATATTATTTGTCAATGATCTTCCAACTTGTATCCAGCACTCTGATGTTCTTATGTACGCTGATGATGTTAAGCTGTTTAGTTCTTTTAATAAAATTGAATGCCAGTTATCTTTGCAAAAGGACCTTAAACTTTTCTCGCAATGGTGCACTATTAACTCACTGGATCTTAATATAAAAAAATGTAAACAAATCTCTTTTTTCCGCTCAGTTGAACTTAATACAAACTATCATCTTAAAGAAATTTTACTAGAAAAGGTTTCCAATATTATTGATCTTGGCATTTTATTAGATCAAAAGCTTACATTTCACGACCATATAAATATGATAGTTAATAAAGCTAACAGTATACTTGGTTTTATGAAACGCTGGGCTAAGGAATTTTCAGACCCTTATATTACAAAACAATTATACACATCTCTTGTTCGTCCCATCCTTGAATACGGATCAGTTATATGGGACCCATGTTTTGTTACTGACATCAGCTGCATTGAATCTGTTCAAAAGCAGTTCTTGTTATTTTGTCTGAGAGGACTTGGCTGGAATTCATATGTACTACCTTCGTATGAAAGCAGATTAGCTCTCATTAAATTACCCACGTTAAAAAGCAGAAGAACAATGCTTAGTATTTCATTCCTTTTGGGTTTACTACGTGGTGAAGTCGACTCTGAATATCTTGTTGGTAGGATTAATATCAACGTTCCTTTTAGACCAACTAGAAACTTCCAATTAATAAACTTAAAATATCATCGCACAGATTACGCTAATAATGAGCCATTTCGTAAAATATGCTTAAAATTCAACAACCTTTATCATATTATTGATTTATCTGAAAGCACCAATGTTTTAAAAAGAAAAATAATTTTGTATTTAAACTCATAACTAAGTTAAACTCTTGAATTATATCTGTTTTTGCAATTTTAGTCTGTAAGGATTTTGTAATCTATAGACCTAATAAATAAATAAATAAATAAATAAATAAAAAAAAATTGTACAAAATATTTAAAATGTGAAAGGTCTTTTGTTTTTTAATAAATTACAATATTTTTTTACTATTTTCAATATTTTAAATTGCATATAAAACCGAAAATAAAGAAAGAAGAAAAACAATTGGAATGTCAAAATAAATATACCTACCAGTGTATACAAAAATACTGTTTAGCGAAAATGTTTAGTTAAAATTAAACTTTTTTAAAAATGGTTACGTTTTGGTACGATCGATTGTTTTTAAAAAATTTTTGTAAAGAATTGATCAGAGTTTTTCGATATGTAGAAACTTTATTGTTATCTCAATTTAAAACAATGGAATTGTTACGTGTTGGTAGGAACGTCTACATTCGTCTCAGATACAAGTATTTATTACTTAACTCTTATAAAAACTATTACTCTTCTCGGGTTCTCGGGATATACTATTTTTTTTTGTTTCTTCACAAAGAACCTGTAATTAATCAATTTATAAAACATCCTCACAAGTTGCTTAAAGGTGGTTAAGAGTACAAGAAATACGACATTAAATCATTATTCTTCTAATATGAATACATCATATTCATATTAGATTCTTTTTACAAAAATTTCTATTTTACGCCCGAATCGATCAAACATCAGTGACTTCTAGGTGAAATAAAATGGATTGCCTGCAAAATAAGACAACTTCAAAATTTAGTTTGGAACATTTTTCCATATGGTAGAAAGCTTTCCAATAAGATACAGAAATATAAGCCCGATTGAAATATTTTCGAGTTTTTCGGAATTAAGTTTATATGTCTGTTCCCGTACTCTAACGACACTACCCAAAACAGTCCGAAGTTGTCAGAAATTACTCAAAAAACAACAATTTGTATTGAAAATTTTGTACGGGAACACGTTGGAGTAAGTTTGGGTTGTTTCGTTAGAGTACGGGAACAAACCTAATATGTATGATGAGTGAACATATGATTTCTTAAACTCTGAAATAATAATAACTGGAGGTTTGAATAATTATGACATTTAACAGAGGATCGATAGGAAACAGTAAATTTGTCACACTTTCAAAGATCTATCCCAGTAAAACTTTTCATTACCAAATAATGAGTTAAACAGTTAAACTATTGAACACTAACTACTTACTCATTCGCTGTTTAAGTCATTACATTAACATGGGGATGTCATTGGAGGCAAGTACTTACCAATTGCAGAAAAGTAATGACTTGGGTAAGAAATTTGAAAGCAACAACAGCAACAACTTTTTTGTTGTTGTTTTATTAAAAACATAAATTTTTTTTTATGATCCCATGGGGGCTCGAACCCAGACCCTCCGACTGCTAGGCAGAGACTCTTCCACTGAGCTACTTCATATGTTGAAAACTTAGCAGTTTATAATTAATATAAACAATTTTTATTTTTAGATCCAAAATCATGTGAAAATAACTTTGTTTTTCCTTGCTTTTTTTGCTTTGTTGTAATTTTTGGAAAAATATTTTTATACGATTTTTTGTAATTATTTTAAAACTTTTTCAAAATTATTTTAAAACTTAAACAATTTAAATCTTCCCAGCAAAACTTTGGTAATGGCAAGTACTCTGTTAACTGGTTACCTTGTAATGACTACAACATACCCTCCAAATAACTAATAAGTTATTACTGAAGTACTTATTTGTAATTAAGATGGTAATTTAAAATGAATGGCCCCGGTTCGAATCCCACCAAGACCAACAATTTTTTTTTAATTTTTTTTTTATTAAAAGAGTTTTTAAATGATTTTTGAATTTTAAGAACTTAAGTATTACCTTCTGTAAAAAAAAATTTTGGAAAACTAACTCACGGTAATGAAAAAATACCATCATTAGTCAATTTTGGTTATGTAGGGGATACCAGTTCTGATTGGTCTTAACTTGGTAAGCCCAACTTATCTGGGTCATCCTTCATCTCAACTGTGGACACTGACCTTCTCGTGGTATCACCCAGGGAACTAGTTTAACACCCCTTAACCCGAAACTTCCGTGGAAAGACCAAGTAGAGGAACAATTTTCAAAGCTTGGCCTATAAAATTGTAGAATATTCGCACAACATCGAAGTCCATGGAATTCCAAAATATGCTCGGACTTTGACCTTAACAGGTTGTAACTATAGGCCTTTTAAGTAAGTAAGAGTCAATGTTATATAACCAAAAAGGAAGATTTAAACTATTTAGGTTTTAAAATAATTAAAAAAACTTCTTTATTTTTTAATAAATGCTTTAAACATTTACAAAAAATCGTATAGAAATATTTTTCTAAAAATTACAATAAAGCAAAAAAAGCTGTGAAAAACAAAGTTATTGTCACTTGATTTTGGATCTAAAAATAAAAATTGTATATATTAATTATAAGCTGCTAAGTTTTCAACATATGAAGTAGCTCAGTGGAAGAGTCTCCGCCTAGCAGTCGTAGGGGTCTGGGTTCGAGTCACCATGAGGTCATAAAAAAAAATTTGTATTTCGTTTAAAAATATAATTTTTTTAAATAAAACAACAACAAAAAAAGTTGTTGTTGTTGTTGTTTTTCAATTGCTTACCCAAGTCATTACTTTTCTGCAATTGATAAGTACTTGCCTCTAATGACATCCCCATGTTAATGTAATGACTTAAACAGTGAATGTGTAAGTAGTTCGTGTTCAATAGTTTAGCTGTTTAACTCATTACTTGGAAATGAAAAGTTTTGCTGGGTTCTTTTTTGTATAAGTTTTTACATAAGGTTGACTCCTACTTACTTAAATGTTACAACCTGTTAAGGTCAAAGTCCGAGCATATTTGAGAATTCCATGGATTTCGATCTTGTGCGAATATTCTCCAATTTTATAGGCCAAGCTTTGAAAAATGTTCCTCTACTTGGTCTTTCTATCGAAGTTTCGGACATCCACCTCTAATATTAGGTAGTGGGACATTTCAATTCTAATTTTATCCTCTTCATTGTATTTTTTTTCAAGAGAGGGTTACTGGCCCGTAATCCTAACCCATTTTTATCAATATTATGGAACAACTCTCGGAACATGTTGACTCACAATATTAATGGGTATTAAACTAGCTCCCCGGGTGATACCATGGGCAGGTGTATGTCCACAGTTTTCAAATAGATCGGGGAAATCTCGAATGTAGATTTTGCCTTATTAATACGAAGTTTTGCATAAGCCCTAGGCAGCATATAAAATTTCATCAAAATCGGTTTACATTTAGTCATAGCTCCCATACAAAAAACTTACGGAAACAGCCAAAATTTTACTTGAAATACACTTAAGTGCCAATAATTCTAAAACACCATTTGACCATAGTTCCCATATAAAAAACTTACGGAAACACAAAAATACAAAAAGAAAAGACGGTTTATGTCCGTCTTTCCGTCAGAGAAAAGTGCGATAGCTCCTTAACTACAAGAGCTAGAGAGACAAAATTTAGCAAAAGTATTTTCGATATGTTATAGAAATTATGTGCTGAAAATGGGTGAAATTGGTTCACATTTAGTTAGAGATCCACATTTATCGAATAAAATTGTAAAATCTATGACTACTAAATTTAGAACAGAGAAGTTTTATGCAACTTTCAGTCAGTATGTCAAATTTTATAGGAATCGGTCCATTTTTGACCATAGCTTTCATATAAAAACCGCTCCCGGTAACCACTAAAATGCCACAAATGCTAGTTAAAAGCTATTTAATTATAAACTATGTTAGCTATGGTCACTAAATTTTGCACGAATAAACTTTATATTAATACCAGCCAGTATATTAAATTTTGTAAGAATCTGTCAACATTTGGCTATAGTTCTTATATATATATATTTTGAGATCTTAAGAACTTATTGAAAATACCAAAAGCTTCTACTGCAACCGCTTTTTGAAATCATACTCCCTTGGTATAGGAAAGTTTCAATCTCGTCAATATATTACCTAATAAGATAAAGTTTGGACTCATTAAGTGAATAAATTCAATGACATAGTTTTCTTAATATTAATTTGAGGTCTAGCCAAAGCAGCACTTTAGGCAAAAGCTTGGTTGTTTGACTGTATCTAGAGAAACGGTGAGAAAAACAACATAGGTCATCAGCGAAATTGAGACCATCTAATCCATCATAAAGACCAAAGGAGGTATTATGTTGTCCAGACATCGAGTGACTCAATACAACATCAAGAACTATATTGAATATCAGTGAAGGCAGCACACATTTTTCCTTAAAACTAATGGCTTTGATTTGTGAACCTTCATGAAGTATACACCAGAAAACATTGTTGTAAAGCTTCTTGATGTATCGTACAATCTTTTCGGGGACTCTTTAAACCTTAAAGCTTTCGCGCTTTCGAAGTCTATAATAAAAAGGTCAAAGGGGGGATGACCATTCAATTGACTGCCATTCAGTTGACAATAACACTTTCGCTATTCATCTACATTATGTCGATGTAATGGCTTAAACTTGAAATGGGCAAGTAGTTCGCATTCAATTTTTTAAGTATTTATCTCATTTTTTGGTAATAAAAATTTTTGTTGCGCTAGAGTTGTTCGGATTGACCGACTGTATATTTTTCTTTGTTTGCCTCCATCCGTTTCTGTAAGGAAATATACTTATATTTACTAAGAATATTTATTGGAAACAATTGGTTTTATTTTGTATGATTATGTGAATCAGACAGCTGGTGTTGAGAAATTATAAATTTTCAGTGAAATTGCCAATTTCGATTAGATATGCTTTTAAGATTAAGTAAATAGCAAATTTTGTAAATATTTTAGATAACAAATTCTAATAACAATTTAACAAAATATGCTCGAATTTATCAAATTTAGCATCATTTCCCCCATTTCTAAAATTTCATGGTCAAAATCCATCCGTTTTTTACACTTCCCTAACACCGACTGTATATATGTAGCAGACGTTTACACCTAAGTATTACTTTGGAGTTACTTAATGTTTGCAATAAATGGAAAAACTTGACCATTTTCTTCAATCTTGATTCCCCTGTTAAGAGAATTTTTATGTTTGTTACTTTTTCCTAAGTTTGTTTTATATTTCATTTTTATATTACTTTTAGCTTTTCTTTTCCGAACAATTGTCTTAATCCCCTCGTGATATTGCACAAGTTTCTTTCATTTTGTGTTTCTCTTATTAGAAGTGATTAGAGCTTTTAATACTATTTCGCTTCTTATCTCTATCTTCTGCCACAAAATGCATTTAGCTTAAGAAGATTCGAACAATATCAAGAGGAGTTGATTTTTTAGAGAAAATTGAAAGAAAAACTACTTGGTATGAAAAACTTAAGTAATATTAGTTAACTTCTGGGGGAAAGGGATAAAAAGTGCAACAAAGTTCTTGGTACTATTCATTTAGTTGCTATTTTGTGGCTTTAGTTACATAGAAATTAAAACAGAAAATAATAATAGAAAACTAAAGGGAAAATTTTGTTGTTTAGAGTGAATGTGAACTAAATGAATAGAGGGGCAAATTAAAAGTTGTTGAGGAATGATCCATAAAATCAACGATTTGGGTAAAATTTTATTGGAAATCAAAGGGTTGATATTTTCAATAATAAAATAAAACGAGTTTAATGAAAGAAACATATAGAAAGAGTCATAAAAGGTCAAATATGCTTTTCTAAATTTTTAGAGTCAGATTTGAAAAATTTTGCTGCAACTTCTATCGATTTCAGGTAAATTTAATTTTAATCTTTTCATATAAAAGTTAAAAAAAAACTGATTTTTTATCGGATTTTGAAATTTCAAATGTATGCTCTTCTATATTTTCAAGTAAAAAAATTCAAAGATAATTGATATTAGTTGAGTTTCATAAAAAATGTTCAAATGACTAGAGGTCGGCACAAAGAACAAAAAAATCGTCTGCAGAGTTGCCGTTTTTTATACTTTTAACTAAAACAGGTATTTTTATACCCACCACCAAAAAGAATGGGGGTATATTGAGGTTGTCATTCCGTTTGTATTTTAGTTAATATTGACTTACAAATCAAACGCGATGCATACATATTCTGAATCCTTATGAAATTCTAAGACAATTGAGCGATGTTCGTCCGTCCGTTTGTCTGTCTGTCTGAGAAAGCACGATAACGCCTAAACGAAAGGAGGTAGTTCACTGAAGCTTCTTCTCCTTCTGTTATCCTTGACTCCCAGTGGAACATAGGGCCACTGAAGCTTGGCAAAGATATTCTTCATTTCTGGGAAATGGTATTGAAATTGACCATAACCCCCGTATAACCTCGTCTAGGCTAATAGCTTATTTGCTAATAAATGACAAATTATAATAGGTATGATGATAAAATTTATTATATATAAGTTATATGTAAGCGCTAGGCAGCACATAAAATTTCATCGAAATCGTTTCACATATAACCATAGCTCCCATACAAAATACTTACTGGAACAGCCTAAAATCTGCATAAAATACTCTTAAATGCCAATAAACGAAAAACTATAATAACTATGGCTATTTGGCACAAGAAATTCTGCCAGTGTGGCAAATTTTTTTGTAATCGGTCACCATTTGACCATAGCTCCTACATAAAAAGCTTATGGAAACATAAAAATACAAAAAGAAACGGGGTTTATATTCGTCTGTTCGTCAGGTAAAAGCGCGTTAGCGCCTTAACGAAAAGAGCTATAGGGACAAAATTCTACAAAAGTATTTTCGATATCTTGAAAATATTGTGTTTTAAAAATAAGCAAAATCAGTTCACATTTAGTAAGAGCACCCGTATAACGCCGCTCCGGGATCAGAGACAACTTTTCTAACAAAAATGTTTCTATAGGACATTAAATAAAATAAAAATTTTTCTATAGAAAACTTTTAAATACAAAATTTTTCAATAAAAAATTTGTTTATGTTTTTTTATAGAAATTTTTTTTATGAAAAATTTTTCTAAGAAAAATTTTTATCAAAAATTTTTCTATAGAAAATTTTTTTATCAAAAATCTTTCCATAGAAAATTTATCAAAAATTTTTCATAGAAAATTTTTTTTTATAAAATAATTTTCTAAGAAAATTTTTTTATCACAAATTTTTCTATAGAAAATTTTTTTATCATTAATTTTTCCATAGAAAACTTTTTAATCAAAAATTTTTCTATAGAAAATTTTTTATCAAAAATTTTTCTATAGAAAATTTTTTATCAAAAATTTTTCTATAGAAAATTTTTTTATCAAAAATTTTTTTTACAGAAAAAATGTTCGTCAAAAATTTTTCTAAACAATGTTTCTATATGAAAATTTTTTTTATCAAAAATTTTCATATAGAAACATTTTTTATTAAAAATTTTCATAAATTTTTTAAAGAAAATTTTTTTACCTAAAGAAAATTTACCAAATGTTTTTCTGTAGCAAATTTATCTAAAAATTTTCTATAGAAGATTTTTTTTAACAAAAATTTTTCTACAAAAAATTTTTTCCATCAAAAATTTTTCTATAGAAAATTTTCATATAAAAATTTTTTTTATTAATAATTTTCATAAATTTTCTCAAGAAAATTTTTTTTATTAAATGTTTTTCTATACAAACTTTATTAAACATTTTTCTGTAGAAAATTTATCAAAAATTTTTCTATTATAAAAAAATTTTTCTATAGAATATTTTCTTTTATATAGAAAATTTATCAAAAATTTTTCATAGATAATTTTTTTTATCTAAAATTTTTCTAAAAAAATTTTTTTTCTAAAATTTTTCTATAGAAAATTTATTAAAAATTTTTTTATAGAAAATTTATCAAAAATTTTTTTATAGAAAATTTATCAAAAATTTTTCTATAGAAAATTTATCAAAAATTTTTCCATAGAAAATTTATCAAAAATTTTTCTATAGAAAATTTATCAAAAATTTTTATATAGAAAAATTTTTTTATCAAAATTTTTTTAATGGAAAATTTATAAAAAAATTTTCTATAAATTATTTTCTTATCAAAAATTGTTCCACAGAATTTTTTTTTTTTAATTTTTCTATAGAAAATTTATCAAAAATTTTTCTATAGAAAATTTATCAAAAATTTTTCTATAGAAAATTTATCAAAAATTTTTCTATAGAAAATTTATCAAAAATTTTTCTATAGAAAATTTATCAAAAATTTTTCTATAGAAAATTTATCAAAAATTTTTCTATAGAAAATTTTATTATCAAAAAATTTTATATAGAAAAATTTTTTTATCAAACATTTTTCTACATTAAATTTTTTTATCAAAAATTTTTCAATAGAAAATTTATCAAAAATTTTTCTAAATTTATCAAAAATTTTTTTATCAAAAATTTTTCTACAGAAAATTTTTTTATCAAAAATTTTTCTACAGAAAATTTTTTTATCAAAAATTTTTCTACAGAAAATTTTTTTATCAAAAATTTTCTATAGAAAAAAAATTCTTTAGAAAATTGTTTATCTAAAATGTTCCTATACATTTTTTTTAACAAAAATTTTTCTATAGTATTTTTTTTATGAGAAATTTGTTGATACAAATGTTTTTTTTTTCAAAAATTTTTCTACAGAAAATTTTTCTATCAAATTTTTTTCTATAGAAAATTTATCAATTTTTTTTTATTTAAAGTTGTTTATAGAAGACTTTTTATCAAAATTTTTAAATAGAAAATTTTTTTATCAAAATTTTTTTTTTTAGAAAATTAGAAGAAAAATATTTTTATCAAAAATTTTTCTATTAGAAAATTTTTGTATCGAAAATATCTTAAAAAAATGTCTTTGTATCTAAAAAATATAAAAAAACTAAAATGGTTTAATATTCTAATTTATATCTGTTTCAAAAAATATTCCCAATTCGGTTACATTTATTTCAAACAATGCTTACAAAAATAAAAGTATCGTGGCAACAATGTTCGAGATTATATTTCTTTCCCGAACCATGTATTTTGGTTGCTATAAATTGGATTTAGATTTTGATTTTGTTTTTGTATTTCATTTAACAAAGCCAACCGACTTTGCTATCATACAACAGCATTTATCATACTCATACTCATTTTCATGAGTTTCATAAATGATCGTGATATTTACTAAAATTACAGAAAGTCATCGGCTTCTGGTAGTATGTGCTGCCTACCCTGACCTACTATCATAACTTCATACTAATTTATTTCGACAGTAGAGTATAAGCAAATGTATTTAAATTTGTATAAATAAACTCATAAAATTTTGACACTTTTAATTACTTTTTCTTAATGTATTTTATTTAAAGAAAATTTCTGTTCATTAAAACTTTACGAAACACTAAAAGTCAAATATTTATTTGTATCTTTAGGCATTAAGATATTTTACAATTTTTTAAAAAGAAGAAAAGACATTAAAAATATAACACCCACAAACAATTGTTTTAACGATATTTCTCTTAATCTAATTTCTTTTTTACATTTTTTTCTATTTTGTTCTTAAATTATGATTTCTCGTTAAGCTACCCCTCCTCCAAAGCGCTTATAGACCCGGAGGTTGGCAATGATAATCTTGAGCTCCTTGAACTTTTTTAATGTATTTAATGTGTTTTTATTAATTTTTCTCTGAGAACTTTTGTTATCCTTGTTGAACTCACAACAAGGATAACAAAAGTTAAATGCATGTTCCATTTAAATTAAAACAGTAAAAAAAATTAAAAATAACAAAAATATTAGTTTTTTTCTAGTAAATTTTAATATGGCACGAAAATTGTAAAAAAGGAGGAAAATTGCTTGAAAATAAAAAAAAAGTTTTTAAAACAAAAGTCAAGTAAAGTTACTAAAAATAACAATAACAGGAAAAAACAACACATTCCGCACAATGAAACTTTCTTTAGGTTTTAAGAAAAAAAATTTTCACTTCTTTCAGCAAACAGAAATTATTGTACTTTTCTTTTAGTTTCTTTTTCTGTAATTGCTGTTTTTGTCACAAACATAAAAATTTTAACACCCTCTTCAGAAAATTTTTTGGGTATTAAAATATTATATAAAAGTTCGATTTTCTTGGATACTACTAGAGATTCAGCAAAGATGGTCTTAATCTGTAATGACAAAAAAAATTTCAATTTCTAACTTCGTACAAAAACTTGTTTTTTAAAATTGTTTATGTAAATATAAAAGCAAAATTTTCTTTAAAGAAATAAAGCCACTGTAGTCCAAATATGTGATCAATAAAAACTATTTAAAAATTCGTATTAAAAACGATTTTTTGTTTTAATTTTTAATAGAGCTATAAAAACTCGATTTTTCAGGAAACTACCACAGATAGAGCAAAATAAATTTCGTGGTATAAATCAGTTTCATGTGAAAATATAAAAGTTTGATTTTCTTGGAAACCACAAAAGATAGAGCAAAATTAGTCACAATCTGTAATCATTTTCTTGGAAACCAAAAAATATGTCAAAATTGTTTTCATAATTCATGCTAAAAACCTAATTTTTTTCCTTCTAAATGTTTTGGAAACATAAAAATTCGATTTTATTGAAAACAATAAGAGTTAGAGCAAAGCAAGTCAAAATTTGTGATCACAAAAAAATTGAATTTTTTCAAAAAATCGATTTTTATGTGGAAATATGAAAACTACAAGAGATGGAGCTTAATTAGTCGAAACTGCCGTCATCAAAAAATGTTCAAAATTCGTATAGAAATCAATCTTTTGATATGGAAATAACTAAAATTTTCTTGAAAACTAGAAGTGCTATAGAAAAAATATTCAGAATCTGTAACCGCTAAAAACATTTTGAAAATTTGTATCAGAAATAGATTTTTTGGAAAATTTGTATATAGAAAAATAAAATTTAGATTTTCGTGGAAATTTCTCTTTCATATAGAAAAACTCTTGGTCTCAATAAAAAACTTAAAATAAAAAATTTTAATTTCCAAAAATATCGATTCCTAGTAACTTTTCTGAAAAAGAAAATCTGTTTTCCAAAAATTTTTTACACCCAATTTTGATTCCAAAAAATTTTTCTATAAAGAAAATTCAGATCTTTGAAAACATTTCTAAACAAAAAATTTGAATGACAAAAAAATTGTAATCTCCTTAAAATTGTTCTCCAAAAATTTGTATAATCAAAAAAATTCCCGAAAATGTTGATCACTGATATTTTTCTATAGAAAATATTTTAACAAGATACATTTTTCTATTCTAAAAAGTTTTTTTTAAGGATCTTTCATTCCAAAAAAAAATGAATTTTAGTCATTTTTCGATTAAGAGAACTTTGTTCAACAAAAATTTTTATCTCCAAAAACTATTCTATAGAAAAAATTGAGATAAAAAAGAAATTTCTAAAGATACAATTTTGATGCCAAAAACTGTCAAAATTTTCCCCCGAAAAAAATGTTGATCTCTTATAATTTTCTATAAAAAAAAACATTTCGATAAGATATAGTAACAAATTTTTTTATACAAGAAATTTTCATTTTTTTAAGTTATGGATTTTCAATAATTTCTCTAGTGAAATAATTTTGTTCCCCAAAAATGTTTATCCCCAAAAATGTTTATCCCCAAAATTATTCTATAGAAAAAATTTAAATCCTCAAAAATATTTCTTAAGAAACAATTTTAATGCCAAAAATTTTTTAAATTTTTCAAAAAAAAATTTTGGTCATTAAAAAATATTTTTGATAACCAAAAATTTTTTGATGGCAAAATTTTCACCTCTAGAATTTTTCTATAGAAAAAATTTTAATAAGATAAATTTTTCTATAGTATTTTTTTTTTTTTATTCAAGAAATTTTTATTCCAAATATTATAGATTTTTAATAATTGTCCTCAAAAATTTTAAATTTTTCCACAAAAACTTTTCAATAGAAAAACTATCAACGTTTTATATTTTTCTAAAAAAATTAAAAGAAATTTTCATTCCCATTAATAGATTTTCAATAATTTTTTGTTTTAAAAAATATGTATCTCCAAAACTTTTTGATCCTCAAAAATTTTTCTATAGAAAATATTTAGATTCTTAAAAATGTTTCTAAAGAAAAAATGTTGATGCCATAAAATTTTACAATAGAAAAATTGTTGATGCCAAAAAAATATTTTATAAAAAAATTAAAAATCCTTGATATAAAAAGTTTTGATCCCTAAAATTTTCAATGAATTAATTTTTAACAGCAGAAAATTAAATTTTGATCTAAAAAATTTTTCTTAAAAAAAATTTGATAATGAAAATTTACTCAAGGAAAAATTTGGTAACCAAAAACTAATTTATGGGGAATATTTGATCCGTAAAAATGTTTCTTAAAAAAAATTTGCAAAAGTAACAATTTTTACAACAAAAAATATTTCTTTGGAAAAATTGTTGATAGCAAAAAAAAATTAAAAACTTAAGAAAAAATGATGCTTACCAAAAATAATTCTATAAAAGACATTTGATTCACAAAAGCGTTTTAAGATACCCAAAAATTAATAACCAAAAAAATGTTGATCTCCAAAAATTTGGCAATAAAAAATTTTGATCCGCAAAAAATTGAATCTCCTAAAATGTTTCTATAGAAAAAATTTGGTAAAAAAAAATGTTCTTATAAATTTTCGTGACCAAAAGTTATTCTATAGAAGAAACTTGATTACCAAAAATGTTTTAACAGATTGTTTTTTTTTTCGAAAGACAAAATAACAAGTAGAAAAAAATTTTTCTTAAGAAAAAAATTTTGATAACCAAAAATTATTTAAAAGAAAATTTTTTCAATAAAAGAATTGGATTTAAAAAAACTGTTCAATGAAAAGATTTTGATCCGCAAAAAATTTTCTAACAAAAATTTTGATCAGCAACAAAATTTCTATCAAACAAATTTCGATCTTAACAAATTTTTCTATTGAAAAAAAATTTTGGGAATAAAATATTTTTCTTTGCAAAAATACCAAAAATTGTTTTAAAGAAAAAATGATGATGCCCAAAAATTTTTCTATAAAATGAAGTGTTGATATCCAAAAGCTTTTCTCCACATAAAATTTTGATAAAGTTTTCATAAAATTAAAAATTTTGATTCTATAAATTTTCTTATAGAATAAAAATTTGATAGAGAAACAATTTCCAAACATTTTTTATAGAAATACCAAAAATTTTAATTTTGATGACAAAAAATTTTTCTAAAGAAAAAATTTTAATCTCTTAAAATGTTTTTATGTAAAAAATTTTATCCTCAAAAGTTTTCAGTAGAAATAAGTAAGAAAGTGCTATAGTCGGTCAAGCCCGACCAACGATACACAGTGGTTTACGGACGATTTTTTTTGGAAATAATTCTGTAACTTTTGAACGACTGGAGATATTTGAATGAAATTTGACATGGTGGTAGTCAAGGAGTATTTGAGTTGGTTTTTAAAAGCACTGGTCCATGAGGGGTCGGGAGAGTGATTGATGGACCTTCAAAGTTGGTCACCTCGGGTGTTCGATTTTTTTAAAAATTCGCCAAAAATCCATTTATGTATGGATTGAAAAGAAATTTTAAACTTAAGTTGTCCTTGAGAAGATCTACAAAAAATATGCTTAAATGTGTATGTTATCTCCTTTGGATTTCGAGATATTTGGGTAAAAAGGAATTTTTAGGTTGATTTTTTACCTCTTTTTTTAAGCTTTTTTTGATCTGGTGGACGCATCTGAGGACCAAAAATTTTTTAAGAATATTCTTTAAATTTGTAATAAAATTCTGAATAATTTTTGTGCAAGTTAGTTATAGAAATCTTCTTTTGTTTAAAAGTTAAAAATATTCAAAGTTGAAACTTACAAAAAATTTCGCTTTTTTTTTAGTTTTTCCCCAAAAGATAGCTATATTTTTTCACTAATAAAAAAATATTTTCTTAAGAAACATAAAAAGATTTTTAAAGTTTTTAAAAGAAAACATAATGAGAATGCGTATAAAACAAATTTCTTGCTAATTGGACTTTTGGTCCTCGCACATGTCCTCTCCAAAAAATGGCAATTTGTAAAAAAAAAAATTAGTTTAAACAAAAATTTCTCAAAAGGCAAAGCACCGATTTGAAAAAAATTATAATGTTCATATTTTCCAATATATCTGTTATTGATTAGAAAAGTTTTTTCTGAAACGCGCTGCAAATAGAGACAGTGTTGCCATATTTGTAAAAAAACTCATTTTTTGAAACACCTTTTTCCCCAGTTGGGAATTGGGGAATTTTTAAGTTAAAATTGGGAATTTTTTTTAGTCTATTGCTTTTACATCTTATTGGTCTACATTACTACAAAATTTCATTGTAATATCTTTATCCATGTCATTTCCACAGAATATCAAAGATTAAAAATATTTTCCTTAAAAAAGCAGAAAAACAATTTTTTTTTGTTTTACGATACAAAGTGTAAAAAAAGTAACGCACTTAAAAAAAACTTTTACTTAGTGCTAATCTCCTAGTCTTTCCCGATCTAATGATACTAAACATGTATATAAAGCATTAATACCGAGTCTTAAAAAACTCTGAAAACTTTGGCCCCCGTAGCATTTTTACACTGTTTATTTAAATATAAGTGATGAATTTGTGCATATAAAATTAATAATCATACTCAAATATTTCACTATAAGATGACAATGATCCTTCGATAACAAACAAATATTTTTTTATTTTTTTAAAGAAAATATCATGAGGATTTATGAAATATCAAAATGTAAATAATTTGTACTTATATTAAAAGGTGAAATACATTTTATTGAAGTATTTGTAGTTAAAGTTTAAACTTACAGTTTTTATTACATATTTATATAAAAGTAGTTATTTACTTAATTTTTATTTTCAGTAAAATAATCAGTACAATCTATTATATCAAGAACCTCTTCCAGGTGTTCGTTTTCAGAAGTTTTTGTATAACTGCTCCACCATTTCTTTCTTATCGTTGATAGAGCAGGATCAGAAGACAACAAGAGATAATTTATTAGATCCTGATTTTGCGATTTTCTTGAGCATTTTCTGGTATTAAATAGTTGGATATACTTGAAATCTGAATTCCGCGCTTCCTGGGCCTCTTCTGTCAGTTCACCAAGTGGGAGAAGATTTGATTCAATTATTTCACGACCATGTTGAAGGACTTTATGAACTGTTGGTGTAATTTCTTTCCAGTGATACAAATGTCGTATACGAGTTAACGCGTTGAGGGCATAGCAATGAAATTTTTCAGCATTTATTTGATATTTGCTATTTATTGCCGATAATATTACGTAACATTTACGAAGAACTTCCTCATCAATTCCAGTAATCTTTGAAGTTGTTTGTTGCGGGTGTAATGGGTTTTCAAAATATTCATACGTCCGTCTGTCCGTTTGCTTATTGATACGTCCGTCTGTCCGTTTGCTTATTGATACGTCCGTCCGTCCGTTTACTTATTCATACGTCCGTCAGTCCGTTTACTTATTCATACGTCCGTCCGTCCGTTTACTTATTGTTACGTCCGTCCGTCCGTTTGCTTATTGATATGTCCGTCCGTCCGTTTACTTATTGTTACGTCCGTCCGTCCGTTTACTTATTGTTACGTCCGTCCGTCCGTTTACTTATTGTTACGTCCGTCCGTCCGTTTGCTTATTGTTACGTCCGTCCGTCCGTTTGCTTATTGTTACGTCCGTCCGTCCGTTTTGATCCAAACAATTGTGGTTTGATTTCACGTGTAGTTCTTTTTGTTATTGTTTTTTTTTATAAATTTTATATTTTTTATCATCTTTATTATTTTTAATATTATTACAATAAAAAAGGTTTAAGTTCTTGTTAAGCTTAACAAGATGTAAGAAAACTACATTCGTCGTTGTATTTACCTCGTCAAAGCAGACTGCACCCTGACAACCAACTTTTCTATAATCATTTGATTTCAATTGATGACCACCTTTGGCGAGATTGTTGGCCTCCATTCGTTTTTCCATTTTTGCTTTTATATCACTAGCTAGGGTAAGGAAAGCCTCTTCAACATTAAAGCTGGTCTGGGTGGATGTTTCCATAAACTTGATGCCATATTCGACAGCCAATTGTTCACCACGTTCTCGGGAAACCTGTGTTTTCATTGAGTTGACACTTATTGCCCAAAAGCATTTTTTTAACCTCGGCCGATGCATTTTCCTCTATGTTACGTATCCCATTTTAATATTCTCAGGGGATTTCTCTGGAGTTGTATCATGGACTGGCATGGTGCCCATAGCGCCTCCATAATATGCGGTGGTAATTGTCTAAAACGCTCTTGGCCATTGTTAATTTTTCTATTGCTTTTCGTTTGTCCGCGTTGGTTTCTTTTTTTGTTTTACTTCTGTTTTCTGATAAAGTGTTTCTGTGTATCAGAAACTATTTTATTTTTTCTTTATGTAGCTAAAAAAGAATTTTAATTTTATTTGATGTTTTTTTCTTATTTCTTCTCTACTTTTGGTACGATAATTAAATGAAGTTCCTCCGCCATGTGTGTTTTAATGTCAAAAGAAAAGAATTACACACGATACAGTTGCCAGCACTGCGTGTGGAACGTATCTATTACATATGTGTGTGTAGTATGGCAATGATAATACAGAGGTGGGGAAATTTCATTGATGAATTGAGTCAGCACAGTAGGGCGGGAAAAACAAAAAAAAAGACGAATAAAAAGAACAAAAACTAAATTTAAATAAAAAAATGTAAAAAAAGATGGCTGTTAGGGCGGCAAAAGAATTGGAAAATTTGGGAAAATTGGAAAATTGGATTTTCACCACAGGGGAAAAGTGGAAATCTTTATAGGTTTTGGACATAAATTAATAAAATAAGAAATCAAAAGCAAACAAGTTGGTGGTGTGCACACAAGTCTTTTTTTTTAAATCTGTGGTTAAACACAAAAGTAAATATTTTTGAAATATAAAAAAAGTGAGAATAAATTAAATAATTTATTTAATTTTAAAGTAATTTTGTTTTGTTATTAGTTTTAATAGAGAATACTGGAGACAGTTCGCACAAACGGTGTTTCGTTAAAATATTATAAATAAAGAAAAAAAAACAAAAAAACGTAAGAATAAATTTTGTTAAAGAATTTATTTTGTGCAATGCATTTAAGTGAATATTTTTTGTATTAACCAAATCATTTAGCTGGCTAAGACGATCTATCCTTTGGGCCTATAATTTTAAAGGCGGAATCCTCAAATAACTGGATGAAATATTTGATGCCACCACAAAACCAATAAGCCTTAGCCAGGTAACACTTTTTTTCGATTTCGTAAGAGTGATACTGATAGATACTGAAGAATCACCATTTTGTGTCTAGGCCAATAAAACAGGCCAAATTAAAAATTTGTTAAAAAAAAGAAAAACTATTAAAAACAATTTAAAAAATATAAATATATAAAAAAAAAAAAAAAGAATATAAAAAAAAAGGAATATAAAAAAAAAAATCTATAAAAATCTATAAAAATAACAAGAAAAATAGCATAAAATTAAAATATAAAAGAATTTCAAAACTTTAAATTTAGTTAATTTTAGTTTAAGTAATTTCTTTTTAAATTTGTTAGTTCGTTACTTTTTATTTGTTTACATTCTTGTTAATTATTTATTTCAGTTATAAGTTAGGACATAGTTTTTTTTATTTGCGTTATTTTTCAATTTTGTCTTTAATCTATTACGATAGATAAACCGGAAATTAAGTTTAAATCAAATGAAATAATCGCGTTTAGTTTGATTTGAAAGAATAAATAGTGAAAATATTGAATATTAGCCTTAGGGAGCTCTCTCAGGGTATTTGTATTAGTTCGTTATAAGTTTTATTTAACAGAAAAGGAATATTTGATTTAGACTTGAGGGTGTAGTTGAAAAATTTATATACATAAAAGAAAAACAACGCAATAAGATTAAAGATAAGAAAAATTTAATTTGTGTTTCTTGGTATGTTAGGATATTTTATGTTTAGTTTTAAGATTTTTAACAATAAAAGAAAATTTGTATGATTGTGGATTTTAAATTGGAAACAATGTCTTTGAACTAAAGAATTCGAGTGGTATGGAGGTAAAGTAAGGTTGGAGAAGTCGGGTGGTATTAGGGGTCACATTTGTATAGAACTGGAACTTCAATGTGACTAGGTTGGGAGGGCAAGTCAGAGGGCACAACATCAGCCTCTGAAGAAAATGTCGGGTATTGTGTTTGTATTGTAGTGTTAGTGTTTTGAATGTTCAATGTTTTTTTTTTATGGGCAGTGTACCCAATGAGAGGGTTGGAACCCGCTGAGACATGCCACCCAGAGAGAGTTAGTCGGAAACCTCATTGGTCCCTACGACTGTTACATAAATGGCGCCCAAGCAATCAGAATAGAGGCAAGTTAAACTCTTTTGAAAAATCCAATTCGAAAGTTTTTTTTTAACTTGTACAGTAAGTGACATGTTTTAAGACCTACACATGTAAAAATAAAATAATAATTTTTTTTGAAATATTTAAACAAAATGTACTCTAATCTGATGCAAATATAGTCTAGATATTTAGTAGCCCTTAAGAACGTGCAGTTTTCTAAGGTAGTACTAAAGGTCTTTGCTGTTTTGTTATTAGAGAAGAGAAAATTTTGACATTTGCCCCCAGAAGTAGATGGAAATAGCTTAGGAATTATGTGTAGTGATTACCTTAAATGTATTTAGTCTATTTCTGTTTGTTATTTTGTTAGTTTCAGTATTTTTTTTTGTTAAGCTTAGGGTAAATGAGTTTTTTCTTGATAGCCGCCTACAGATAATCTGAGAGTCTTAGGGTCAGATGTATTAGGGATTACTCATAAACTTCTCATAGCTCATTTCAGAAAAATTTGATGTTGAATGTATGAGAAGGTACCGTAAGATTGTTTCTTTTTGTTTTAGTGTTAAATGTGATTGTATATGCCCGATGTTTCTAGAAAAGCTTGACCACTTTGATAACCGCCTCCTACCTCCATACCAATCAAAGCTTATCATACAAATTTTTTTTTAATTTAATTATAGAAAAATACATTTTTTTTTTGAAATTCAATATAAGAAAAAGCAATTTTGGCTTATATTAGCTCAAAATTTCTTGGAAAAAAAAAAATATTCACACAAATAAACTCTCAACAGAATCTAATAAAAGAAAATAAAACGGAAATACTCAAACCGGAAATTAAATTATAAACGAAAGTTCTGATTTTTTTTTTGTTTAAATTTGCGGAAACCACAAGAAAATTTTTAAAGCTTTTGATTTCTTTTGATATGTCCCGAAGTCCAATTGCCACCAGATCTAGAAAACGTGATAGACAGGTGCAATTTGACTTAAATAGATCCACCCCTGTAACTTTTGGTAAGACATACAAATCTAACACTCCCAGTAGGAAATCGTCTGTGAACAGAAATTTCGAAATGAGTCAAGGTCAGAATAATCCTCAAATCCATGACAAATCGAATACGATCAATGTTCTTCCTTCGACAAGTTCTGCTCCACCGGTAGAGCAAAGGTCGAATGAAAACAGCATGGAGCAAATAATAAGATCCGCTGTCGAGCAGGGTATTTCTTCTCAAGTTAGTGACATTAAAAGGCAAGTCTTAGAGTTAACAACTACGGTTAGTAAGATGAGCTTAGTATTACAACATACCCAGCAGGAAAATAAGAAGCTTAGGGATGAAGTTCTGCCTAATGCCATAAAAAACGCCAGTGCTTCTTTTCAACCTATGGAAACGTCGTCAAACCATTCTGCGCAATCTTCCAGAGGTTCAACAGAAGCAAACGACACAGGAACATCCAAAAGTGGCCACAAGATGAGGATAGATAAATGGGGTCTTGAATTCGACGGTAATACCAAAAAATTGGCCGTCGAAGATTTTGTTTTTCGGATTGAGCGTTTGCAGCGTCAGTATCGTGTGCCTTGGGATGAAGTTTTAGATAATTTTCACCTTTTTGTGAAGGGAGTAGCCGAAAAGTGGTACTGGTTGTTCATTAAGATGAACTATGTGACCGAATGGACCACCCTTAAAGAGGCGCTGCTCAAGCAATATCAGTCCACGAGGTCAAACTTTGAATTGATGAGCGATATTGTTGAGCGAAAACAATTGCCTGGCGAAGACATTGATGACTTCTTCTTCGTGATGACGCAAATGAGATCGCGGTTGGATATCTCCATGCCTGAAAGGGAGATGATTAAAATGATAAAAAAGAACTTGAGAGATGAAATAAAAAGCATAGTTTACCCGATTGTCGTAAGTTCAGTTGAGGAACTACGACAAGAATGTGTAGAGGCCGAGAAAATCTTTTGCCGTAAAGAATCCAGGACTCCACATTCTTCGGTACCTGTCAAGCGTTTCTCAAGGCAAGTCAATGAAATTTTTGAGAGCGTTGATAAACCTGATTTTGGCGATGTTGAGGAGATAAGAACGGTAAGATCAAAGAATCCACTGATATGTTGGAATTGTCGTCAACCAGGACACATGTTTATGGATTGCCCTTCGGCTCAGCGGTCTTTGTTTTGTTATAGGTGCGGCAAACCAGACGTCATAACGCCGAATTGTGCCGACTGTAAATCCCGGAATTTTTTGAAGAGCGAGGGAACTGCGGGGAACCATCGTTCATCGGAAACCCCGCAGATTCTGTGAATGATAACAATAAAAATTTAATTAGTATTTTTAGAAATTTTAATAAAATTAGGCCACAAAACCGCCACAATTTTTCATTTAGCGAGCGGGAAGAAAATTATCAGAGAGTTAGAGATAGGATTTTCAATGAGTCAATTAGTTGTAGTAAGCCAGTTAGTGATAAGATTTTAAGGTTAAGAAAAAAGTTTAGGGATAAGAAACGAGTTAGAAAATTAGTTATAGGAGCAGTTAAAACAGCTGATAGGGAAACAGATAATAGGGCTTTTGCAGAAATTAGTATAGGGAACGCTAGAATTAAAGGTTTATTAGATACAGGTGCTTCCATTAGTTTGTTAGGGAAAGGTTGTAGGGAACTAGTAGATAAGTTAGGAGTTAGTTTTAAGCCAATATTTTCTAAGGTATCTACAGCTTCTGGAAAACAACATAGGTTATTAGGTCAATTAGATTTAGAAGTAGAATATAAGGATAAGTTTAGTATAATTAGATTCTATTTGTGTCCAGACCTAGAACAAGAAGCGTACTTAGGTGTAGACTTTTGGATAAGCTTCAATCTAGCTCCTGAGGTTTTTCCAGTCGAAGAAGTGGCAATAGAGAAAGTTCAAGAAGATTTTAAAGTAGAAAACCATAAGTGCAAGCCACATATCTTGACTGGAAAGCAACAGGCAATGTTAGATATAGTAATCCAAAAGTTTCCAGCCTTTGAACAGCTTGGTCTAGGATGCACTACTCTAGAGAAACACGTAATTAAGCTAGTAGATGGTGCTGAACCTTTTAAGGACCGTCACTACCCGGTTTCACCGGCAGTGCAGGAAATAGTTTACGCCGAAATAGATTCTATGTTAGCACTAAATGTAATAGAAGAGAGCGAGAGTCCGTGGTCCAATAGAACCACAGTAGTAAGAAAACCAGGGAAGAATCGATTCTGCCTTGATGCCAGAAAGCTAAACAAGCTAACGGTCAAAGACGCTTATCCGCTTCAGAATATAGACGGTATTCTAAGCAGGATAGATGAAACGTACTATATTAGCAGCGTTGACCTTAAGTTTGCTTTCTGGCAGATAGAGCTAGACGAAGAGAGTAAGCCTTACACAGCTTTCACTGTGGCAGGTAGACCTCTCTATCAGTTTCGCGTCATGCCGTTCGGGTTGTGTAACGCGGCCCAACGACTGTGCAGACTGATGGACAAGGTCATACCTCAAAAGCTTAAAGAAAATGTTTTCATCTATTTGGACGATCTTCTCGTTATCTCGAATAATTTTGATAAACATTTGGCGATACTTGAGGAAGTAGCATCATGCCTACGAAAGGCAAATCTCACTATAGGACTTAAGAAGTCGCAATTTTGTTTCCAGGAGCTGAGATACCTAGGATTTATTATAGGTGGGGGAAGTTTAAAAACTGATCCTGAAAAAGTTAGGGCAATTCAGGAGATCCGAATCCCAAAAACTCCTCGAGAAGTCCGCAGCTTTTTAGGGACCGCTGGATGGTATAGGCGTTTCATAAAGGATTTTGCCACCATATCGGCTCCACTCACCGATAGACTTAAGAAAATGAAAAAATTCGAAATGACTCCAGAATCTATCGAAGCTTTCGACAATCTTAAAAAGGCCCTAACATCAGCACCAGTTTTGCGTCATGCAGATTTTTCAAAACGATTTTGGATTCAGTGCGATGCTAGCGATTATGGAATCGGTGCGGTCTTGTATCAGAAGAACGACAGAGATGAAGAGCATCCGATAGCTTTCTATAGCCAAAAATTAAATACATGCCAGAAAAACTACAGTGTGACGGAGAAAGAATGTTTGGCAGCTGTAATGGCAGTGAAAAAGTTTCGGCCATACGTCGAAATGATGCCGTTTACGATGGTAACTGACCACGCCAGCCTTAAATGGCTGATGTCCCTAAAGAATTTGACCGGTAGGCTAGCGCGTTGGTCTCTACAGCTCCAAGCCTTCGATTTTCAGATCGAGCATCGGAAAGGCTCGGAAAATATAGTGGCCGATATGCTATCGAGGTTGCCCGGAGACGAAAGTGTAAGCGAATTAAATATGGATGATATTTTTGATTTCGAAACTACCGAGTTCCAAAGCGACGAGTACCTGGACCTAATAAAGCACGTCGAAGAAAACAATAACCGTTTACCCGATCTCAAAGTCCAAGATGGAATTGTTTTCAAAAGATTAGAGTTCAATCGTGAAGAGTCTAGCGATAGCCAGTGGAAAATGTGGGTACCGCCAAATATCACTCAAACAATTATTGAAAAAGCTCACACTAGTTTGACAGCAGCGCACGGTGGAATAACAAAAACTTTAGAGAGAGTAAGGCGATTCTTTTATTGGCCAAAAATGGCAACGCAAATTAAAAATTTTATCAAAAACTGCCAAACTTGTAAAGAGATCAAACCAACAAATCAAAATATGCGACCTGAAATAGGAAATCAGGTAATAACAGAGCGTCCGTTTCAAAAACTTTACCTGGATTTTCTCGGAAAATACCCAAGGTCCAAGAACGGAAACTGCTATGTTTTTATAGTGCTTGATCACTTCTCAAAATATACATTCATCAAGGCCATGAAAGACGCAACAGCAGCTAACGTAATAGAATTCCTAACTCACGAAATATTCCACAAATTTGGTGTACCAGAGCTAATCCATACAGATAACGGAGCTCAATTTGTCTCGAAAAATTTTCAAAAGATGCTTGAAATTTACAAAATTCAACATATTAAAACGCCCGTTTATCAACCCAGCAGTAATGCTTCTGAGCGCGTAAATCAAAGTATTCTGGCAGCGATAAGAGCATATTTAAAGGACGATCACCGAGATTGGGATCTCTATTTGTCCGAAATAGACTGCGCGTTAAGAAATTCTTTCCATAGTGCCATTGGTTTTACTCCGTTCTTTGCGTTGTTCGGATACCACATGTATTCGAGCGGAGCAGACTACAAACTGGCTAGGAAACTTCAATCGATTACTGAAAATCGCATACTACCAAAAGCGAATGATAGAATTGAAACAATTAGGGAACAGATTAAAGAAAACATGACAAAAGCCTACGAAAAGAGCGCCGAAAGATATAATAAAAGAGCGCGAGTAGTAAAATTTGTTCCTGGACAAGAAGTTTATCGAAGAAATATGGTCCAAAGTAACTTCGAAAAGAATATTAATGCCAAGTTCTGTAGAAAATTTTTAAAATGTAGGATAGTAAGACCGATAGGCAATAACATGTACGAACTAGAGACGTTAGATGGAAAGACGATAGGGATTTATCACGTAAAAGATATTAAAGTTTAAGTGCAATATAAAATTATGTGCAATATTAGGATATAAGACAATTATTTATTAAAGTGATTATTTTTGTATTTATTTTAAAGTGATTATACAAATAATTGTCGTGTTGTCCCAATTTTTGCACTATTTTAGCATTTAAATTTTAAGATCTGTGATATAGAATTAGTAATGATTAGTTTAAATACCTTATTTTTATAGTTGACTGTGATTAATCTGTGATATCATTAATGTTGTGTTGTCCCTCAGTTTTTTCTCAAAATGCAATATTTTCATAAAATGATGTACCGCTGGAAAAAGATTGAAAATAACACAAAGTAAATGCTTATTATAGATAAATTGCAATATACTTCCCGTAAAACTTTGAATTAGATGTTAGGAATCCATGTTTCTCTTGATCCTTTTTATTAAAAAAGTATCTTAGAGGGTTAGTCTAAGTATGAAGCAGCCATATCCAAAAGGTGTAAATGATTAGAGGTGATGCCCTGATAAAAGAGATTTGTTTTTTTTATAAATGACGAAAATATTTATTTGATATAATTTAACAAGATTTATTTTAACTTTTGTAAGCCTCAGAAAAACTTTTTGTAGGCGTTCGACTTTAATATAAGCACTTTGTGTGCCCTATTGATTCGAGAAAATCAATAACAAGAAATTCTTATATTTAAATCTTTTATTATGGGTAACCACTATGATTTTTCTTACCTTAAGAAAAGTTCTTATGTGGTTCTGCTTCAAAAACGCTATAAATGAGGTTTCCGACACTTAAGTAGGAGTTTTTATTAGGAAGAATAGGTTTTATAACTGATGGTTCCTGTTCTGTATGTTGTGATACTAAATTTGTCCCGGCTAATCTGTAGTAGAACATGAGACTCTGTATCAGGGTGTGGGAGTTCCCCACGTTGGATTGTATTCCATCACAAAAACACCGCACACCGTTTCCTACTACGTAAACTTGTATGACACGGAGTTTTGTTGCGGGTGTAATGGGTTTTCAAAATATTCATACGTCCGTCTGTCCGTTTGCTTATTGATACGTCCGTCTGTCCGTTTGCTTATTGATACGTCCGTCCGTCCGTTTACTTATTCATACGTCCGTCAGTCCGTTTACTTATTCATACGTCCGTCCGTCCGTTTACTTATTGTTACGTCCGTCCGTCCGTTTGCTTATTGATATGTCCGTCCGTCCGTTTACTTATTGTTACGTCCGTCCGTCCGTTTACTTATTGTTACGTCCGTCCGTCCGTTTACTTATTGTTACGTCCGTCCGTCCGTTTGCTTATTGTTACGTCCGTCCGTCCGTTTGCTTATTGTTACGTCCGTCCGTCCGTTTTGATCCAAACAATTGTGGTTTGATTTCACGTGTAGTTCTTTTTGTTATTGTTTTTTTTTATAAATTTTATATTTTTTATCATCTTTATTATTTTTAATATTATTACAATAAAAAAGGTTTAAGTTCTTGTTAAGCTTAACAAGATGTAAGAAAACTACATTCGTCGTTGTATTTACCTCGTCAAAGCAGACTGCACCCTGACAACCAACTTTTCTATAATCATTTGATTTCAATTGATGACCACCTTTGGCGAGATTGTTGGCCTCCATTCGTTTTTCCATTTTTGCTTTTATATCACTAGCTAGGGTAAGGAAAGCCTCTTCAACATTAAAGCTGGTCTGGGTGGATGTTTCCATAAACTTGATGCCATATTCGACAGCCAATTGTTCACCACGTTCTCGGGAAACCTGTGTTTTCATTGAGTTGACACTTATTGCCCAAAAGCATTTTTTTAACCTCGGCCGATGCATTTTCCTCTATGTTACGTATCCCATTTTAATATTCTCAGGGGATTTCTCTGGAGTTGTATCATGGACTGGCATGGTGCCCATAGCGCCTCCATAATATGCGGTGGTAATTGTCTAAAACGCTCTTGGCCATTGTTAATTTTTCTATTGCTTTTCGTTTGTCCGCGTTGGTTTCTTTTTTTGTTTTACTTCTGTTTTCTGATAAAGTGTTTCTGTGTATCAGAAACTATTTTATTTTTTCTTTATGTAGCTAAAAAAGAATTTTAATTTTATTTGATGTTTTTTTCTTATTTCTTCTCTACTTTTGGTACGATAATTAAATGAAGTTCCTCCGCCATGTGTGTTTTAATGTCAAAAGAAAAGAATTACACACGATACAGTTGCCAGCACTGCGTGTGGAACGTATCTATTACATATGTGTGTGTAGTATGGCAATGATAATACAGAGGTGGGGAAATTTCATTGATGAATTGAGTCAGCACAGTAGGGCGGGAAAAACAAAAAAAAAGACGAATAAAAAGAACAAAAACTAAATTTAAATAAAAAAATGTAAAAAAAGATGGCTGTTAGGGCGGCAAAAGAATTGGAAAATTTGGGAAAATTGGAAAATTGGATTTTCACCACAGGGGAAAAGTGGAAATCTTTATAGGTTTTGGACATAAATTAATAAAATAAGAAATCAAAAGCAAACAAGTTGGTGGTGTGCACACAAGTCTTTTTTTTTAAATCTGTGGTTAAACACAAAAGTAAATATTTTTGAAATATAAAAAAAGTGAGAATAAATTAAATAATTTATTTAATTTTAAAGTAATTTTGTTTTGTTATTAGTTTTAATAGAGAATACTGGAGACAGTTCGCACAAACGGTGTTTCGTTAAAATATTATAAATAAAGAAAAAAAAACAAAAAAACGTAAGAATAAATTTTGTTAAAGAATTTATTTTGTGCAATGCATTTAAGTGAATATTTTTTGTATTAACCAAATCATTTAGCTGGCTAAGACGATCTATCCTTTGGGCCTATAATTTTAAAGGCGGAATCCTCAAATAACTGGATGAAATATTTGATGCCACCACAAAACCAATAAGCCTTAGCCAGGTAACACTTTTTTTCGATTTCGTAAGAGTGATACTGATAGATACTGAAGAATCACCATTTTGTGTCTAGGCCAATAAAACAGGCCAAATTAAAAATTTGTTAAAAAAAAGAAAAACTATTAAAAACAATTTAAAAAATATAAATATATAAAAAAAAAAAAAAAAGAATATAAAAAAAAAGGAATATAAAAAAAAAAAATCTATAAAAATCTATAAAAATAACAAGAAAAATAGCATAAAATTAAAATATAAAAGAATTTCAAAACTTTAAATTTAGTTAATTTTAGTTTAAGTAATTTCTTTTTAAATTTGTTAGTTCGTTACTTTTTATTTGTTTACATTCTTGTTAATTATTTATTTCAGTTATAAGTTAGGACATAGTTTTTTTTATTTGCGTTATTTTTCAATTTTGTCTTTAATCTATTACGATAGATAAACCGGAAATTAAGTTTAAATCAAATGAAATAATCGCGTTTAGTTTGATTTGAAAGAATAAATAGTGAAAATATTGAATATTAGCCTTAGGGAGCTCTCTCAGGGTATTTGTATTAGTTCGTTATAAGTTTTATTTAACAGAAAAGGAATATTTGATTTAGACTTGAGGGTGTAGTTGAAAAATTTATATACATAAAAGAAAAACAACGCAATAAGATTAAAGATAAGAAAAATTTAATTTGTGTTTCTTGGTATGTTAGGATATTTTATGTTTAGTTTTAAGATTTTTAACAATAAAAGAAAATTTGTATGATTGTGGATTTTAAATTGGAAACAATGTCTTTGAACTAAAGAATTCGAGTGGTATGGAGGTAAAGTAAGGTTGGAGAAGTCGGGTGGTATTAGGGGTCACATTTGTATAGAACTGGAACTTCAATGTGACTAGGTTGGGAGGGCAAGTCAGAGGGCACAACATCAGCCTCTGAAGAAAATGTCGGGTATTGTGTTTGTATTGTAGTGTTAGTGTTTTGAATGTTCAATGTTTTTTTTTTTATGGGCAGTGTACCCAATGAGAGGGTTGGAACCCGCTGAGACATGCCACCCAGAGAGAGTTAGTCGGAAACCTCATTGGTCCCTACGACTGTTACATGTTTCATAATTTTCAAAGAATCGCCTGGCCGTATTACCATCGTTTGTACTGCCATATCCTACAAGTGGTTTGTCTATGTTTAGACCCGTCATAGTTTTGAATTCTTCCTGAATCCTTTTTTTTCACTGGATCTCATTTCAATCAGTTCCTTATTATTTCTCACGGATTTTAGCTGATTATCAGGTATATTCCTATATTTCAGATCATATGCTATATGTAGCATAAATTCTAAAAATCGGATACGTGCATGTAGGGGCGATATACCAAATTCCAGAACCTCTTGATTAATTGCAGTACTAGCTGATGCATCTTCTGAAGTTTGTAGAAATTCCGATTTCTTCTTTCCGCATAATGAGCATTTCCAAGTTGAATGGGTTTCCGTTATAGCGTTGCTTACTTTTCCATCTATCATTGTCAATTGAAGCTCAAAATTTACATTAATCAAATATCCATGTATTTCTATGCAGACTGGACTCAAATTGTCTATTGAATATTTGATATTATCAACCCAATTTTTTGTGCTTGCTGCATTTTCTTTTAAATATTCGAATCTGATCGGTCTGCAAAATGCCTTTGATCCTGGAGATGTGTTAACCCACACATATTCAGTACGCTCTTTTGATGTGGATGGTTCAGAACGATTCTTTCTTAATCTTAGTGGTACTAGGGATGCCATAAAAACGCTTCTGTAGTCATTTGTGTTCTGATGAGATGTTGATTGTTTGTATTCCGGTAATCCAGATAAACCGTCACATCCCCATTTACATATTAAAGTTAAGTCCTTGTTGTCAAGTTTCTTGGCTTCTTCTTCAGACAATGTAGTAGATATCAGCCTTGATGCCGTATTTTCCAATAATTTTGATAAATCCACAGATGCACTTTCGTCTCCTATCACGTTTGTTGGTATTAAGTTTTTTTTGGTTTTTAATAACGCATTATATCCTGGTAAAATTGAGTGTCCTTTGTCTCGTAATGCCTTACAGAGTTTAATATATTTATTTTTACTCAATTTCAACTCGAGCATAAGAGCAAGTGCTTCTTCCTCCGAAAATTCTGATTGAGAAGAAGGAGTTGGTATACTCTTAATAATTCGCTTAAGACGTTTAGGAGAAGCCTCTGGGAGAATATCTGCTATTTGTTTAGCTTCAGCTGGTTGATTATTTCGTTTGAGCACTTCCTTAAAGGAATCTTTGATTTCAGTATCCGAATGAGTAGAAAGAACTTCGGATAATCGCATCTTTTTAGATCTTTCTCCGAGATCATCATAGTTTTTTAGAGGGGCTCCAGCACCAGAAGTTTTAAGCTCAATTGAGTCCTTCAGCCAGTCTTTAAATTTAGATTCAAATCTTTTTAAACAGTAATTAACCGACTTAATTTTAAGTTCAAATAACTTTACAAATTTTACGACTTTGTCTTCCTCACTATTGAGAATCATGGAGTTAGTTTGACTTTTAGCATATCGCATGATTATTTTAATTTTTTCTGCTCTCGAACTGCTTGGTTGTTCAAAAAGAATATCGCACAACACTTTAAATTCCAATGTTATAGCCATGATGTTTTAACTGTTAATAGCAGTTACATTTAAAACTTTCTTTTTTATATTAAAAAAAAACATTTTTTATATATACCTGTATCCAAAGAATAATAAAGAAATCAATGAATTAATGTATTTTTTACCTCTAAAAATAGGTGCATATATAACTCAACCAATATGTGCGTCTCGTAAAACCTACCTGTATGGAGGTGAGTAACCATATCCTTTCTGACCATTATGAAAAACCCAAGTTGTAACAATTTTTACCTATTGCATTAACTTTCACATTAAAAAACATTTTATAACCTTAACATAATTTTGCAATTTTTTCAAATACACCAATTTTAAATACCGGAAAAATGCCTTTAAATCTTATTTTAAATAAATTGTCACACTGTTACTATAAAAGTACTCTTCTAATTAAACTTTTGCTACAAATTATGGATATATTACCTTTACACTGTTATCAAAATCGGTGCCTTACTCGTACTTACTTATTTAGAATCTTTTACTAAAATTTTATTTTTTAGCTTGGAACAAAAGGCAAAATCGAATAAAATTTTTTTAAGTCATTCTTATAATGTTTTCTTTAAAAAAATAAAAAACTATTTATATCTTTTTGAAGAAAATATTTGTTTATTAGCGAAGGATCATTGTCATCTTAAAAATAGTGAAATATTTGAGTATGATAATTAACTTTATATGCACAAATTCATCACTTATATTTAAATAAACAGTGTAAAAATGCTACGGGGGCCAAACTTTTCAGAGTTTTTTAAGACTCGGTATTAATGCTTTATATACATGTTTAGTATCATTAGATCGGGAAAGACTAGGAGATTAGCACTAAGTAAAAGTTTTTTTTAAGTGCGTTACTTTTTTTACACTTTGTATCGTAAAACAAAAAAAAATTGTTTTTCTGCTTTTTTAAGGAAAATATTTTTAATCTTTGATATTCTGTGGAAATGACATGGATAAAGATATTACAATGAAATTTTGTAGTAATGTAGACCAATAAGATGTAAAAGCAATAGACTAAAAAAAATTCCCAATTTTAACTTAAAAATTCCCCAATTCCCAACTGGGGAAAAAGGTGTTTCAAAAAATGAGTTTTTTTACAAATATGGCAACACTGTCTCTATTTGCAGCGCGTTTCAGAAAAAACTTTTCTAATCAATAACAGATATATTGGAAAATATGAACATTATAATTTTTTTCAAATCGGTGCTTTGCCTTTTGAGAAATTTTTGTTTAAACTAATTTTTTTTTTTACAAATTGCCATTTTTTGGAGAGGACATGTGCGAGGACCAAAAGTCCAATTAGCAAGAAATTTGTTTTATACGCATTCTCATTATGTTTTCTTTTAAAAACTTTAAAAATCTTTTTATGTTTCTTAAGAAAATATTTTTTTATTAGTGAAAAAATATAGCTATCTTTTGGGGAAAAACTAAAAAAAAAGCGAAATTTTTTGTAAGTTTCAACTTTGAATATTTTTAACTTTTAAACAAAAGAAGATTTCTATAACTAACTTGCACAAAAATTATTCAGAATTTTATTACAAATTTAAAGAATATTCTTAAAAAATTTTTGGTCCTCAGATGCGTCCACCAGATCAAAAAAAGCTTAAAAAAAGAGGTAAAAAATCAACCTAAAAATTCCTTTTTACCCAAATATCTCGAAATCCAAAGGAGATAACCTACACATTTAAGCGTATTTTTTGTAGATCTTCTCAAGGACAACTTAAGTTTAAAATTTCTTTTCAATCCATACATAAATGGATTTTTGGCGAATTTTTAAAAAAGTCGAACACCCGAGGTGACCAACTTTGAAGGTCCATCAATCACTCTCCCGACCCCTCATGGACCAGTGCTTTTAAAAACCAACTCGAATACTCCTTGACTATCACCATGTCAAATTTCATTCAAATATCTCCAGTCGTTCAAAAGTTAAAGAATTATTTCCAAAAAAAAGCGTCCGTAAACCACTGTGCGATACCCTTCACCACTAAGGTCAAAAGTGTTATTTTTCCTGTATAAAGACATATATTTGCTAAATTTTGCCATCATACAAACATTTTCTCACAACTTATATATTTAAGCTGTTTCCGTTATTTGAACTTATATGAGAGCTGGGGTCACAAGTGGACCGGTTATCTCGAAATTTGGATAATTGATAATTGATCTTGAAATTCTCATTATCTCTAGATCTACGAGCGTTTTAGTGATTTTTGTCTCATTTATTTTAAAGAAGAGTTTGTTTGGGAGCTATGGTCAAATATGGACCGATTTTAACGAAATTTGGTACAGCGATTTTTACATAAGCAGTATGTGTTTTAAATTTCATGAAAAAATATTGATATTTGTTTCCAATATATCAATTCCGGGAAGTGGGACCTATGGCAGATACCATAAATAATGAACCGATTTTGACGAATCGTCAAATTGGTCAAATTATGATCTGTGCCAAATTTCATCAAATTATCTTTAGAATTGCGAACTGTAGTTTGATTACAAAGTTTACATAGGGGTCCAGCCAGACGGACGGACGGACGGACGTCGCTAAATCGACTCAGAAAGTGAGTCTTAGCCTATTGGTATACTAAAAGATGGGTCTAAGACAAATATTTATATGCGTTATATACATCAGCACAAACTTATAATACCCTTTATACCTATGGTGGTGAAAGGTATAAAAATGTTGATAACCAAAAATTTTTTAATAAAAAAAAAAATTGATAACATATTTATGATATTTTTTTTCAAAAATGTTTCTATACAAAAAAAATGATTTTCAAGTTTTTTCTATAGAAAAAAAAGCATTTCTATAGAAAAATGTTTATCCCTAAAAATGCCTAAAGGAAAAATTTTTGGAAAAGACATTTTTTTTCCAAAAAATACAATTTTATTAAAAACCAATTTTTTATAAATTTTTTTTCTATCCAGTTCCGTTGTCCTTAATTATGTGATATATATTTTAAGTCTAGCTTAAGCAACCTGTGTTTAATAAGTTTTAAATAATTTCATCCAAAATTATGCTTCAACTTGCAACGTCCTCCCAAACAAATGTAGCACCACAAAATACACAATAACAGGAACAACAGAAAAATTCTACGGAAGTTCTCTACATGCACAACAAGAGGAACAACAAAATGTTAATATAGAATTGTTTCCGTTTTAATTAGTTGACACATGCATAAACACCCAAAAGCGGTGAGTGGTTGGTTGGATGGTTCGTTGGCTGCTCCTTTATGCCACTATTGCAGTTCCATAATAATAATGTGGAATTTGTTGTGACAAGTGGCAGGAGGGAAATAACAATAAACAACAACAACAACCAAAACAATAACTAAAGCATGAAAATGCACAAAAACAGTGACAAAAATATACAAAAGAACTATGACAAATACTTACCACGCACATGTTTGGAGTACAAAAAATATATGATTATGGTGGAAAAAAATGAAAACTTTAACAAACAGTTTCCACCGAAAATAAAAACATTATTTAAATGAAAATGTCAGTAAATAATAATAAGGGAAATAATATTAAAAAAAGTACTTATTAAAATGAGTATAAGTATGTATTTCTGTGGTATGCAGTTGCTGGAATAGGGGAAAATAAAAATTAAAATTTTTATGTTGTTATACTCATAATTGTTGAATATTTACGACCTTCTATAATTTAATGGCTTATTATAACTCTCCATTAGTCGAAAACCATTTTTTTTATTAATAAAAATTAAATTATTTCTTTTTCACAAAATCTTTTTTATCACAAAACTTTTGAAGTACTTTTTAAAAAATGCTCTTAAAAAATGGAACAGTTAATAAAAAATACTTCTAAAAATTGCACCCTACCAATAAAATGGAAAAATTAAATGCATATAATTATTAGACAACTCTTTTTTTAATAAAACCCTTATTACTTTTTATTGCTCTTAATGGAGATAATAATGACTTTTGGTTCATTAAATAAATTTATTATTATGCAGATTAAAATTAACACTTTACTACCAATAAAATATTTAAGTCTAAGCTAAATAAAAAAGGTTAATAAATTTTTTAACAAATAAAGTTGTAGTATTTTTTTATATAATAAAAGCATTAGAATATTCTTAAAGTTTATAATGGTATAAAGATGGGCTAAATGCTTTCTAATGGCCTTGGTTATTTGAAGGTTATACACTGTCTGTTATATTTTTTCGTTTTATCATAACAAAATTATAAAACCGCTTGATGTTTAGTAACAATTTTTCATAATTTTGTATACGATATACGCAGAATTAAACACTGCGTATACGTCTTATATAACACTGCTCTGCAAAAATTCATTATTTGTCTTTCCTTTTAATAAAACTATGCGGACTATATGGATCTTGATGCGCTAAACTCAAATCCGTTTTCGGTTTTTCTGCATGAGATCTGGATTTTTTTTATGGGCGTGACAAATTTTTCCCCTTAAATTTGTCAGGTACGGAGACCTATTTCGTCCTAACTGGAGAACGACTCATCCGATTTTCGAAATTGGAACACTTGAAGATGCATAACAAAATTGCATTTTTTTTAGTCTAATATAATATTGGGTACATGCGGTAATTTGGTAATAAAATTCACATTTTTAAACTGATTTTTATGGTTTATAGCTTATTTTATTCTTAAGATATGTAGCTCTTAGAAAAATGTTTAAAAAGTTAACATTTTACTTTATCTTTTTTTTTTTAATTACATTTTTAACCTGAAAAAAATTACGAACTTCGCACGAAAAAAAATTTTTCTCCATTAATTTCTAAATAACTCCAAAACGATAAGAGATACAGAAAAATTATATTAGACTAAAATAAATGCAATTTTGTTATGCATCTTCAAATGTTTTAATTTTGAAAATCGGAAGAGTCGTTCTAGAGTTAGGACGAAATAGGTCTCCGTACCTGACTAATTTAAGGGGAAAAATTTGCCACGCCCATAAAAAAAATCCAGATCTGATGGAAAAAAACCGACAACGGATCTGAGTTTAATGCATCAAAATCCATGTAGTCCACATAGTTTTATTAAAAGGAGGATTTGGCTGCAGAGCAGTGTAATTAATCATAATCACTGTAGTATTATGATACACTACCGGCCATAATATTGGGTTCATCCATACACTACCATAGGCAAAAAAAGTATAATTGGTTTATGCTGTTGCATGTAACGTAAAGAAATATTAGTATGAGAGACAGTTTTTGGTATACTAATAGACTCAGAATCACTCCTATAGTCGAAACTTATAAGAAAATTTAATCCTTTTGTTTGCTTATAGAATATTTCGGGTACCTGAATTGAATTTTGTAAATATTATAGAGCATACCTTTAGGCTGGAAACCTTTACATCCCTAATATTGGACTATTAACATACGTAAATATCGAAAATTTAAAAAGGATTTAACTTTTTTATTTATTTTCCGATTTGAATATGATTTGGAAGCAGTGACTAATTTTTTATGTTTTACATGTTGATTCAAGGTGTGAGTTACATATACAGCTAAACTGTAATTTTTCTAAATATTATAGAAGTATTTGTTGTTTTTAATAATTATATTTTATTAGTTTTTGATATAGAATTACTTATAAAGGGTTTTTCAGTAAGAGCTCTACAATTTTTTTTTTTTTAGATAAAACAGAAACGGTTTTGGATATAAATAGAATTCGTTAATTCTGTATAGAAACAGAAGTCAAAACTCTGAACCCAATTTTCGAAAGTTTTCAAGCATTAATTGGCCGATATTGCTGCAATTTCACGTTCGATATTCGAACGAAGTTCATTAATCGCCTTGGCTTGTTGGCATATAATAAAGACTTGACATAGCCCCAAAGGAAATAGTCTAACGGCATCAAATCGCACGACCAAGGAGGCCAATCGACTGGACCATTTCGTGAGATAACACGTTCTCCAAATTTGATTTTCAATTAATTGATTTGACATCCGTCCTGTTGGAATTGGCCGCACATTTTCCTAGTTGAACGTTTTCCTTTGTTGACCTCACGGTAACATATATAGCAAGGACCTTTTCTTTTGAAGGATACTTTTGCATTCTATAGCATTTGTTGTTGAAAAATATCATATGATTTGGGAAATTTGAGATCTTTTCAAAATTATTGGCATTCATAATTACTTTACTAAATAGTTAAAAAACAAACGATAATATTAAAAAAACAAGTCAAACTCTTAAAGGAATATAATGAAAATTAATGTTTTTAAAAGTAATGTATTATTCTCAGAATACATGTATTTTTTAAACTGCAAGTGCCGAATATATTAGACATTATTATAAAAAAAAAGCGCAAGAGGCCAACGGTTTGTTTTCCGTCTCGTCAAATATTGTTCTAGCGTATAAGTCCTATTTTCCTGAATTGAAATTTTGTCCACAAATTTCGATATATTTGTATGAAATTACGAAGAGGTATTGCTTAGCGTTCCTTAATGTGAGGATAATGCCAATTTTTTATACACATAATTAAAGTCTGCAGTTTCGGAAGGAGTCAGTAGTTTTAAGATGACTCAGCAGTTTTAAGATAAGTCAAAAGTTTTCGGATGAGTCAGCAGTTTTGCCATGAAACAGCAGTTTTAGAACGAGTTAACAATTTTAGAATAACTCAGCAGTTTTGCAATAAGTCAGCAATTTTAAAATGAGTCAACAATTTGAGGATTTGAGCAGTTTTATAATGCCTTAGATTTAGGATGACTCAGCATTTTTAGAATCAGTCAATAGTTTTGGAATGACTTTACAGTTTTAGGATGAGTCAACAGTTTTTTTTTATGAGTCAGCAGTTTTAGGATAATGCCTTTGCGGTTTAGGATGACTCAGCAGCACTTACATGACTCAGCATTTTTGCAAAAAAGGTGGTTTCTGATAGTAGATATTTAAATGTCCTCGAAAATAAAACTTCAGGTTCAATAATTTTTGAGTGATTTATCTGATTCATATTGTCTGCCTTCACCCGTCACCATGATTCACATTTGAATTAATAAATCAGACAGCTTCCTATCAGAGAGTTCAACTTCTGTTAAAACTTTTCTTCGACGTTTATTTTCAGAATCGAAAAAAAAGCAATTAACTTTGTCTTGATGATATCTTGGACTTTTTCGAAGATGCTCTGAACCTATGTCACAAATGTATGAAATTTTGTTATATCTCCAAACTTGATTGATCGAACATAATTATTTGTATATACTTATACTAGTATACATTTATATACACAGTTAACTAGGGGGTTATGAGTTATTTCAAAGCACTTTTGGACATTGCATTGTGTTTAGATATTAGTCTTTAAACTAAGCAACCCTATCACCTCAAAGAATAACTACTCAATAATTGTATTACAAATGGTGAAAACACTTTACCCAGCCTATCGTAATTCCCCTGTGTAGTTCTATTCTTTTGGTAGAGGAATGGCAATTTCTTCTGAAATATCTTTGAGTTAAAGATAGCGTTTAAATATTGGTGTTCAGCTAATTATTTTTAAAGAAAATTTGTTCATATAAAAAATTTTTTAAACAAATATTTTCATATAAAAAATCTTATAAAAAAAATATTTTCATATCTAGAAAATTCTAAAACAAAATATTTTTATAATTTTTTTTAAGTCGTTTAAAAATATTTTTACATCCAAAATTTTTCCATCAAATACATAATATTTTGTCTAAATAGAAACTCCAATTCACACCCATATTAATATTTTTATTATACTTATAAAGCAGAACATTAACTCGGCAGTAAATATTTTAAGGCCACACTTTTTGACTCCTGGAATTTGAACAAGGAAGTGTTTGCTAAAAGTACACTTATACGATTTCCTTACAAATCAAATTTAACCAATTTCCCGTTTTCATTCAGCGCTCCATTAAAAAATGGAAAGCTGGTTTCAAGAAATCAACTTTTCAAGGAACTTCAAATAAGTTGCTCCAGGAGTCTAACATGCTATGTGTCTATAAATTTGTATATAAATTTGCAAAGGTTGAAAATTCTTTCTTTAGAAAATATTATGTCGAGAATTTTCTATAGAAAATACTTTCATATACAAAATTGTCTATAGAAACTATTTCCATATGTGAAAGCATTTAATACCAAAAATTTTCTATAGAAAATATTGTCACATCGTAAATTTTCTATTGAAAAAATTTTCAATCGAAAATTTACCACAGAAAATATTTTCATATCCAAATTTTCTATAGAAATTATTTTCATATGAAAAATTTTCCATGGAAAATATTTTTTTATCAAAAATTTTGTATAGAAAATATTTTCATATCAAAAATTTTCGAAAGAAATTAATTTTTAGTTGAACCAAGAATTTATGTTCAGAGATTGTGGGTTCGAATCCGGGCTCAGGTTCATATCATAAATTTGTATTTTTTTTTTTTTTATTTTTAATAATTTTTATGATTTTTAAATTATATTAATAGTTTTTAAGAATACTGAAAAAACTATATGACACTTAGCAGTGTGGAATGCTGCATTTTCTGTCCCGCTACGGACTTCATCAGCACATTGTGTCACCAACTGTTAGATGCCAGTAGTTAAGATCATCTATTTAACTGAATTCATAAGCGAAATGGAAAACGATAATTATATTAACACTCATTTCTATTTCACCTATGACCATATGATCGATTCAGTTAGACGAACTTATCCACCATAGTTTTTTCCTTTCTGTTTTGTACTCCTATCCTTTATTAATTTACATTTACTTTGTACTTTAACCAACTGTCAGCTGGTAATGAAGACAAAGATTTTTGTTTTGACTAGTTTTTGTTTATTCTTTTACGTTAATGCAAATTTGAATTTAGTATTAACTTGAAAGAGTTAATAAAAACATGTAAATCGCGGTGCCCATGTGCCCAAATTCAAAATTTGCATTAACTTAAGAGAATAAACAAAAACTTGTCAAAACAAAAATCTTTGTCTTCATTACCAGCTGACAGTTGGATAAGTTTGTCTAACTGAATCGATCATATGGTCATAGGTGAAATAGAAATGAGTGTTAACATAATTCTCATTTTCCATTTCGCTTAAGAATTCACTTAAATAGATGATCTTCACTACTGACATCTAACAGTTGGTGACACAGTGTGCTGATGAAGTCCGTAGCGGGACAGAAAATGCAACATTCCACACTGCTAAGTGTCACATAGTTTTTTCAGTATTCCTAAAATTTATTCATCTAATTTTAAAAATCATAAATTTAGAAAATATTTTTATATCAAAAAATTTTCTACAGAAAATTTTTTCATATCAAAAAATTTTTTATAAAAAAAAAAAAAACTGATATCAAAAATTTTCTATACAAAATATTGTCATATCGTAAATTTTCTATTGAAAATTTTTCAAATCTAAAATTTAGTTAAAAAAATATTTTTATATCCAAAATTGTCTATAGAAATTATTTTCATATCAAAAATTTTCTATGGAAAATATTTTTAAATCAAAAATTTTCTATAGAAAATATTTTCATATCAAAAATTGTTTGTAGAAAATATTTTCATATCCAAAATATTCTATAGAAAATATTTTCATATAAATTTTTTTTTTTTTGGAAAATATTTTTATATCACAAATTTTCTATAAAAAAATATTTTCATATCAATAATTTTCTATCGAAAATATTTTTATATCAAAAAATTTTCATAAAAAAAAAATTTCATATTAAAAATTTTCTATAGAAAATATTTTCATATTCAAAATTTTCTGTAGAAAATATTTTCATATTCAAAATTTTCTATAGAAATTATTTTCATATCAAAAGTTTTCTATTCAAAAAGAATGACTATTCGCATTTGATCCCAAATCATTTATTTATTACTGTAACAGACCAATTTATTGATAAAAAGCCAAAAATTGTTTGCGGAGAACCAAAATTCCTCGACGCGTTTCGATGGTTGGTTATGCCATCTCTTCAGGAGGATTATCCCCAATTTAGACAGATCGCATATAGTAGCCGACGACTGCAGCAAGAATGTGGGAAGTGAAATAGATGAAAACTGAAAATTGTTTGTGTTTTGTTCAGTCGATGATCTACGCTTTTACTTATGGTTTATGAACATAATTCTAAAAGGTTTTGTTTGTAAAATAAGTAATAATGCGTGGTTTTCGATCTGTCCAAATTTTGTTATTTTTTTATAAAAATTTTCTATGGAAAATATTTTTATATCAAAAATTTTTTTTATAGAAAATATTTTCATATCAAAAATTGTCTGTAGAAAATATTTTCATATCCAAAAAATATATTTTTATATCAATAATTTTCTATAGAAAATATTTTTATATCAAAAAATTTCTTATTAAAAATTGTCTATAGAAAATATATTCATATCAAAAATTTCCTACAAACAAAATTCTAGTTTACATAATCGCGTCTGTTAAAAGGCCTCAAACTATTGAACTTTTACCCTTTGAGTTGTTATGTTTATAACTAAGTGCAAATGTGATGCTGCTGCTGCTGTTAAGAATATTTTTCCTATTCTGAAGGGTTTTTACTATAATTTTTCATATTCTGACCACAAATGTGGCTAATGGTTTTTTTTTTTTGAAAATGCTGACGTGTAACCCAAAAAAAAATCAAAAAAAAATATATATATAAAAATATTTTTAGTTTAATAAATTCTTGTTGGTTTTTGGAAAACGAGAAAAACTAAATTATTATTACAACAACAACAACAACAAAAAACTTTTAGTTTTGCAAAGATTTTCAATAAGAAAAACTAAATGAAAGAAGTTGAATATCAATATGCCAAGAAAATATTAGTTTTTCTTCTTTCCCCTCGTTACCAATAATTTTTGAGTATTGTCGCCCTTTTCACAACAGCCAAAAGTAAATTAGCAAAAATGAAATAACGAAAAAATAAACGAAAATTGTTCAGAAAATAAAAATGGTAAAAATGAAATAAATAAAACCTCTGGCTACGTGGATAAAATGTTTGATATCTAGAATATTGTTCTAACTATATTGGAAAATATTGGCAATATTGTATTTTATTTTATTCGAAATCATAGGTCTCATTCACTTCAATACACCTCACTTGTAATGTATTTAGTTTCTAGTTCCTTTTTTTGGATTTACATCTGTTAGTAGTTTGAAATTGTTTCTAAATCAAATTAAAAGATAACAAAGTTATTTTAGTAGCTATAGAACAATAATATCCTGCGGTTAACTTTTATCCCTATGTATATAGACACTCATTTACACTTTTATTGATGGCGGTGTTAAGCGTGATTTTGTATTTGTGAGGTGTTATATTAAAGTACCCGATAGCCTTAAATTGAAGGGCAGACTTTAAAACTATTAAGGTTTCTTAAACAACATAAATCATATTAGTTTACTAAATGGAAACATGGCTCCTACTTAACGACAGATCGGTCAATATATAAATCTCTACCCTACTTCCTGTTCCATAATCTAATTTTGGCAACTGTTGGGCTTTTTGGCAACTGTTGGGCTTTTATAGATTTTCATAACCAATTATTGACTTAAACAAATGAACAAGAATATTCTTAATTTATCTCATGCAATTTATTTGTACAATAAAAAATGTCATATTTTATAAAAACCTATAAATAGCTATCATTTAGTTATAATGAAACTTATTAGAAAATAAAATCAGATATTGATCCTATCACAGAAATTTGAGATAAATTAAACATTTTATTCAATGTAAAAATGTTTCCAAGAAAAAAAAAAACTCTAACAAATTTTCCAATACTTCAAATTTTCTATAGAAAATTTTTCATATGAAAAATTTTCAATAGAAAAAAATTTCGTATGAAAAACTTTCTATAGAAAAAAATTTCATATAAAAAATTTTCTATAGAAAATAATTTCATATGAAAAATTTTCTATAGAAAATAATTTCATATGAAATATTTTCTATAGAAAATAATTTCATATGAAAAATTCTCTATAGAAAATAATTTCATATGAAAAATTTTCTATAGAAAATAATTTCGTATGAAAAATTTTCTATAGCAAATAATTTCATATGAAAAATATTCATATGAAAAATTTTCTATAGAAAATATATTCATATGAAAAATTTTCTATAGAAAATATTTGCATATGAAAAATTTTCTATAGAAAATATATTCATATGAAAAATTTTCTATAGAAAATAATTTCATATGAAAAATTTTCTATAGAAAATAATTTCATATGAAAAATTTTCTATAGAAAATATTTTCATATGAAAAATTTTCTATAGAAAATATTTTATATTTTTATTTTTATGAAAAATTTTCTATAAAAATATGTTCAGATTAAAAATTTTCTTTAGAAAATTTTGAATAAAAATTTCGCCTATTAACTGATTAACACCCCATTAATTTCTTTCAAGATCCAACAAATCATTTCCCATTAACATATATGGTTTATGTCCAAACTAATTGGAAAATATTAAAACAAATTAATACAACAGATGGTGCCTTAAGTTCATATGCGCTAATTAAGAAAATAGTAAAATTTATGTTAATTAAAATTTCGTTTCTTTGTATTGCTTCCGTTTTAAATATTATCTAAGAATCAAATTAAAACTGAAATACATAAGTACCTAAAATATTCAGTACACATATATATATTTTTCCTTTTAATAATTTCTTTAGCCTTTTTACTTTTAATGAAAATATAATTTACTCTGATCTTCTTTATTGCAATTTTGCACTCAAGCAAGCAGGAAGTGTACAGGAAGATTAAACTAAAATACTTAGATTCAGTACCTACAAGGATGTATAAGGATTTAGTAAGGAACAACAACGTTAGATGAAATGAAAATTTGCTCAAAAGGAAACTCGTTTAAATAATATGAAATTTCTTTTAAAGCTTTTAATCACGGACTCTTTTCTTCTCATTCGGCGATATGTTTATTTTCTTGTACTAGATCTGTAAGAATGTAAATGTGCGTACCCTGTTTGTGTGTGAATATCAAATTGATGCAAATTGTTGCATTAAAAAATTTTGTGTTTGAAGAACCGTTACTACTACAAAGTTGTTATATATATAAGTATTTTTTATGAACACCGTTTATATGTACAGGGCCTTAAGTGAAAAGATTAACAATTTCAATCTTAGTTTTCTAAGATAATTTTCAAGTTTCCTGAAATTTTTGAAGAAGTTCGTTTTGAAAATATTTTCAAAAAGTCAAGAAATTTTTTTAAAGCCTTTTACTTAGAATGCCATATTTTTACCTATACCACTATTTATGTAAATGAACTATTTAAAGATTCTTATAAGAGCTTCTTGTTACATCTTGCGTGAAATAGCTTTCGATGCAATTTCTGCAGTTATTTAAATTAAATGCTGTAGGGTAATTGATGTTCATGTTGTTATTGTCTTCTCAGTTATGGTGGCTCTGCAACTTTTCCCTACAAATTATTTTGGCTACTGATTGGCAAGTGTAAAAAAGATAGAGGAAGACAGTTTTTGTGCCGGTTTATAAGATTATTAAGTGGAAGAGGATAAATGAAAAAGATATTAAAAGCAAAGAAAATGTAAATATTTATTTTGGTAGAAAATTTTGAATAAAGTTTTGAAAATATTTCTATAGAATGTTTTCGATATGAAAATATTTTCAATAGAAAAATTTCAGTATGAAATAATTTTTTAATGAAAATTATTGATATGAAATATTTTTATATAACAAATTTTCTGAATGAAATTATTTTAACATTGTTAATATCCAAAATTTATAATATATAGAATATTTTCTATAAAAAAATGTTCAATATATAGAATTTTTTTGAAATTTTCTTTAGAAAATATCTTTAGAAATTTTCGACATATAGAATATTGTTTATATAAAAAATTTAAATAGAAATTTGTTCATATTAAAAATTTCACAGAAAATGTTTAATGTGAAAAATTTCAAAGAAAATTTTTAATGTGAAAAAAATTTCTATAGAAAATTTTTAATATGAAAAAATTTCTAAAGAAAAATTTTAACATAAAATTTTCAAAATTCTATAGAAAAAAATTTCTGTAGAATTTTGAATATGAAATATATACAAAATTTGTATATGCAAAAATATACATTTTTAATCTAAAAAACTTTTTATACAAAATTTTTAATATGAAAAATTTCTATACAAAATTGTTAATGTGAAAAATTCTCTAACAAAATTTTCAATTCGAAAAAAAAATTAATTTGAAAAAATTTCTCTGTAAAAAAATGTTCGAGTCGAAAAAATTTCTGTAGAAAATTTTCAATATGAAAAAATGTCTATAGAAAATCTTCAGTTCAAAAAAAATTCTATGGAAAAAATTTTTAATTCGAAAAAATTTAATATAAACATTTTCTATAGAAAAAATCAAAATTGTATAGAAAATTTTTAATGTGAAAAAAAGTTAATGAGAAAAAATTTGTATTAAAATTTTAATGTGAAAAAATATCTATCTATATAAAACCTTTAATGAGAAACCTTTTTTCAATCAAAATGTAATGTAATTTAATTTTCAATAGAAAATTTTTAATGTGAAAAGAATTCTATAGAAAATTTTTAATGTAAAAAAAATGTTTATAGAAATTTATTTGCATTAATAATTTCATTTCCAAAGTTTTTTTTTTAATGTAAAAAATTTATACTGAAAATTTTTTATTCGTAAAAATTTCAATAGGAAATATTCAATTCGAAAAAAATTCTATAGAAAATTTTTAATTCGAATAACTTTTACAGAAAATTTTTAATTCCAAAAAAATTTATAGAGAAAATTTTTAATTCGAACATTTTATAAAAAAAATGTTATTCTTTAGAAAATTTTTAATGTAAAAAATATGTTTATAATTATTTGTATAGAAAATTTTTAATGTGAAAAATTTTCTGTAGAAAATTTTTAATTCCTTTAATTTTTATAAAAAATTTTTATAGAAAATTTCAAATTCGAAAAAATTTCTATAGAAAATTTTTCTAGTGAAAAAAATTTTATTTTATTGTATAGAAAAAATTTAAAAACTTTCTATAAAAATTTTTTAATTCGAAAAATTTTACAAAGAAAATTTAAAATGTTAATAAATTTTCTAGTGAAAGTTTTTAATGTTAAAAAAATTCCAACAGAAAATTTTTAATTTGAAAAAATTTCTTTAGCAAATTGTAATTCGAAAAAATTTCTATATAAAAAATTTTAATTTAAAATAATTTCTGTAGAAAATTTTTAATTTGAAAAAATTTCTATAGAAAATTTTTTATTCTATTATTTTCTATAGAAAAATTCAAAAATATTTCTGCAGAAAATTTTTGATTTAAAAAAACTTTTAATTCCAACATTTTTTGAAGAAAAACTTTAAAAAATGTATATAAAAATTTTTTAATTCGAAAAAATTTACAAAGAACATTTAAATTGTTAATAAATTTTCTAAGGAAAATTTTTAATGTTTAAAAAATTCCTGCAGAAAATTTGTAAAAAATTTCTTTAGAAAATTTTTAATTTGAAAAAATTTCTATAGAAAACTTTTTATAGAAAATTTTTAATTAGAAAAAATTTCAATGGAAAGTTTTAAGCATTTTCTATAGATAAATTAAAAAATATTTCTATAGAAAATTTTTAATTCAAAAAATCTCATATACAAAATTTTCAATTCAAACATTTTTTGTAGAAGACCTTAAATTATATAGAAATATTTTAATTCGAAAAAATTTCCTTAGAAAATTTTAAATTTTAAAAAAAAATTCTTATGTGAAAAAAATTCCTTTAGAAAATTTTTAATGCGAAAAATTTTATATAAAATTTTTAATGTAAAAAATTTTATATAAAATTTTTAATGTAAAAAATTTCTATTGAAAATTTTTAATTTGAAAAAAATTTCTATTAAAAATGTTTAATATAAAAAAAATTTCTGTAAAAAACGGTACATGTGAAGAATTTTCTATAGAAAAATTTTAATATGAAAAAATTCCTTAAGGAAAGGTTTAAGGTGAAAAATCTGAAAAAATTGCTATAGAAAATATTTAATGTGAAATAATTTTTATAGAAAAATTTTAATGTTAAAAAATATTAATAGAAAACCTTCAATAAAAGAATTTTATTATACCCTTTACCACCATAGGTGGAAAGGGTATTATAAGTTTGTGCTGATGTATGTAATGCACAGAAATATTTGTCTTAGACCCATCTTTTAGTATACCAATAGGCTTAGAATTACTTTCTGAGTCGATTTAGCGATATCCGTCCGTCCGTCTGTCCATCTGGCTGGCTGTGCCCCCATGAAAACTTTGTAATCAAACTACAGGTCGCACTTCTTAAGATAATTTGATGAAATTTTGCACAGATAATTTCTTTTATTATGTGACCATGGCTATTGAAATTCGTCAAAATCGGTCCATTATTTATGGTACCTTCCATAGGTCCCACTTCCCGGAATTGATATATTGGCCACAAAAATCAATTTTTTTTTCATGAAATTAAAAGCAAATACTGCTTATATAAACTTAAATCACTGTACCGAATTTCGTTGAAATCGGTCTACATTTGACCATAGCTCCCATACAAACTCTTTTCTCAAAACGCATTTAATGAGACAAAATTCACTAAAACGCTCGTATATCCGAAGATAATGAGAGTTTTAAGTCTAGGTTTTTCATACATAATATGTGTAACAACTGTAATTAATTTGCCAAATTTCGAGATCATCGGCCCACATTTGACCCTAGCTCTCATATAAGTCCAAATGGCGGAAACAGCTAAAATGTATACATTTTGAGAATATGTTGCTATGATGGCAAAATTTAGCAAATATTTGTCTTTATACAGGAAAATGAACACCTTTGACCTTAGCGGTAAAGTGTAGTCGTATTTGACCGACTATAGCACTTTCTTACTTGATTTTAATTAAAAATTCTTGATGCAAAAATTTTTTATTGAAAATTTTTAATGTAACAAATTTCTACAGAAAATTTTTAAAATGAAAAAATTCCTATACAAAATTTTTAATGTCAAACAATTTCTATAGAAACTTTTAATCTAAAAAAATTTCAATGCGAAATTTTTAATACAAAAAAATTTCTATAAAAAAATTTTTAATATGAAAAAATTTCTATACAAAATTTTTAAAGTCAAGCAATTTCTATAAAAAAAAATTTAATATGAAAAAATTTCTATAGAAAATTTTTAATATAAAAAAAATTCTGTACAAAATTTTCGATGTGAAAAAAGAATTTCTATATGAAAAATTTTGATTTTTATATAAAAATTTTATAAAAAATTTTTATATATGTAATTAATATTTTTTATATATGTAATGTAATATTTTTTCATATAAAAAATTGTTTATTTAAAAAAAAATTCTATAGATGTTGGCGTCACGTGGTTTAAGGAATAAGTTCGTTGGTGATGCTTCAAAAGATGTGTATAAAATCACGACCAATCATAGATATATGCTTGTGTGGGTATTTCAAGACTATCTAAATACTATTTGTAAATAATGTCAAAAGCTTACAAATTACCGCATTCTAGAGAAGTTTACATATATTGTTACATTAAATTTCCTATTTAAATTATCATAATAAACCTCCTACCAGGAATCTATTCATATCTTATTATTTGTCTTTCAAATGTCAAGTTGTAAATGAAATTTTAATTTATACAAAAATTTCCGTTTGTTAAGAAGAAAACTTAAATTTCTTAAAACTCATGTCATTTTACATCACATAAATTAAAGTAGAAAATTTTAAACAATACTTTTTTTGACATTTCCTTCCATTAATTCTTTTTTAATATAAAATTTATTTCCAGTTTGTTGGACTATTCTTTCGAAAATTTCCTGCAAACTCTATTCCTGGTAGGGGAGATGTAAATTTCTTAACTTTTCTTTAGATATTTTTTCTATGCTTATAAAAATTATAAATTTACACTGCAGAGCATTTGTTTATGACACCTACTAGAATGAACTTTGGTTAACAATATCTCGCTAATAAACAACGGCATCTTCTGTGGTCTTTTTTGAATAAATAGAGAAAAAGTGAATTCAAAATTATATTTGGAAATTTACTCATGATTAGATGCTCTAAATCCATACCTTGAGCATTATTACCTAAACGAAATTTCTTCGTAAAATGGATAGATACAATTCATACACATCGAGTAATAGACAAATTAAGCCATAATTTCGAAAAGAGTCAAGTCCTTACAATTGTCTATTATCGAGATATTATTATCCACTATTTCATTTAGTAGGTGTCATAAACAAATGACCGGTAGTGTACATGCTTGTTGCAGGGGAATTTATATATTATTCTTTAAAATTTCCCACGATTATTTGCATTGTTTTACATTTCAGTAAATTATTTTCAAGTGAAAAAATTATCAAAGTGTTGAAAAGTTTGGAACATAAATTAAAATAACTTTAATATAAAAAGTTATAAATAAAATATTTAAATGGGGAAACTATAACAAAAGAACGTTTGCAATTTAAATTGTTAAATTTAAAGGTAGATATTATAATTATAAAGATTGTAAAACAGAAAAACAAATTCTTAAATTTTTCACATTTGAAAAGGTTTGTGTCTAAGCTAAAGAAATTATTAGAGTACTAAATTTTAATATCATTAAATGCTATTCAAAATTGGGACCAGTTGTATTAATGTTTAATACAACAAGTAAGAGTGTTATATTCGGCTGTGCCGAATCTTATATATCCACCATCAAACTATGTTCAATTTAGAAATATATCTCATATATCTACGAGGGTGAAACTAATTTCAAATGTGGATCAAATTTAAAAAAAATGGTTAAGTAAATTCTTTGGACTAAATTCAGCTGCGGTAATTACTTTGAACAATATTCGGTCTCATAACCGGGTATAGTTTAACACTAATAAGTTGTTAAATACTTTTCGTTGTGCCTAAAATGAAGTTAGGACAAACACGTTGATAGGTATACGGCAGGTTCATATACTTTGTAAGGAGTTCCTTATGCATCCACCGTATATAAAGTTTGGGCTGAACATTGATTGATCGCTATTTAACTACGTAGGTGCAATTTTAATATACTGAATGTACCTCCAAATCTTTTTGATTGTAGACATAGAAAGGGGCTGTTATACATATAAGAACTATATCCATATGTTAACCGATTATCACAAAATTGTACACAATCCCTGGTATTTATACAAAGCTTATTTTTGGAAAATTTAATGGACATAACTGTCATAGTTTCTAAAATAATGGCTTTTAACTGGCCTTTTCTACTTTTTTTTTTCGTTTTCGGGACTGATTTTTATATGAAAGCTATGGTTAAATATAGACCAATTCCTATAAAATTTGATATACTGACCAATAGTTGCATAAAACTTTCATATTCTAAATTTAGTCGTCATAGCTATTACAATTGTATTAAATTTATCAGCATTAATGTGTTTCCCGGATCGGGGAGCTCTAACTAAATGTGAACCGATTTCGTCCATTTTCAATACACGACTTTCACAAGATATCGAGAATACTTTTGTAAAATTTTGTCCCTTTAGCTCTTTTTGGTTGTGCTTTTATCTGGCGGACAGATGGACATAAACCTCTTTTCTTTTTGTATTTTCGTGTTTCCATAAGTTTTTTTTATATGGGAGCTATGGTCAAATGGTGACCGATTGTAACAAAATTTTTGCACATCGGCTGGTATTGATATAAGACTTTCTTGTGCTAAATTCAGTGGACATAGCTATTACAGTTTATCATTTATTGGCATTTAAATATATTTATGCTGCAACTTAGGGTATTTCCGTAAGTGTTTTTTAGGGGAGCTATGGTTAAATGTGCACCGATTTCAATGAAATTTTATATGCTGCCTAGTGCTTATGTAAAACTTCTATGTACCTAATTTTATCATTATAGCTGTAATCATTTGTCATTTATTAGCAAATAAGAAATTAGCCTAGACGAGGTTATACGGGAGGTATGATCAAATGTGAACCGATTTTGCCCGATATCAATACCAAAATTTTCCAAGACAGACAGACAGACAGGCTGACAGACAGACAAAGAGACAGACAGACAGACAGACAGACAGACAGACAGACAGACAGACAGACAGACAGACAGACAGACAGACGGACATACATACATACAGACAGACGGACATCGCTCAATCGGCTTAAAATTTCATAAGGAATAAAAATATACTTTTTTTACTTTTTTTGGTTTTTGAGCCAATCTTAAAGAAATTAATTAAGGTTTGTGTCAAGCAACAAAAAATATTAGAGTCGTAAATTTAATCTTTATTAAATGCTATTCAAAATTGGGACTAGTTAAGAAAATTTTATAATTGTTTGTGAAATAATCTTAAATAAAAAATCAGATTTTTTTTAGAAAAATTAGCAATAATAAGAGTAATGAAAGATTTTGTGTACTTTTGCCTTCTGTCAATTACAACAATAGTTATAAAGACATTTAGAGCTGATGAAATGGTCATCGATGAAATTGAGGCCTATTTTAAGGCCAAAGACACATCATACTATAAAAATTATATAAAAAACTTCTTATCGCACTCGAAGGCAACTGCACTGAGTATAAAAATCGAATTTTCTAAAATAAAACTTTGTGTAATCTTAACCATTAATGTTTAAGTCCAACACTTAAACCCAGGCCCTTCAGCCAAAAGCACTTAGAAGGTGAGCAGCAACGCTACATAAGATTCTTATTACACTAACACATGTAAAGTCACAAACATTCAATCATTTTAAAATGTTCTCTCATTGATGGGCCTTAATTTAAACCCTTTGGGCTATCTTAACATATAAAATTAAAGCCAACCATTAAAATATAAAATTACGCATGCAGCTTTTATGTAAATGTAACAATTTATATTCTTAATTAGATCAATAATTTTTATTTCAAATAAATATTGGAAATTTGACACATCAACATTAAATGCACATGGTTAGCATGTGTGTGTGTAAATATAAATGAAATAAAATAATATTAATTAAATATTTATTATACAGAAATATTTTAGAGTAAATTTTTATATGGAGAGATATGGTATAACAATTATACAGTATTACAGGTAATCACAGATTATGACAAAATGTCTTAATATTAAAAAGATAAACTGACAAAACAATGAATGTTAGCTTTTCATAACTTTCATCGCTTTTCATCAAAAATTATGCATCCAAGTGAATATCCTAAATACTTATCTCTAGTTTATTTGAAAATATTTGGGGTTTTTATATATTTTTATGTTGTTGTTCCTACTGTTGTTGTTGTTCACATTAACATAAATAAAATACAAATGTTTTGTTGCTAAAAATTAATGTTTTTGTTGTCATTGCAATAAAATACATTTGTGTAAATATATTTATTTATAATTGTACAATACAAATGAAAATATGGAAGCTCCGGTCATATATTAAGTTACACTTAGAAAATTATGAACTAAAATAAATAGATAAACTAAAACACATACCATAACAAAGACTAAGATATACACAAAGACATTGAGTAAGACATAGACTAAGACATAGACTAAGACATAGACTAAGACATAGACTAAGACATAGACTAAGACATAGACTAAGACATAGACTAAGACATAGACTAAGACATAGACTAAGACAAAGACTAAGACATAGACTAAGACATAGACTAAGATATAGACTAAGACATAGACTAAGACACAGACTAAGACATAGACTAAGACATAGACTAAGACATATACTAAGACATAGACTAAGACATAGACTAAGACATAGACTAAGACATAGACTAAGACATAGACTAAGACATAGACTAAGACATAGACTAAGACATAGACTAAGACATAGACTAAGACATAGACTAAGACATAGACTAAGACATAGACTAAGACATAGACTAAGACATAGACTAAGACATAGACATTCATTTAAACTATAGTTGTTAGAAAACTTCCATAAAAAAACGTTAATTTAATTCGTAAACAATTAATGGACACGATTATCCAACGAGAGAAAGCTAAGGCACACACACGTGCTCATGAAATGTATGTTTGTTTGTGCGTTAATATGGTTTTCATTGTTTTTTATCCACTTTAGTTTCTCATTTGACAGAAAAAATTTGAAATTAAAGTCTTTGGTTTGACTAAGAGTACTATGGCTCTGAGCCAAGTCAATTCGGAGTGTATAATACGAAACGCTTCTGAATTGAAATCATAAACCAAACTATTAAGCAATAATTTTCTTCTGTGTATCTAAATGTTGAAGTCCCCCACCTTTGCGGGTGGCATTGTAGTTTCTGGACCCATTATTTAAATGTTTAATTGTATTTGGAGCCAAGCATTTGAGTGTGTATGTGTGGTAATGCCTGTGTGGGTAATACATTTGGTTTTTATTCTAAATATCTGTGAAAATATCTGAACAAATAAATGTGGATACGTTTATTGGGGTTTTCCATTTGCAATCTATTTTGTGTATTTAATGCTTATGATAAGTAAATATATGTTTTTAGGTGAATTAGGGTTTTTTGACTGAAATAACATAAATAATATTTTAAAATAAATTTGACTTTATTAAAAATTTTATTTAAATTTACTTTTTTAAAGTAGTTTAGAATTTCGGTATAAATATTTTGTTATAAAATTTTTGTTTTCAAATCAGCAAGTAAGTCTTGAAATTTTGGGTTTCTTTCTAAGCAAACCCTAATTTTGTTATTTCCAGTAGCCAAAATGTGTTCATAAATTTTATTTTCGTAATTTATATAATTTTGAATTACAATTTTCAATTTGAATATCGACATTTTCATAAATCAGGAAATTGTAATGCCTAAAATTTATTCTAGCTGCTGTTATAAATTATAATATTTAATGCAAATATTGTTATTTTACTGGTGCATAGAAAGGACTTTTTGAAATAAAAATCACTTGAAATAAAGTTTTGTAAAATATAGTTTTATTTTTATCCTGGTCTTGCACTCGTAAGTATATGAGAAAGATTTGTAAGCAGGCGTAGGCAGTTCATACCACCAGAAGCCGATGGCTTTTTGAAATGTTCGTAAATATCGCGATTATTAATAAAACTCGTGCAAATGAATGGTGATCCTTTTCTAAGCGAATGCAAAAACAAAATACACAAGAGAACAAAGAAATATAATATCGAACATTCTTGCCACGATACTATTATTTTCGTAAACATTGTTTGAAATAAATGTAACCGGATAGGGAATACTTTTCGAAACAGATATACATAAATTCCAATATTAAACAAATTAAGATTTTTATATTTTTAAGATACAAAAAAAAACTATTTTTTAGATATTTTCAATACAAACATTTTTTTGTAAAAAAAATTTTAATAAAAATATTTTTCTTTGGAAAATTTTTCGATAGAAAAAACTTTTTGATTAAAAAATTTTTATAAAAAAATTTTTGATAAAAAATATTTCCATAGAAAATTTTTTGATAAAAAATTTTAGGTAAAAAAATTTTCCATTGAAAAATTTTTGATAAAAAAAATTTCTATAGAAAAATTTTTGATAAAAAAATTTTCTATAGAAAAATTTTTGATAAAAAAAATTTTCTATAGAAAAATTTTTCATAAAATTTCTATCGAAAAAATTTTAATTAAAAAATGTTCTATAGAAAAATTTTTAATGAAAAAAATTTTATAAAAAAAATTTCCATAGAAAATTTTTTGATAAAAAATTTTCATAGAAACATATTTAGCAAAAACATTTTCCATTGAAAAATTTTTTATAAAAAATTGTTCTATATCAAAATTTTTAATAGAAAAATTTTTATTAGAAAAATTTTTAATAAAAAAATGTTCTATAGAAAAACTTTTAATAAAAAAAATTTCTATAGAAATAATTTTTTAAAAAAATTTTCTCTAAAAAAATTTTTAATAACAAAATTTTCTATAGAAAAATTTTTGATAAAAAAAATTTCTATGGAAAATTTAAAAAAAAAAATATTCTATAGAAAAATTGTTGACAAAATTTTTTTAGAATAAGTTTTAATAAAAATTTTTTGATAAAGAAATTTTCCCTTAAATTTTTGATAAAAAATTTTCTATAGAAAAATTTTTGATAAAAAATTTTTCTATAGAAAAATTTTTAATAAAAATATTTTCTATAGAAAAATTTTTAATAAAAATATTTTCTATAGAAAAATTTTTAATAAAAATATTTTCTATAGAAAAATTTTTAATAAAAATATTTTCTATAGAAAAATTTTTAATAAAAAAATTTTCTGTAGAAAAATTTTTAATACGAAAATAGAAAAATATTTAATACAAAAAATTTCTATAGAATGTTCTTTAGAAACATTTTCGATAAACAAATTTTCTATAGAAAAATTTTTGATAAAATTTCTATAGACAAATATTTCATAAACAAATTTTATCAAACAAATTTTATCAAAAATTTTTCTATAAATTGTTCTTTAGAAAAGTTTTTGATAAAATTTCTATAGAAATATTTTTAATAAAAACATTTTCTACTGAAAAGATTTTTGATAAAAAAATTTTCCATTGAAAAATATTTAATACCAAAATTTGCTATAGAAAAATTTTTGATAAAAAAATTTTCTAAAGAATGTTCTGCAGAAAAATTCTTAATAAAATTTTCTATAGAAAAATTTTTAATAAAAAAATTTTGTATAGAATGTTTTGTAGTAAAATTTCTAATAAAAAAATTTCGATAAAAAAATTTTTTTCTGTAGAATATTCCATAGAAAAATTTTTAATAAAAATTTTCTATAGAAAATTTTTTGATAAAAAAAAAAATTTATAGAAAATTTTTTGATCAAAAAAAATATAGAAAAATTTTTGATAAGAAAATTTTATATAGAAAATTTTTTGATAAAAAAGTTATATATAGAAAAATTTTTAATGAAAGAATTTTCTATAGAATATTCTATTGAAAATTTTTTAATAAAAAACTTTTTTATAGAAAACTTAAAAAAAATTCAATAGAAAATTTTTTAATAAAAAAATGTTCTAAAAAAAATTTATAATAAAAAAATTTTCTATAGGAAAATTTTTAATACAAAAGTTTTCTATAGAAAAATGTTTAATAAAAAAATTTTCAATAGAAAAATTTGTAATAAAAAAATTTTCTATAGAAAAACTCTTGATCTTTTTTGTTCTGTTCTCTTTGTGCCGACCTTCTGGACCTTATATTGGTCACATTTGTTGATCTTAGTTGTGTAGAATACCACAAGATTGGACTTGACTATAAAACTTACTTAAAAAAGTATGTAAAAAAAATGCCTTAGACATTCTTCTTACTAAGAGCATTTGGTCTTTCAGAGATGTTCACAGCTACAGCTTAGTCTATGAGATGAGAAGTAAACATTGTCGGATCACATAAGGAAATTTTTTATTTTTTCAATTTTTCTTTCTAAATCTTAGCAATTCGTTAGTTTTATACAATTAAGCAATTCTTGCCCATTTTTACCACATACTCTTAATTAGTATTGTTTAATTAGAGTAAATAGAGAAAAAAAAAAAAAACAAAGACACAACATAAATTTATATCATCCTTAAGGCTATAATATTTACAAAGGACATTCATTGTATATAACTAATTTAACATACATAAAATCCTAAATAAATACATAGTAAATAAATGTTTTTACTATCCTGTCACATTTAATTAAAATACAAATTAATTAATATTTTTGACCACTAAACATGATCTTTGCAAACATTTAATATAAAACTGCTATTTAGAGCATAAGTAAAAAAAAAATTTAAATGAATGTACTTTATGATATTCAATAATTTAATAATATAGTCTCAATTTACCAATATTAATAGCAATACAAATAGTAGTAATAGATCGAAGCTCAATTTGAAAAAAATTCAAATTTCTTAAAATCAAGTTTCAATTAGTTTCTGTCTGCATATCCTAAGATTTAAAGCAAATTTTGTAATCTTAACTTTATAACATCTAAATTATTGACTTATACTACTATTATTGTCACTGGCTTTTGTCTGCTTTGGGCTGAAATTTTTTTCCAAATCTAGAGTAAAATTAATTGCTCATGTTCGCCATTAGCTGGAACTTGTTTTATTTTATTAATTTAATTTAACCACATAAATTAAACTATTGTTAATGATTGTTTTGATTAACCACAGGACATTAATTTAAACACTAAATAGTTTTTATTGTTACTTATACCCATATTTCTCATTATTTTTGTACATTATGCATAAACTAAAGAGTTTTAATAAATATTAGGAATATTGCTAATTTAAAAGAATATATTTAACATTACGAATTTATGAAAATAAAGCAAGTACCTTTAGTTGGGCCAGTAAATAAATTTAGCTAACAAAATTTATAGTTATACCCTTCACCACCATAGCACGGTGGTAAAAAGTGACCAAAAATGATTTTTCTTAATTTTATAATTTTGATTAAATTTTGATGGTAGTTTATAGCCAACACTCTAAAGTATCCAATTTAACTTAATCTTTGACTATCGATAACTGATTCGTTTTTTAAACTAGCTCAAAGTCTATACTTTTTGCCTAAAATTTAAAATTAAAAAATTTGATTTGTATATAGGGTAGGAGGGGGACCATTTGCCATAGGGGCGCATTTGCCACCACTAATTTTCTTGAAAACTAACTTATCTTTTTTGATGCTGTAATCGATTTTATAATTGTTTATCATTGATATTCTATATGTCAAATTTTGACTGCTGTAGCTTTCATATTTAAAACATCAGGCGTGATTTACTGTTTTAGCAGATCCTGAAAAAATATTTTGCTACAAGTATTTTTGTAATATTTTCCTTAGTTTTTTGTTATCCTAAGAAATTTTTCATTAGTTTAATAAACAATATGGTATTGACAACAAATACTTTAAGTTTTTATCAATAAATCTATTTCTTTTGTGAAAAATTGTTCTTTACATCTAAGGACTCTACCTGGGGCATATTTGCCATACATATATAACATAGCTACTCATCGACATTTTTTTGAGCCCGACATTCGTAATATCTCTAAAAAGGATATCGTATTTTGGTTCCAAGGTCCATTCCATCTTCCATCTTAACAATTTTTTTTTTAATGTTGATATGTCACAGTACAATGTTAACAGAGGCCCAATAGTTAAATTTTGATCTCTGAATTTTTTACTGTTTTGTTTAATTTATCCATGTGAAATGAACTTGAATTAGTTTTTTGGTTTGTTTGTTTTGTATATTAAAGCTTAATAGCAATAAAAATTTACTTTATTACAACAATTTTTTTACTTTTTTTTTGTACCCAACTTATTGGCAAATATGCCAATGTGCCCCATGGGTGGGGCACATTGGCCACTTTTAGTTAATTTTGCTATTTTTTAAATTTAATACATAAAGAAAAGTCGTAGGCAATCTGAACCAACACATTTTAAAGCTAACATATATAGGTACCTATGAAGAACAAAAAAATTGTGATAACTCTCTCGGTAGGAAACCTAGAGCACTTAAAAAAAAGTGGCAAATGCTCCCCCTTCTACCCTACTTCTGAATAAAAGCAGATATAATTTTGCCACTAAAGTTTTTGTTCTAAGTTTTTATACACTTTTTAAATATTGTTATTAGTGAATCATTTTGTGTAGTTTTTAGAAATTTCTGTGGTTTAGTTTTTTCGAAAATTGAAGTGAATTTGAGGTAGTTAAATAACTAGTGAAAATCATAAAAATCAAAATATTGGAAGGCCATATCTAAGAAAAAGGAGCTAAAAGAGGTTACACATAGATTGGATCTTATAATGTTAAGTACTATTTACCAGAATCATTTTACTAACTTCATCTTTTTAAACATTTTTTATTACACCAGGGTGCAATTTAGTAAGAAAAAGGTCCATAAAATACTTGAAAATAATCTAAAGCAGTATTTATTAAATGATTAGATTAAAATTTACTTTAGTTGCCACCAAAAAACCAATTTAGGATAACAAATTATATAATGAGTTCAAATAAGTATAAATGACCTGTATAATGAAAATTTGGGCGTGGCGTTAAATTTTTCAGCCCACTTTTTTTTTTTTTTTTTTTTTTTTTTTTTTTTTTAGGACCAGCACTCAGGGGATGACCCCTACTTATGCAATGCATTGTGTTGGAACTAGGAGAATAGGTTATGGGAGGGTGGATAGATGGAGTAGTGTTTATGGACATTTGATTTGAACTTTCCTATATTGCAACTGGCAGGAAAAATTTCTGCGGGAAGTAAATTCCACATACGAACTGTACGGCTAAAGAATGAATTTTCTCTGTAGTGTGTTGTTCTGTCTACTGGCCAATCGACTACGAAGGGATGAGCTCTAACAGATAGACGTGTATTGCGTAAAAAAATTCTAGTTTCGGGAACGAGTTCCCTGATTTCATTAGAGCACATTCCAAAGTAGTAACGATAGAACAGTGTGACACAACCCACATTGCGACGGTGCTCCAGTGAATCAATAGAGTTGGATACCCTACTGTCACCAATAAGCACCTTCGCCCTCTCCTGTACTCGGTCAAGAAGCTCCAAAATAGACTTTGAAGCACCGGCCCATACATGAGAGTTGTATTCCATTTTCGGTCGGATATAGGTGGTATAAATAGTAAGGAGATCAGATGAAGTGAAGTATGTCTTGCACCGTTTTAGAAAACCGAGACACTTGAATGCTTCTTTCGACACTTGAAAAATGTGTTCAGTCCACCGGACATCACATTGAATTCTCATGCCCAGAACATCAAGAGTATCTGATTCCTCGATATTTTCACCACCCATTAATACAGATGAAGTAACATGATCCGCCGTGCGTTTATGCGTGAGCATACAACATTGAGTTTTCCGCGCATTAAAATCGACTCTATTCGCACGACCCCATTCTGAGATTGCTTCTAAATCGCGGTTTAATGATTCATTCATGTTTTGCCTCATAGTACCAATCTCTAAAGGGTTTGGTCTATGATTGAATGAATACGAATGGCAAATGTTACTATCATCTGCAAAAGAGTAGATAGGATTGGAAGTTTGACGTAGAAGGTCGTTTATAAAGATAAGAAATAGAGTAGGAGAAAGAACGGAGCCTTGCGGTACCCCTGAATTTAGCTTGAACTCGTTTGATGAGATCCCATCTACAACAACTCTTATAGTGCGATCTCTGAGGAAGCTCGATATAAATCGAGAGAAGATATTACCGACACCAAAAGCAATAAGTTTTGATAGAAGTGCTCCGTGCCACACTCTATCAAACGCCTTGGAAATATCCAGAGCCACAACTTTACTTTCGCCAAAACGGTGTATTGAATGACACCATTTTTCCGAAAGGAAGGCTAGCAGGTCTCCCGTAGAGCGTCCCCTACGAAATCCATACTGGCGGTCGCTTAGTAGGTTGTTAGATTCCAGATATTTCACAAGATGGTGGTTTACCATACTCTCCAAAACTTTGGAGAGTGCAGAACAAATTGCTATTGGGCGGTAATTTTCAGGGTTGGTAGCCTCACCCTTTTTAGGGATTGGCGTTACATTAGCAACCTTCCAACACCGAGGAAATGTACCAGCTTGGTACAAGGTGCTGAAAAGGTTGGCTAATGGACGCGAAAGCGTCGAACAGCACTGCTTCAAGACCAGTGCTGGAATGCCATCCGGCCCTGAAGACTTGTTTATGTTGAGATCTGCTAAAACCCTTTTTACAGCACGGGCGCGAAAGAATATCTTTGGCATAGTTACAGATACTCTTTCGAGCTCGGGCGGAGGTTGAGTGCTTTCCGGCAAGCGGGAATTGCTTGCAAATAATTCAGCTAAAAGGTTAGCTTTGTCAACCGGGTCAGTGAATGTTTGACCATTCTTTAAAAGAGAAGAAATTGAAGAACTAGCATTATTCTTAACTCTTTTAACGAATGACCAGAAACTCTTGCTGCCCCGAGGAGCAGCAAGAATTTTAGTACGAAGACGCTGCTCGTACAGAGCTTTTTCACGTCTTAATACTTTGGCACATGTACGCCTTGCACGTTTGCGTTGCAAATCAGTAACTGGATTTTGGTTATTGCGCCAGTTTCTGAAAGCTTCCTCTCGGGATCTGACTGCTTGTTTGCACGTCTGATTAAACCAAGTTTTTACCTTTGGTTTAATCGAAATGTTTTTCACTGGGATAAACATTTTCATTCCCAGCTTAATAACATTAGAAACCATTTCCGCCGAGGCATTGACATTACTGTCGAGGAAACACAGTTTCCAGTTAAAATGCCTATAGAATTCGTTGAGCTCTGCCCAACGACCTTTTTCGTATAGAAAAATTGAACGTTTCGTAGCTGTTTGCGAAATGCTGCGAAGTGAGGAGAGCGAAAAAGAGGCGGAAATGGTACAATGATCGGAATTTCCGAGAGGTGCAAGAACCTTTACTTCATACTTATCAGGGTGTGAAGTAAGGAAAAGGTCAAGGATGTTTTGTTGGTGCCCATCAACACATGGAATATGTGTTGGCTCATTCACCAGTTGCGCAAGGTGATTGTGCGCTGCAAATAACTCAACATATTGGCCTTCAGGAGTTGTGTGGCTCGAATGGCGAAGCCAGGACGAGTTGTGAACATTGAAATCACCAGCAATAACGATTTCACTGCTCGGACAACTCTCGAGGATCTTCGAAATTGAATCGGAAAGGGCATCGAAGCCAGATAAAGTTGTGCCCCTTTCCGCGTTTGGACTTCTATAAAGAAACCCGAAGTACAAAAGATGTGCCCTGATTCTGAATTTAACCCAGAGACAGCTAAATTCGTTATCATGCGTGCCTAATGATTGCTGGCACTGGTACGCAACTTCATCGCGAATGTACATTGCAATGCCCCTATGAAGGTTAAAAAGGGATAGGAATTGATACCCAGGTATGTGAAAATCCTGTGGATCAGCATTTTCAGATACCTGGGTTTCAGATAAGGCGAAAACATCCGGCCGATGGAGACAAATTTTTCTATAAATTGTTCTTTAGAAAAGTTTTTGATAAAATTTCTATAGAAATATTTTTAATAAAAACATTTTCTACTGAAAAGATTTTTGATAAAAAAATTTTCCATTGAAAAATATTTAATACCAAAATTTGCTATAGAAAAATTTTTGATAAAAAAATTTTCTAAAGAATGTTCTGCAGAAAAATTCTTAATAAAATTTTCTATAGAAAAATTTTTAATAAAAAAATTTTGTATAGAATGTTTTGTAGTAAAATTTCTAATAAAAAAATTTCGATAAAAAAATTTTTTTCTGTAGAATATTCCATAGAAAAATTTTTAATAAAAATTTTCTATAGAAAATTTTTTGATAAAAAAAAAAATTTATAGAAAATTTTTTGATCAAAAAAAATATAGAAAAATTTTTGATAAGAAAATTTTATATAGAAAATTTTTTGATAAAAAAGTTATATATAGAAAAATTTTTAATGAAAGAATTTTCTATAGAATATTCTATTGAAAATTTTTTAATAAAAAACTTTTTTATAGAAAACTTAAAAAAAATTCAATAGAAAATTTTTTAATAAAAAAATGTTCTAAAAAAAATTTATAATAAAAAAATTTTCTATAGGAAAATTTTTAATACAAAAGTTTTCTATAGAAAAATGTTTAATAAAAAAATTTTCAATAGAAAAATTTGTAATAAAAAAATTTTCTATAGAAAAACTCTTGATCTTTTTTGTTCTGTTCTCTTTGTGCCGACCTTCTGGACCTTATATTGGTCACATTTGTTGATCTTAGTTGTGTAGAATACCACAAGATTGGACTTGACTATAAAACTTACTTAAAAAAGTATGTAAAAAAAATGCCTTAGACATTCTTCTTACTAAGAGCATTTGGTCTTTCAGAGATGTTCACAGCTACAGCTTAGTCTATGAGATGAGAAGTAAACATTGTCGGATCACATAAGGAAATTTTTTATTTTTTCAATTTTTCTTTCTAAATCTTAGCAATTCGTTAGTTTTATACAATTAAGCAATTCTTGCCCATTTTTACCACATACTCTTAATTAGTATTGTTTAATTAGAGTAAATAGAGAAAAAAAAAAAAAACAAAGACACAACATAAATTTATATCATCCTTAAGGCTATAATATTTACAAAGGACATTCATTGTATATAACTAATTTAACATACATAAAATCCTAAATAAATACATAGTAAATAAATGTTTTTACTATCCTGTCACATTTAATTAAAATACAAATTAATTAATATTTTTGACCACTAAACATGATCTTTGCAAACATTTAATATAAAACTGCTATTTAGAGCATAAGTAAAAAAAAAATTTAAATGAATGTACTTTATGATATTCAATAATTTAATAATATAGTCTCAATTTACCAATATTAATAGCAATACAAATAGTAGTAATAGATCGAAGCTCAATTTGAAAAAAATTCAAATTTCTTAAAATCAAGTTTCAATTAGTTTCTGTCTGCATATCCTAAGATTTAAAGCAAATTTTGTAAACTTAACTTTATAACATCTAAATTATTGACTTATACTACTATTATTGTCACTGGCTTTTGTCTGCTTTGGGCTGAAATTTTTTTCCAAATCTAGAGTAAAATTAATTGCTCATGTTCGCCATTAGCTGGAACTTGTTTTATTTTATTAATTTAATTTAACCACATAAATTAAACTATTGTTAATGATTGTTTTGATTAACCACAGGACATTAATTTAAACACTAAATAGTTTTTATTGTTACTTATACTCATATTTCTCATTATTTTTGTACATTATGCATAAACTAAAGAGTTTTAATAAATATTAGGAATATTGCTAATTTAAAAGAATATATTTAACATTACGAATTTATGAAAATAAAGCAAGTACCTTTAGTTGGGCCAGTAAATAAATTTAGCTAACAAAATTTATAGTTATACCCTTCACCACCATAGCACGGTGGTAAAAAGTGACCAAAAATGATTTTTCTTAATTTTATAATTTTGATTAAATTTTGATGGTAGTTTATAGCCAACACTCTAAAGTATCCAATTTAACTTAATCTTTGACTATCGATAACTGATTCGTTTTTTAAACTAGCTCAAAGTCTATACTTTTTGCCTAAAATTTAAAATTAAAAAATTTGATTTGTATATAGGGTAGGAGGGGGACCATTTGCCATAGGGGCGCATTTGCCACCACTAATTTTCTTGAAAACTAACTTATCTTTTTTGATGCTGTAATCGATTTTATAATTGTTTATCATTGATATTCTATATGTCAAATTTTGACTGCTGTAGCTTTCATATTTAAAACATCAGGCGTGATTTACTGTTTTAGCAGATCCTGAAAAAATATTTTGCTACAAGTATTTTTGTAATATTTTCCTTAGTTTTTTGTTATCCTAAGAAATTTTTCATTAGTTTAATAAACAATATGGTATTGACAACAAATACTTTAAGTTTTTATCAATAAATCTATTTCTTTTGTGAAAAATTGTTCTTTACATCTAAGGACTCTACCTGGGGCATATTTGCCATACATATATAACATAGCTACTCATCGACATTTTTTTGAGCCCGACATTCGTAATATCTCTAAAAAGGATATCGTATTTTGGTTCCAAGGTCCATTCCATCTTCCATCTTAACAATTTTTTTTTTAATGTTGATATGTCACAGTACAATGTTAACAGAGGCCCAATAGTTAAATTTTGATCTCTGAATTTTTTACTGTTTTGTTTAATTTATCCATGTGAAATGAACTTGAATTAGTTTTTTGGTTTGTTTGTTTTGTATATTAAAGCTTAATAGCAATAAAAATTTACTTTATTACAACAATTTTTTTACTTTTTTTTTGTACCCAACTTATTGGCAAATATGCCAATGTGCCCCATGGGTGGGGCACATTGGCCACTTTTAGTTAATTTTGCTATTTTTTAAATTTAATACATAAAGAAAAGTCGTAGGCAATCTGAACCAACACATTTTAAAGCTAACATATATAGGTACCTATGAAGAACAAAAAAATTGTGATAACTCTCTCGGTAGGAAACCTAGAGCACTTAAAAAAAAGTGGCAAATGCTCCCCCTTCTACCCTACTTCTGAATAAAAGCAGATATAATTTTGCCACTAAAGTTTTTGTTCTAAGTTTTTATACACTTTTTAAATATTGTTATTAGTGAATCATTTTGTGTAGTTTTTAGAAATTTCTGTGGTTTAGTTTTTTCGAAAATTGAAGTGAATTTGAGGTAGTTAAATAACTAGTGAAAATCATAAAAATCAAAATATTGGAAGGCCATATCTAAGAAAAAGGAGCTAAAAGAGGTTACACATAGATTGGATCTTATAATGTTAAGTACTATTTACCAGAATCATTTTACTAACTTCATCTTTTTAAACATTTTTTATTACACCAGGGTGCAATTTAGTAAGAAAAAGGTCCATAAAATACTTGAAAATAATCTAAAGCAGTATTTATTAAATGATTAGATTAAAATTTACTTTAGTTGCCACCAAAAAACCAATTTAGGATAACAAATTATATAATGAGTTCAAATAAGTATAAATGACCTGTATAATGAAAATTTGGGCGTGGCGTTAAATTTTTCAGCCCACTTTGTTAGCCAACACGTTCTTGAGTTAAATTTTTACAATAAGATTGAGAAAAATGGAACTATACTTTGTCTTTAAGGAAATTCTGTAAACAATACATATACACAGGTGGTGGCCACATTACAACGAACAAATAAAAAATGCAGAAAGAACATGAAAATCACAGTCTTGAACAGTTTTTCATGAATTTTCAACATTTTATTGAAATATTGAGTTTTTTTATGTTTTTTGATATAATAATAAATCTTGACTAATGCACAAATTTTTTCAGAAATTTAAATATATCTCTCAAACTACTCATCCAAATTTTACAAATTATATATAATAAGGTAGACAAAAGGCCTGTACATAAATGAAAATTATTCAATATTTTTTTAAATTATCAAACACATTTTATTAATGTATCTTATATGTCTCCTTTTATTTGGCCAACCACTTTTAATTTTACCATATAATTTATACAATATAAAGAAAGGACCATAATATGTCAGCTTAGTACATTTCAGTCAAAAATATGAAGAAATAAACAAGTTATTGATTTTTGGCCGTATTTTACCACCGTGCATAGGTAGAAAGGGTATTAAAAGTTTGTGCTGATGTATGTAACGCATAGAAATATTTGTCTAAGACCAACCTTTTAGTATGCCAAGAGGCTTAGCATCACTTTCTGAGTCGATTTAGCGATGTCCGTCCGTCTGGACGGCTGGCTGGCAGGACCCCCATGTAATCCTTGTAATCAAACTAAAGGTCGCAATTCTAAAGATAATTTTATGAAATTTAGCACAGATAATTTTTTTGATAATAGGACCATGGCTATTGAAATTCGTCAAAATAGGTCCATTATTTATGGTACCTTCCATAGGTCCCACTTCCCGAAATTGATATTGGCCACAAATATAAATATTTCTTCATGAAATTTAAAACAAATACTGCTTATGTAACCAAACCAACCGTACCAAATCACTGTATCAAATTTCGTTGGAATCGGTCTACATTTTACCATAGCTCCCATACAAACTCTTCTTTAAAATGCACTAAATGAGACAAAAATCACTAAAACGCTCGTAAATCTAAAGATAATTAGAATTTCAAGTTTTTTTTTGCACACATAATTTTGGTAACAACTGTAATCAGCTTGCCAAATTTCGAGATAATCGGTCCACATTTGACCCTAGCTCTCATATAAGTCCAAATGAAAGAAACATAAGTTTTGAGAAAATGTTTGTATGATGGCAAAATTTAGCAAATATTTGTCTTTATACAGGAAAAATAATACCTTTAAACTTAGTGTTGAAGGGTATCGTATGGTCGGTCTTGACCGACTATAGCACTGTCTTACTTATTTAATTATAGTTATAAAAGCTGTATTGTATTGTATTGAGAAATGTTGTTCAATATTTCGTAAATAGGGCGGATGCCTGTAGACAACAGTAGATATGCTAGAGGTTGACATGTGGTTAAAGTCATATTCCTTTATAAATTTTCAAAATTTTACTTTATATTGACATTAGAGTAGAACTGATGCCAAATCGCCGCATTCGATATCTATCGAAATGTAAGATATTTCAAAAACATTTGTGTAGCATACTTTTAGAATAATCTAAACTTTATAACTTATTTGTCAAATGTTCACTGATAGTAAAAAAAAATTCATTTTAACTAAATGTTTTGACAAACAATCGGCTATGTTAAAATATCACACATTATTAATATTTT